>VZRH01006479.1:1089293-1109286 GCA_013397555.1 Urocynchramus pylzowi
GATCAAAGGGGGGGGGGGAGGACAATATAATTCAACATAATTGTCATAATTGTGAAAACAAGCCACCTTGCAGTACCCAATTTTGGGAAAACATACTTAATTCAAACCAGCTTTAGCAGTAAGTGTTAAGTATTCCTATGAATGTGGAAGAGAGCTGTATCCCTACCAGTTTATGAAAGGATGGAAGGTGAAGCAAGGAAAAAAGTACAGTGTGATCATCAAGCTGAAACTCTGATCAGATTTATTTCAAGCAGCACAAAGATTTTAAAAATCAGCAAGAGCTATGGAAGCACAGGCTTATTTATTGCTTTACATCAGACATTCATGAACATTTCCAAACACAGGTGCAGTTAATGCAACGGAACCCTACAGGTGTTTCCATATACAATAAACTTGCAAAACTCTGAAAGCCTATTCAAATCCCTAAGAATTATTCACAGTTTCTGATGAACAGTCAGTCCAGCATTGCTTTTAGAGTAAAACACGCAGCTCCCATTTCCAACAAGAGAAGCTTAACTGAAACCAGCCTTTACATTTCAAACTGAGAACCTGAATGGTTTGAGCGACATCCAGCTACATGGACATATCATGTTCATGGAAATATTGGCTGAAAATAGACAGAATAAAATAACATCTGTAATTTGTTTCCTAAATACTTTTAAATTTATAAAAATTCCAAAGCTGAAACTTGAGTATGGACGGCCATATATGGTGTATATGTAAAAATAAAGTCTGAATCAAGCCCATAAAATAGGTCTTGTTTCTGTGGTTGTATAGTAACTATTTTTTCATATATATGTAGCTACATTCAGATCTCCAGAACTAAAGCTCAAGACAAAAGCCTCTTTAGCAGAAGAGCCCTTAATTTGCCTAGTGGCATACTTGTCTAAATCTCTCCTGTTATTACAGTGAACGCTGTGGTTACAAGGGGCACGATGCATGTAAAGCTCAGGCTGCTTTTCCATATTGCTTTCCATTTGATTTAAATCCATACTGCCACTAAAAGGTGTGGTCCTGTGGCCTCCAGCTGTAGGAATCCACGGATACCCTTATGCTGGCATGGGAGTTCATGCCCTAACTCAGAGAGGATTACTCACCCAGACAAAAATTAACAATGTGAAGAAGTGGAGCAGGAGACAATTACTCTTCATGGCATGGACACACTCACAGAAGTGAAGGCAAAAAGGAGCAAGGAGAACGTGCTGCCATGGTGGGAAAGAGAGGAAGGGCTGAACAATTGTGTTTGGCTACAGCCAGATTTAGACTGCCTCAATCTCATTGACAAGCTGCTCTCTGAGGCCATAGGCCCCTTGCTACCTTTTATTTCTTCCCATTAGAATAACAATACAGAGCTCAGTGGTCAGATTTGGTCAACTCCTTTGATGAACCTTTATAAGCAGGATTTGGACTCCTGCAATATCCTCTTCTGATTATGTACCCTTATGTATTTATCTCCTTTTAGTTGTATAAGAATATACATACATAAAGTTTATATATATGTGTGTATATTTTTATTCCTTCCTATATATTTTTCTTCCACGTAGGAAATGCAAGGCAGCCATGTTCATGAAATTGCCTTTGAGCCCTACACTTCAAATTTTATGCTATTTTACAGTGGATGACCAAAATTTTCTCACACTCTTCAAATTTATTTCTGAATAATCATAAGGACATAGTTGACATATGTCTCCCTTTTTCTCCCCAGCCCCCCAACTCCCCACTTTTTTTCCTTTTTTCCTCCTTTTTTTTTCCCCTTTTCTTTTTTTTTTCCTTTTTTTCCTTTTTAACAAATCGGATCATGTCCTTGGCAGATAAAGGGAGAAAAACCAAAACAGATGCATGCCTAATGTGTGCAATAATGATAACACATACCAAAAAGATAGAGTCTACTAAACATTTCCCTTAATGAAAGTAATAGAACATTAGACCAGTTATGAGCATGGTTGTGCTCTTTTTTCTTAATAATGAATCATGTCCTTACTTGCCTTAATACTTTCTAGTTATTAATTATAGTACAGAAAAAAGGGTTTCATTCTAAAACACACTACTTACAAAAATAATAGCAACTGCAATTTTGAAAAAGGGCATAAAATATTATAAGTCTTCATAGCTGAGAATAAAATTTTATTATTATACAGACTGCATACAGGTTTTTAAGAATCCTTTTTTTCTTTATTCAGAGGCATGTTAATTAGAAACATTTTGCATCAAATATTGAGAAAGTTAATGAAATGCAGTGGTGACAAGTTCAAGCAGGGAATGGTTGTAATATTGATTATATTAGTGAACACGAAGTAAAGGAAAAAAAAAAAAAAAGCCTGCTGCTGAACTGAAGTTACAAAAGCAATCACATAAAACCTGACCATTTACTTTGCAAGTGTTATGCTGCAGGTATTAAAAGAGGGCCAGCAGCTCCTACTAACTTTCATGTTCTGAGAAATCAGTCTCTGAGTGATCTTATATTATGTGAAGATGCATTACATAATAAAACTCCTTGTGGTAATATTAAGTCAAACAACTCAACATGAGTTTTTCGGATTAGGGAAGGTAAGCCTGAAGAAAAAGGAAAATGTAAATAGGACAGCCTGATTTTTTTCCCTCTTCATTGTAATATATTGGACTTGCACATTGGTTCAGAATGCCTGACAAGCTGTAACTTCTGCATGAAAAAATACCACAAAATCTAAGCAGGCACGGCAAATCAAGCATGAAATGTCACTTCTAGCCTGAGTTCAGGATATTTATCCACTTAAAAAAATTTAAAATCTTTAAGTTTGTGGTAGTAGTGTTTGAAAAGCTATGTTACTGTAACACACAACAAAAATCCCAGTCAGTATGTTTTAATAACTGAGATATGAAAGGAAAGCTAGCTACTAAACTCCTCCTCTTACTAGGCCATAGTGGTAGTAGTGTAAAAACGATTAAGATCATATATGCAGTTTTTTCCAGTCATTTTGAGGCTGTATGCTTATTCTGACACTTGCCTTTTCATCCCTCATGATACAACTTAAAACTGCCCTAAGGGGAATGAACTCGAACAGAGCCCAGAGCTTAATACAAGGCCTGTTTGTTCTGCTTCCAAGAAGTCTCAAAAAGTATGGCTCAAAACAGATTATGTGGTCTTTGCAAACTGGTGAAATAATAAAAATATTATCAACTATTAAAACATTAACTAGCTCAATCTGTAAATATTTCCATTTGCAATCATTGTGAAGAGCTGGGATTTCTGAATTTTTTTTTTCTAACTGAGCCTATCCAAAACCCCAGCTTGACCCAAAGCATTCAATCTTTGCTTAGATCACTAAGAAGATTAGAGGCTGTTTCCATCCACATTCAGGGTTCACAGGAAAAAAAGGCATTATGTAAATATCATAGCCTTGCCAGCTCCTCCAACTTCATCCTCAGTTGACTAGGAAACAGGGTGCACCAAGCCAAAGCAGTGCTAACAGGAATCACAATGTAACCATCTGAAGAGATCAAACAGCATTTCTTGCATTTGTTTGAATATATTCCAGCAAGGCCTCCATAAAGTTACAAAAAATACAATTAACTCTCCCACTACAATGCAGCTAAGTTTTGCAAAACCGTTTTGTCTAGATATATACTGGAAGCTTCATCAAAACACCTGGGCTGCTGGAATTAAGATTTCAGAAGACAAAATGTGTTTCCACTTGTAATTATCTTGGGAAATGCACCACAAAGAAGAAAAAGATTTCTTTTTCCCATGGGCCACAAAGACAGGCCATTGATATTATGCAAAACATATTACCAGCCTCCAAATGCCAGGCTTGTTAAGTGTTTTGAAAGCCTTGGAGTATTAACAAAGACTTAAAAGATGTACTTTTTCTTAAGCAACAAGAAGAAATTACTTTAACCAACAGATCACTGAACATACAAGAGTACTAGGTATTTGCCTTATCCTTTGCAGTATGGTACTGCCACAGGTTCACAAAATAAAACTCAGCTTGAGATGCCTTTTCAAGTCAAGGCTATTTTCTGAAAGATTTTATCTCCATGAAGATAAACTAGAGTTTATGATTGGGTTTTTGTTTTCATAAATATCCTTCCTCATATGAATATGAACTTCAAGAAGCCACATGCCTTACCAGAGAAATCTTGCCAAGACAGTACCTTTATATTTGTAAAATTCAACCAAGCATTTTGCTTTGCTTTATTATCCAGAATAATGTTGAGGGATGGGCTGTTGACAGGAATAAGTGTTTTGTCATGAGCTTCTAAGATGTTTCTGCCTGCTAGGGCCACCCCTGTGCATAGTACCCACAACTTGGGCACAGTACAAGTTTTGAGGTCTATTTCACAACACCTGGAGCCAATTTCAGCTGCCTTCCAGCACTTCAGAGCTGCTCTCTCAAGCATTCCAGGCAGCCATGTGCCCCTGGCTCTGCTGCTTGCAACTGCAGTGGGCCAAGGACTGCCTGGTCACTCTGATAAGGATTTTAGGGGAATACTACTGAGGAAGGACTGCAGTAAGATAAAAGGGATGGGAGCAGAGTTAGCTATTAATCCACAAAATAAATTAACAGAAAATACAGAAAGTATTCACAGAAAGTTACTCTTCACCTGCAAAAGTTTGGTAACTTTTTAATTGATATTTTAAATGATCTTTTGAAAGTGCCACGGAATGTCCAACTGCTCGACATGTTATCTCCTAGTTAATTTTGCATACCTCAAGGAAAAGGTAGGTTTTCTGGAAATTCAAGCAAATTGCTAGTACCAAGCACATCTGCCTTGGTATTTAAGTGTTCTCCACCACTCTGGTAAGGCCTTCCCTTGTGCTGGCCTTTGTTGTTTTGATCATCGCTTTGGGATGGGCAAGGGAAATATTAAATAGTTCCCTACTTTCACAATTTCCAAATGTAATGTTTTGAGTGATCCTCCCCACAAAATAATTTAATAAGGACAGTCTTTCTTTACTGATTTTCCTGTCTAGTATGAACCTGCAAATGCAGCAGCAAAGCTATTGCATTTACCAATAATAGGTATAATTTGAAGAAATAGTGGCCAATAGTGGTTGGTTCTCTCTTTCAGGACTGTGTAAAGGACACAACAAGGTAGCTGCTGAAATTAAAGCCAAAACTGCAAATGGAAATTGGATGATGTAAGGATTGAAAACACTGCTTTGCATAGGATGCTGATCCTTAAAGAAATATCCACTTGTCTGTATCAGATAATCATCATCATCACCACTAACTACCCTCTGCTTTGCAAAGTGTAAGGATTAAAGGCTTTGAGCAAATTATTTATATGTATGCTGAAATATCAAACAGGAATGGACTAACAAATGTTTACAAATGCCCTCCTGAGTCAAAACTTAAGTCAGCCTGCAAGTACAATTGAAAGATGCTGTCACGAGGGTAGAGTGGGCTGGGAAATGCTGTTGTGAGGTTTTGGATGCTGCTGTTGTTTTAGAAACACAAAGCAAAACACACGGATTCAAAATGTCGAGGATGGAACTGGTTCATAGTTAAGGATCCCTTCCACTATTTTTTCCTGAACAGAATATCTGTCCTGACACTGTTTCCTTCAGGTACCAATTGCACTGAAGTGCTAAGCACCATGACTCATTTTTTTTCTGAAAAACTTAACACTACACAACTATTTAATGAGCCTTAACTACTTTTCCATGCTATTAGACTGAAAAAGGCAGTGATGAGAAGCTTGATAACATTTCAACAGACAGCAACTGCAAGACTAACACCTCACTGAACTGTCTCATCTATAAACTTGAACCTTACCCAACAAAAGGCAATTAAAGGTGAAGATAATTTGTAATCTGTTACATTTATATGATACCATCTTTAGGTAAATGAGTCTTAGAAATATTTAACATAATTACAAACACTTTTGAAAGTACTTAAAACTTACACTGGTGTCAGGAAAAGGAAAGCAAACTCCACTATACTGTTACTGACTACATCTCAATTTTTAAGCCAAATCCTGTATTTTTCATGCTCAGTGAACCCTGTTCTCACTCTTTATTAGCTTTCCAAGAATGAAGGAAGACCATGACTATCAAAACAGACTTTAAATGAAAGTCAGCCTATGTTTTTGTGAGACAATGATTATTTCCACTGGACATTTTGATAATAAGTTTTCAATGACTGACTAATTTTATGTGCTAGTGCAGACTTCTTGACAAAGTTGCACTTTTATAAATTCTCATTTCTACTTGAAAGCTATGAGGGTGTTTTTACCCCTCAAATACAGCCCCCTACATACAGCTGTTTCTGGACTATGTGTTAGGTGTATTGTTACACTGTCTTTACACAGTGGACTAACAACATCCTGCTTCTCAAAGAGACTTGTCTCAAAAGAGCCAATTAAGTGAAAACCAATTCTGCATTCTCTCTTAGTTTCAGAGAAACTGTGCTCTGTTGTTTCTTAGCAGAATAATGGAGGAATTAATAATATAAATATGCAGTAATCTGAATTTGCTAGCTCTCGTTCTTTGACTATTCAGTGGAACATCAAAGGGATTATTCATGGGCAAGGGAGAAAACTACCATTTATATTTTTCCCATTTTTTTTTTACATGAAATGTCAATCCCTGCAACATTTAGAAAAACCACTAGGTAGCCTGTCAGCAACAACTGTTTTCTAAAGCTCTCTGCTTCACAGGTAGACAACAGCTTATTGTTGTACAACTCTCATCTGTACCACTCATACATCTGCATTTCACGCTGGAGCAGCAGAGTGAAGGATGAGATGGAGGCATCTGGGTAAGAAAACCAGCTTCAAAAGCAGAGTAGAGGCGTAGATGGGAAAACATGATAAAACTGGATAATTAAAGGAGAAGGGGAGTGGCTGTGCATATTCACAGGACTACCTGTAGTTATTTAGCTAACAGCCCATTAAGCTGTGGAACCACCCTTCACATTATTAAATAACTTAGACTTGAACCACTGCTAGCAAAGAGCTGCACCCTCGTAATGCCATTTTGTATATTTGTCTGCCACGTTGCTCAGGCCCTCCCTAGGGCTGGAGGGTGCCTTCTACTACTCCTGAATTACTGCTTCTGTTCAGGACAAGAGAGGAGAGCTGGTTTTGTACCAGGATGCTTGGCATATGCAGCAGAGAATGAGAGCAGGACAGAAGCCCTTCTTTCCTCCCCTCTCCCCGAGGCCCCACACAAGCAGATAAAGCAGTGATTACAGCCAGGCTGCTGCTTGGAGAAAAAAAAACACAACAAACAACCAAACCTGAGAGTATCTCAGGAAAAACAATAGAAAATAGTAAAGTTTTAAAACAGTTTAAACAAGAAAATAATTTTATCAAATGGTACCATAAAATGTTGGGGAATGACCCTCAAATCAGAAACCAAATCACAGTGACACATGTAGAAAAGGAAGGGGAGAATACTGCAGAAGAGAGGCTGTATCTCTCAGCTTCTGAATACTGCCCATCAAGCTCATCACTTCACAGTTCAGATGTTTGTATACATTCTAATTGAGAGACAATATATTATTGCAAGACAGTTTATTCATGAGCCACTTAAAATCCAATTAAAATATATCAACTAAAATAAAAACATGCACTTTCCTTGGTAGCAATTTACAGTTCACATACAAAGCTTTAAAGTGTATGTGTGAGTGGGAAGCTTGTTTGTTTTCATGTAAAGTGCTGAAACTTCTCTCAGTAGGCATAATAATAATAATAATTTGCTTTCATGTTTTGTCCTGAAGCATGACTTTTTTTATTCTTATCCAAAAAACAGCTTTCCAGCCACATAACCAAACAGACAGCATTACAAAGCATAACAAGCTTTTAAACTTGACTCCCAATGAAAAAATCAAGTAACTTCTAACCAGTCTCATTTTGCTTTCATTAGACCTCAGTGTATGGAAAGCTCTTCTACTCCTTCATGTATGCCTACTCCTTATTTGTACTGCCTTTGTCAGGGAAACCAGGTCTTGGAACCCTGATTGCATGAAAAAGGCCTATAGAAAAATTCTTTCCTTTCTTCTTCCAGGCAAGAATGCTTAACACTTTTCTCTTAAAATTTATAGCCATTGAATCTACATTGCAATTGTCTTATCAAGCATATCAGTTACTTTTATGTTAAACATGCCACTTTAAGATAGGTATGAACAAAATTATTTAACCCACAATTTATTGATTAAATTAAGTAATTTTGATTCAAATATATATCTTTGCTTACTCAAACAGAATAGATATCCAATAAATCAGAACTTTAAAAGTGTTATTTTCTCCTCAGTTCCCTTTGTTTGTAGTGGTGGTGCCCTTTTTTTGTCCTTTTCCTTACACACACTTCATTCCTGGAAATTGTCTCAGGTATGGTAATTACTAGAAATTGAATTACCTGGAGCCAATGGCTTTGAAATGCTCCCTGTACATAGGTGGGATTCACCACCTGTGGGGACTGCAGATGGTGTTTATACTGCCCTGAATGCTCAGAGGCTTGAGGGAAAGGCAACTCTGCTGCTTCACTCTGCCTCCACACCTTTCTTGCCATGGGCAGCAACAGGAGTAAAAGCCCCCCTCTGTCAAGTATTCAAGGGCAGCTCACGTACCCCAGGCTGTGCTGAGTCTGCTCTGTGGGGACTGTAGTTGTGCTGCTGGGGCTCTGTCACAGCCCTGCAGTCCATGCCCACACATATTCTTTCTCCCTTGTGATATTAGCAATTACGAATTTCAGTTTTGGCAGTGCAGCTGAGGTCAATGCAAAGCACAGTGGGCTGGTCAGGAATCTTTGTTGATATGGAAAAAAAAAAATTCTGGATCAAAGCCGTTGCTGACCAAATCACGTATGATGCTACAGCACATTTTTCCCTGCTCCATTGGTCCATTTGCATTTCTATCTGCTCAAAAGATCTTGGTCTCCATATGAAAATTTAGGATGGACAGCTGTAGTGAATTGTTGAGCATCTTGCAGTAATTTATAGTTTTCTTGAAATCTTAGGTGCTGAACTCATAGGAATATATACAAAATATAACCTTCATTATTTTTTCAATATATTCTTCATTATTTCATATTTTCTCATAAGAGATTGTGCAGCTTCTAGTATATTTTAACAGCTGATCTCTTGCTGCAATCTTAAAATATATCAGTTTCATCACATCATGACTTCTTAGAGGGGAGAGCAATGAGTCTGCTTCCAAAAGAGATGAGCAACACAGACCCCAAAACAAGATGGGAACCCAAAGATGGAGAGCAAGAGAGATTCTCTTGCTAATAAACTGAACACAAGAACATTTCTTCATCTTCCTTAGGGCTTGGCTGTTCTTTCTAACAGTTACCTTGTTTATTTCAAAATATGCCACTTGTAGAAGTAGGCCAACCCCTGCACCTTGGCCAATCTTTGACTGCAAAACCAAGCACAGTTTGTTTTATTTTCAAATAAACCTCCCTGTACTTTCAAATGCTGAGCATTCTTTTGGAAATGAATTTACTTGAATTTACACTCAGAAAAAGATGCATTGGAAAACATATACATAGTTTAAAGTACTTGAAGAATTTTTCAACCCTTATTACCTTGCTTTTATTTAGCATAAAATAATTTTGCACTTTAGATTATTTCAACCATATCAGATAAATCTTACCATTCTATTCTGAGAAGCAACCTTGTAGAAACAAGTATGTTCCTCATTAAAAGGGATGTGGCCCCCAACTGAGAATAGTTCAGGGGAAAAAAAACAGCAAAAAAACCCAACAATAAAAAATCCCCACACACCACAACCCAGCTACCAGCCACCTCTTCATCAAAATCTTATTATCTGAAGGGAAAAAGAAGAAAATTGAGGTAGGCAAGCCATTTTTCTAGTTCTCCAGTCAAGTGCTGCATGACTGCTTTGTTTTCAAACACAGCCCTTAAAATGATTAAACAATTTTGTGCCAAGTACTCTAAGGACCTGCACCATAGGTAATTATTTACCTGTTCTCAGTTACACATCATGAAAGATATATCTCTACAAGTCAGGCAGGAACTCCCAGCTCAGTTCTTCAACTTCAAAGCTACCTTTAAAACCCCTGGCACTTGCAGAGGTATCTACTACATGTCCATTGAAATTGATGCTTTTACATGATAACTCTATCAATGCCTTCTAAAGCAGAAATATAAAGGGAATTATATCTCTGGAAGGCAATTAATACTGTAGTGACCTCAGCCCACAGAGAGTAAGGTTATCAAAGGGGTGATCATGGCAGAGCACTCTCCTGCATGTACTCAAAGACCAATTGTTACTCTTGGACAACTCTTTTCTATACAAACATTTTTCATAATAAAAGCACTTTTGAAGGCTGCAAGTCAGAGCAGTTGTATTTCTAAAAACCAGGGCTTTAGGGCAAAGTACAGTAACTAGAAATGCAACTATATACATCTATTTCAAATATTGCTACCTTCAGAAAGATGAAAAGCAGTTTAACATCAACTTCATCATGAACTTTATAGCAATGGATAAAGGGACATAACTAAGACATTGGCAAAGTGCCTCAACTGGAGTTAGCCAACAGCTCTGAACCGAATTTTGGATGTACCATAACATCTACCAAAAGTCTGGTGTAAAACTGATGAGTGTTAAAGCTCACAGATTGTTCTGTCAGCAAAGATAACTTAAACAAAAAGCCTACAACTGTTTCTAAAGGACTTTTTGCCAGTATCCTGAAGTACACATCAGTGTCCCACAAGAAAGATGGCTCCAAGAGGAATGTGAGGGAGGCAGGGAAGACAAGGGGGGATCAGTTCCCTCAAACTCTGCATGACACCAGCAAGGAGCTGCCAAGAAACCGCTCTGCTTGCAGCACCTTCATTAAAAGGCCTAGACAGCTGCCAAATTACCTTCAAAGAGAGGCTATCTTTATCTGCTAGAGTGGTAAAGAAAATTAATAATCCTTTTATTGTGGTAGGCATGTAAAACAAAAGAGGTTTGGGGGGGGTGTCTAGTTATATTGCTGGTTATCTCCCCTCAGCTGCTCTCTGCCCTGCACCCAGGCACAAGCAATACCTGCCCAGAGATTACAAACTCCTGAGTTTCACCTTCCCAGCAGCAAGTGTCCTGAGCACAACAGAAACGCCCGTCCTGTTTTACCTGCTCGCTTGAGCATAGAGCCAGGCTGAGGGCAGGTGGCTCCATCCATCCCCTGGCCACCAGGAGAGCACCTGGAAGGAGCAGCCATGTTCCCTCTCGCCCTCTCCAAGGTGGGAAAGCAAGCCCAACTCGTAGTATTCCTAGGTAAGGTTTTTTGGTTTTGAAAGGTTTCTGGTACGGACAGATTTCAGCACTTCTGCTGAAGGTGACGCCATGAGGCCAAGAGCCTCTCGCAACCAGACTTCAGGGGAAAGTCCCCAGCAGAGTGCCTTGGCTCCAAACACAGTGGGCACCATTACCAGGGCAAGAAATCGCAGTAAGCACCCTCCTCTGCTCACCAGCACACTCAAATGTGAAAAGGACTGACATCACCCTTTCAAAAGGAGCACAGTGGTTACTTTCAAAGTAAAGCTGACCACATGTTGACCTCCAGTTACACTGCCTCAGATGAAAAATCAGGACAACTGTTTAAGACACCAAATGACATCACTTTAATTAATGAAACCTGTCTATCAACATAATTCACTTAAATACTTGTCACGTTCAAAGCTGCTTTAAAATTACTTTGAAGGGATTTACGTGAACTGTCCCCAGCTTTCTTCATGAAGCTAAGGTACAAGAATCCCTTCACTTTCTACATGGGTTTATAAGAAATTAAATACAAGGGCAAACACAAGGACAAAATTAACTCACTGAGTATTTTTATTTCCAAATGTGTGTTGCCTAGAAAACATATTCCTTATTTTTTTTTACCTCTGCGCCATTAAAAATAGTTCTAAGTGTGACATGCTGCTTCTGTCCAGACATGAAAAGGCTTAATAAATCTTGCTGATACTGGTCTGAACTTCAGTTTTTTCACTTGTTTTTTTAATATCACACGCTACCACAGAAGATTTTTTAAAAAACAAGCCCTATAGCTCATTTTATTCACTTAACACTGTCATGTTTTTAAACATCACCCTACAATCTTTCCTTTTCAAAAGCTGGATTGAGGATAGTGATATCTCACATCAACCTATGTAAGTATATGTGACTGTATAAAATACATAAATGGGGGCTTTTTACATATAGTATGATGTAACAGACTGGTAGATGTGAATTGGTTAGAAGAGACCAGTTTAGAAAGAGATTTGGCTTCATGAGAATTTGCTGTTTTAAAGAAAGTGTTGGTCTTAATGCTCACATCAAGAAATCTTGGCATGCCAAAAAGAAAAAAAATAACAATTCCTCATTAGGACCTTCTTGTCCCAACTCCTAGCTGGCTTTGTCCTAAGAGAAGGCAAAAAACTCCAAACCTAGCCAACTTGCTCCAAAAACCCCAACCATACAACTCTCTTTTGGCTTAAATCACCCAAAGTATCATGTTCTTCCCTGCCAACATGAGTGCAATAACTACAAAACAAATGCCTATTTTTTTCTAGTCCTTAAAATCAAGTTTCTAGCCTCTTTCTCTGAGATAAATAGATAAATAACAACAAAACAAAGGGATTTGTTCTCTCTTCAGTGCAGAGGCAATAAAATGCCTGTTTTCCATTCACCCAAGCTTCCGAGAAGAATCTTCCTAGTCCCTTCTTTACAGCCTTTACACAAAGCCAAGAGAAAGCAGCGTGTGAAGCTCTGCCACTGTGTGCAGCTGCCTGCCTTTAGCACAATCCCTGAGCTCTCTGTCCTTGTCAATCCCTCAGCTAAATATTCCTCCTGAGAGGGTTTACTTTGGGTCTCCAAACAGCAACTACTCGTGGTTGCTACTAAGTGCTGCCAGTTTGCTTTGCCTCCTCACATAAAATCCCCAAATTCCCATGCCTGCTATCTTTCTATAGCATCCAAACTGCCCTACACCTTCCCTTCAGTAAAAGCTCTGCCAAGCTCAGTAGATTCAAGGAATTTATCTCTTGGGACCGCTTGATTCAGGTGTGAGTTATCTGAAAAGCTGCTAGGTTAAAACATTCAAATCATTCTCCACAATTCTGCATACCCGACCCACGTATGAAGAAGCTTTGGAATGTATGGCCAAAGTTTGCAGTGAGGCAAACCTGAAACTACATGAGAAGTGCCCTGAAGCTATCACCCAGAAGAATACTGCTTTTCCCATTCTGTTATTTCATTAAAAATATTTACAAATCAATCACTTACACTCAGGGCCATGCATCCTGCAGACAAGACTCTTTTGAAAGCTACCTCTCAGGAGTGCTTCAGTTACAGTACTATTTAGGGATGTTGGAAGTAAATGTTTTAAACAAAAACCTACTGTAAAACACCTTTTACTAAGAAATGCATAACATGCCCTGTCTTCAGACCAATCTTTGGGATAAATATGATATCCTGCCTTTTAGATGTGGATCTTCAGGGGTCAGCACAGTCTAGCAGACACTATTTATTTCTTCGTATCAAATGGCCTTATCTCACTTAAATATTTTTCTAAAATACAGCATGCAACAGTACACTAAGCAAAAGGGAGCAGAAAATAGTATAATGGGAGCACAGTAGTCAAGAGCATACTAAAAAAATCACATAGATAAAAGAGAGTGATTATTATTTTGGACAATTAATGGTACCTTTAAATCAATTCTATGACCTTTCCTCCAAATGTTTAATTTCTTTTTATACTGTTACTGGCACTGAAATAAATGCGCCAAAAGAAATTTTGCCTCAAGCCCAAGGCTCCCTCTTGAATAATTCAAAAGCAAGAAGATCACAGTGGCTTAATTAAAGGGCCCTCCCTCAGTTTCTTTATTTTTCCTATGTTGCTGTTACAGGACAATGTGCCTCTGTAAAGAGTTAAGTAATTTTTTTCTCTGGCAATGCAATTATACCATTGTAAGTGACTCTGGACTGGCAATATAGACAACTGAAATGCACATGGTTTTTTACATAGTTGCTATCAGCAAGATAAACTTCTTAGCACACTCATATTCAGTGATTTACTTCCTGGCAAGAACTAGAAAAGGCAAAACTTCCACAGCCACTTTTCCTCTTAACCTCTTCCCTGAACAGGCTGATGGATTGTGAGGCTCTAACACCTCAGAGAATTTAGGGACTCCACAATTTATAGAGGACAAGCACTCGTAGACTCTGCCACTGGACATTTTCTTTCAGCCTGGAAGGTGTAACACATTTTACCCCAGGTAAATCAGTCAGACTAATTAAGAAGTTCTCCCCCATCCCTCAAGTCCTGCTTCTCTCATGCCTGTAGAACACTAGAGCTACAAGAACACCCACAGTGCCTATTTCAAATGAGCTGCAGATGCACAACTTAAAATCTGCAGAAATAAGTTCATCTGCTGTTTTGAACACGGTCAGTGAGTGCAGTGACTGGGAATCTGTAGCACATAATAATAGATGAGAAAACTGCCCATCAGTTTTGCATGTCACCATTAGTTCACCTGTCTACTGAAACACGTATTCCACACATAATGTATGTAATACAGAGGGTCCTGGGAAGCTACATTGGAAATTCCTCATGGGTTATCCCCTGTGGCATGCTGGCATTACATGGAATGTAAATTAAACACTTGCACCTTACAGGCACGATAGAAGACATCATGTGAGCCTGTGTAAGAATGGCCTTCACTTTTAAAGGAGCCTGCAGAGATAAAAAGCTACCAGCAACACCACAAACATCCAAGTCTGCCAAGCCTACATGGGTAGAAAGGATTCTGACAAGATGAACCTTTGCCAAATCCTGATGTAAGACAAGCTGCTGTCCTGGCTAATTTTTCTGAGCAGATCTACTGCCTTTACCAGGCTGACAGTGAATCTGAAAAACCCATCATGGCCTTCTGTGCACTTATCAGTTTTAACACCTGGAGAAGAGGGGAGGTTAAGATTTGGAGAGGGAGACTGAGTCAGATCCCTCCAGCTTTGGCCAGGTCAGGCAGCACTGCTTTGCTGAGTGCTGCAGTTAATCTGTAGGGCAGAGAAGATATGGGTCCTTTCTGTCATGGTGGCTCTGCTTTTTTCCTACTTTGTTATGGGTCCCTACAGCTTTACTGGCTTAATTGACCATTACCCTGATTTCCAGTCATTACTTAGAATTTCAAATTAATCTGATCAAACAGAACATACCTTCTGAAAGTAAACACTCATTGATCTACTTTAGTCCCCAGGGTATATTTTAGGCAGCACAGGCTCACACAGATTCTTTGATACTTCAGATGTATTATTTCTTACAGAATGCTTTGCACATTTTCGAACTTGTATTTTTTATGGGATAACTGGAACTCTGTCATGACAAATTCTGCCTTTTATGCATTATGGGCCACCATTCTTACCACCAAAGAATCCTTCCACCTGCACTAAAATATGGATCTTTATTTTTACCCGTGTATAAATTATTTATAATAATTACAACATAAAAGAGACAGAGGAAAAATGTCCCTGCCCTACTGTGCCACTTTTAGATGCATAATGGCCACACAAAAATTTCAGGTGTATTCTAACATCCCCATAGACAAAAATAATCTGAACAACCCATCTGTGTTTCTTGTTTTTGTTGGACAACTCCTTGGATTCCTCTGACTATTTTATACCTTAGACAGGTTATACCAGTATAATTATGTGAATTATGGGTACAAGGGTTTTTAACCAGTGTAGATGTGCTACTGTGAGCCATAAATCATTGCAGGAAAGGTCATTTGGTTTTGTCTCCCAGCCTGGATTAAGACACTCCCATCTATCTAAGCCCATACTGATGGAAGGAATGTTTCCAAGAATAATTAAAGCAAGGAAGACAAAAAGTTCTTTTTAAATGGAAAGACCAAGGTCTTGAGGGACAACTTCCTTGCAAGTACATCAGGTAAAAGCCCTTCATATCAAAGCCCTATTATTATTGTTAAATACTTTTATTTTAGTATCAGCAACATGGAGATATTGCTTATATCTTACAAACACTCAAACATGCAGAGAGACACTCCTGCTTAATTTTGCACAGTCTGTCCTCAGCTCAGCTCTGTGGGCCTGCACAGTACAGGAGCTTCCAACACTGGATCCAGCCATGACTCAGCCAGGAGCACTGTTTACTCTGCACCTGCACAATTGTTTGTGGCACAAAATAGATGAAGGAACTGATTAAAGAACAAAGGCAAACAAATAAACTTTTGGGATGCTTTGATGACACATAGGTGACAAAGATCCCAGCAAAGGTGACAGCACAGCATGAGAAACACACTGTGTTTTGCATGAATAACCATGATGCACAAGGCTTGCTTGGACAAGAGAAAAGCAGCAGGCTTACTGCATTTCTGATACAAGTCCAAGTTCTCTCAAAGCATGGTGAAAGAATAAGAAAAGGCCTGTGGATGGGTCCTATTCAGCCAAGATCCATATATTCCTTTGCTAGTCCCATCTCAGTGACTGTTTTGCAGGAGTCCCAAAGGGAATGACCGAGCACATGCTCACCTCCTGAGCATAGGAGATGAGCCCTGGTCCTTGTGGCTTCACTGCTGAACTCAGAGCTCCCACTTCTGTCAATGCAGCAGAGAGAAGGGGTGGCCAGGACATGTGCTGACACAAGCTGTCTACCTGGTCAGAGCAGCACCAGGAAACTCCACCTTCAGAAGCCCACACACTGTCCAGGGGCATCCACCCAACATTGTGTGTCCTGTCACTGCAGTATGATATGGGGCTGTGTTTACAAAGTCACTTGGGGAGATTTTGGGGTTTCTTTCTAGCTGACAGTCCCCAAAGAGTTAAACTGCAAAAAAAAGGAATAGCCAAAGGAGAACCTGCCTTCCTCAGAACGTAAAAGGTACAAAAACTAGATGGCTGCACTTTCAGAGACTCAAACAGATGGGACAGGAGGTTTCCCAATATTACAAAAGGAGTTTCAGACAGCAGGTCTATGTGACTGAAGATCCCCAAGTGAATATGATAAATTTTTGTTCAAGCCAGCAAGTACTGTGAGAAAAAAAGTGAAGAGAACTGAGGACTGCCAACCCACTGTAATTTCAATGTCTCTCCATGCACATGAGACAAAAATAATGTATTTCTAAAACGAAATCCACCAAGATAAAGACTAGCACATAAACATGTGAGTACAGGATTCAAGAGAAAGGAAAGGATCAATTGTTGTCTTTTTTGAGCATTTTCACAAATGGCCAACATTGCTGCATTCCTTTTTAATATAATATGAATTGGCAACTTCTGGGACTTTCTTTACCATCTCAGTAACTTTGCAAATCTTCACCAGCTTCACACAGAGTTATAGCATACACTGAAAGTTGCTTGTTTGGAAATGAAGAATAAATACTGTTCTGCAGGCTCATACAAAAATGCTTAAGCCAGCCCAGCCTTAAACTGAATTACACTCACAGAAAGCTGCACCTTACTAAGCTTGGACTCGACAAAATTATGGGCTTTTGAATTCCAGTAACATGAACTCTTTAACTGTCTCTCATAAACAAGTACCCTGATTTGTTTTTAACTGCATTTTCTGGTTCCTCTCTGACAGGTTCCCATATTATACTTACATGGGGTCACAGCATCTATATGATAATAGCCCTCAGACTCAGAAGGGAGTCTCCAAAACACTTAGATCTAAATGTAGATCTTCTTATCCTGCCTATAATTGCATTGAGACAGGACATACTTTTCTTTTCCCCTATAATCCTACACATGCCGTAGATGGTAGATCTGTACAACTATCAGAGTACTCAAAATAAAACAGAGGCAGATCAATATCATCACTGTAAATTTCAGTTCCTTCCAGCTGAAAGGAGTCAGCTATATCCCTGAACTACCAAGACATATGAGTCACCTAGACATACAAGTTTCTCATCTCATGACCATGCCAATGGTTAAAAAAACTGAAATGGGAGAGGAGCATTTGAGGTTGAGAGAAACATTTTATTCTTCCTCTTTGCAAAGCACAAACATCAACACAATACTGACCATGCTGCTCTGAAAAAAAATTTCATGCAAATTAAGTCAGCATGTAGATTTTCTATGTATGAGTTTTGTTTACTATGGGACCTGGGCCACTCATTCACCTTTGTGAAGCAGCACTTGCATGACAGCCAGTTTTTGGTCAGAACTAACAAACACTATTACTGGACTTTTTAAAAGCAATTAGGTAAGACCTGGGGCCCGAAGCCATTGAGCACCAGAGACTATCCACCTGTATTTGTATCCTAGACTAGAACCTGTGGCTTAGCTATAGATAAGGTTCCTGTTAAAAGCTGAGTTAACTTTTGAGATGAAAGGTGAACATAAGAAAGAGAAGGATACTGGTTCAGGAAGGGCACTGTCTCCTTTCTGTACCTGCTACAAGACCTGCAGAAAAAAGTAGTAAGCAGTGACAAAGGTTAATGTTGTGACTTGCAGGAACAACTGACAACCCCTCTACAACACCTCTGCTCTGCAGAAGGGCTGAAGTAAAGTCTAGTCTGGCAGTAGGGATTTGGCTACAGTGACGTTCAAATCTGGAAGAAATGACAGGCTAGGATGGCAGTTCAGCCCAGCAAACACCAGCACAGAACAAAACCTGCTATCAAAGCCTTATGGGGTTACCTTTACATCTAGAATTAGAAAGGGGTGTTGACCTAGAATGAAGTATAATACTGTAACTGGGTTTAGGCTTGGGGCTCAAGCCAGCAGATATTGATAAATTGCAGCTTAGAAAGTGCCTCTGGGTTAACATGAAAATGTTGTTGGTTTAAACCATCTGTCTGCAGAGATCTGTGGGATAAGGAGTGTGATAATGTTAAGATTAGGAGTGGAATTAGGGTTTAAGCATACTCTGGAAGAGGTTGATAAACTGCATCATCTTGTCTCAGTATCAGGGAGGGCCCCATGCTGTGATAAAGGTGCCACATGACAGGACTTCCCACACCCTTAGCAAGCCCAACACTGCCCAGCATGCCAGGCCTTCCCTGTCTATTCTCTGTTGACCAAGGCTTCCCAAGGTGCATGTGTGCTGTCCCTCGGGATTACTGTGCCTTGTGTACATGCAGAGCCACCCTGGCACTCCCCACATGTACAGGTTTCCTGAACCACAGAGCACAGTGTGTACACACACTGGAGGGGGTGGGGAGAGGGATTCAAGCAAGGAGTGCATCGGTCTGAAAACATCCAGTCTTTGCTGTCTCCCTTTCTCCCTTCATTTGCAGCAGGGCTGGCAAATCAGAAATATATCAAAGACTAAAAGCTTCTGGTAACCAATGTCTCCTCTCTTCACAGAAGCATTTTTAAAAACAGTAGGTCAAGTCTGGGCAGCAGGTTGGTTCTGCCAAGGAAATCAGAAGCTAAATCAGCCAAATATACCAAGAAGCAGCACAAAAGCTTGTCTGTATCTCCCCACTGGCTTTGCCAATGATAATCTTGGCAGTACTATTTAGCACTTACCCTTTTCCGTGTTTTTGGGAATCAGTGTTTGCCATATTACTCAGCATTTTCCAGGCTAGAGGGAAGGTGCAGGATTGACCGTGCTTACTTCACATTACAGAAAAACCTGACACATATCATAACTATCTCTGTGTTTTAATTGCAAAATATGTTCACCCAAGTTAGTGATTAATGGTGAAAAGTTTAGTTTTAGTGGCCAGACATTTGGAGAAGGAGCCATATAATCACTTTTCAAGGACAAAATAATTTCCAGACCAGAGACTACATGGTTAAAAACCTTAAAAATCAGTATTAGTAGCACACAGGCCATCTCTATCATTTTCCAAGCTTGTGTTGTAGAGAATGCAGGAGAGGCAAGGACAAAGTTCTCAATTCAATGAGCAAACCTGCTTCAGCATTCACTACAAACTGTGGAGGAAAAAGCTTCACAGTGAGTCTTGCCAAGAGGATCTTAAAATAATTGAACCTCATGGTCACAAGACCACACACTTCTGTTGTGAAACAGTCTCTGGGTAAATAAGGGTGTAGCCTCTAACATTTTACCACTGCTGGGGGGGGGGGGGGGGTGGGTGTAAGAAAAACACCA
>VZRH01006479.1:1114681-1131507 GCA_013397555.1 Urocynchramus pylzowi
AAAAAAAAAAAAAAAAAAAAAAAAAAAAAAAAAAAAAAAAAAAAAAAAAAAAAAAAAACAAAAAAAAAAAAAAAAAAAACAAAAAACAAAAACAAACAAAAAAAAAGAAACAAAACAAACAAAAAAAAAGCTTTTCACAGCTGACTGGATGAATTGATAAATGAGAGGGGTTTTTGAGTTCTATAATCAGGGACTTTTAAAACTTTTTTTAAAGCATCAATTATTTACAAAGAAATCACACGTTCTAAACTCTACTGTTGGCCAGTTTAGCAGAAAATAAAAACCTCTGGCACCTAGCAACTGACAAGCACTGATACAGTTTTCAATTATATGTGAAAACAGAGATATAGGGCTAAAAATAGACCTAGCAAAACTTTTTAAACCACAAAGTTGCACATTTACACCCCAAAACAACTGCATAACACTGAAATAAGTGTCATCACTAACAGTAAATAATGCTGCTCAACTCAGGTTAAAAAAAATAAAGCCCTGCACCTTGAATTTTAGAACACATTTGTTCCTGATGATTTAAATTTCAGCAAAGACCTGACCTATGGAAATTAACCAGTGGATAAATAAATTTTAAAAATAAACAAGGAAGCCTGCATTATTAAGCTTTACACCTTCCCAAGTTCTTTTGAAAGTCATGGCTTCAGACCAAAAAAAACCCCAACACACAAACATTTCCCACAGATTGAACTTGTACTTTGCTGTGCTGCAATCGTTACTGAAAGGGCAATTTTGTCCCACCGTGAGCATTCCTGGAGTTTCCACACCAGTCTGGACTCATACAGTGTTTTTATAATAGACTGTGACAAAGTTGCTGGAACGCTTTGACTTTAGAAACAATGTAAAAACAATATCCACACACTCCTTTTACACACATGGCAAAACCAAAACCCAAATTATTTAGATTCTTTTCATGCACAAGCCCTAACTTTCCATTCTGTATACCTTCCTCCAACACATTAAGGAATGCCTCTTGGACAAGGGTTCATTAATGTTTTAGGTTTTTAATATGACCCAAATTACACTCTTCCAATGAACTCTGCCAATTTAACATGCTGGAGCTCTTTAAATATACAGCCTTTGTACAGGAACCAAAGAGGGGGGGTTTGATACTTGCAAAAGTGCAATTATTGCAAGCACTTCACTTTGAGAAAAAGCCTTTTTTCCCCTCAACATACACATCTCCCTGATTCTTGCTGAAGCTAGATAAGAACAGGCAGAATCCACATCTCATGGCACACACAATGGATCACTGTCTGAGCTTTCATCCCCCTCCTAGGCCTGCCTCAATTTCTAAACAAACAAAGCCTAAGGACAGGCTTGTACTTACAGCAGCCAAGGACTGTTTTTTCAGCTCAAATGCCTGTCCCTCCCTAAAGCTCTCTCTCCATCCAAAAGCCTCAGGTTTTGCATCCCTAAACTTGGATTAAAGATGCTGTAAAGCTCCAGCTCCTAAGGTGAGTTAAGTAACTTTGAACTTTCTCACAGGGACTTCAGATATGGCCGCCAGCCACAACAATATTTGCATTACTACTGCACTTTTATGAATTCCAATAGTTTTTTATTAAAAATGTGCAGTACAATAATTATTTTTAAGCGCTTCCATATTTTACCCAGATCTCCAACACACTTAATGAAGAAGAATCATTCTGCCTCATGGTAAGAGTGCTCAGAGTTCAGGGCTGGCACTCCTTAGGGCAGAGCTCCTCTCCACCACCAACTCTGCTATGTAAAAACTAACCTGTCCTAATGCTAACTTTAAATTACCCTGCCAGGAGCTCCACATGATGCTTCTGACACCATAACACGCAGTATAAACACACACACAGACACCCTTGAAGTCAAGAGTTAGGTATCTTAAATTTTCTATGACATATTAAAAGACAAACACAACTTTTTGTGCTCAGTTTCTGTAATATAGTCCAAAGGACTGGCATGTTAAAATGTTATGCAAAACCAACTTGCTCCCCTCTAGCTAGATGACAGAGGGCCAAAGCTTTTGCTCGGACTCTCATTTCCATTTGTAACAAAGTAATTTGTTGTTTCTTCAGCAGTCAATTCTGGAACTGAAAAAGACCAGGCTTTTATGAAAGGTGAACAAACAAAGGGGTTAGGATAACCCCATGCATGCACATTTGTTTGGTTATTTAGCTGAAGCTGAGGTGTCCTATGTCACTGTCAGGAGCACCTCGTGGAAAAGCAGGTCTGAGTAGGATGCTGTGAGAGATGTGCTGCTGTCACTGCACACCGCGGGTACATTAATGTAGTTTTCACCAGAGCATTCCCAAGTGGAAACAGGGTAGCATTACCCAGGTTTTAATGGCAGGGGACACTGCTAAATTCAAATGTGACCTTCACTAAATTAGAGCAACGTGCAATGGACTGGCAAATGAGAACAGTCAAAAAACTTCCAAGTGCTTCCAGGAAAGCAGCAAGGATTTGGACTACTTCCAATGAATCAAATGAATCTTTCATTTCCAAAGAATATAGACATAAGATACAAAACTATTTAAGTTCTGGGTGATGTTGGTTTGCTACTGAAACATTATATTGCTTTCTGCAATATAATGAGCCTTGCTTTTTAAAAGCAGTAATGAAAGCAAAGAAAGAAAATCAGAGTACGTCAGGTCTAATTGAAAATAAATATGTGAGAAAATTAAATAAATCCTTTTAATGATATTCAGTCTGGTTTAGATACATTCAGAGTTCAGAAAAATTCTCTACCATATTCAGAGATATTTTTCAAAGTGGTTTTATATCCTGAGTCTTTGAATGCACTAAGTGGGCAGACAGACCTGCTTACTGAATTCTTTGTACTATTCAGGTGTGTGTTAAAGAGATTCAGTGCAAGAACTTTTGATCAAAGACACAGAACAAGCCTAAAACACACAAAAGGGATACTAGCTTTTTTGGTTTTGGTTTATTCCCCTCAAAGTGAATATGTGAAAACTGAAGCAGTTAAATGTTGTTGAACACAGTTGCCTCTAGGAGTGTAGCACTAATGTAACTATAAGTTTATTAACAATGAAGTGTAATACAAATTTACAACTTATTCAAAGATTCTGATAGATACAAATGTGGTTTTCAGTTGTTAAAGGTGCACTATAAATATTATCTCAGGAGAACTATAATTTATTAGCATAAATGAAAGCAGAATTTTTTCTATTGTATCAGTCTCAATTTACATTTTATCTGCAGTGTTTCACTTTAAACACTGAAACAAAACTGTCAATTTTCTTCTAGCTTTTGTTCAGACATTATAATCCCTGAGATCATGACAAATCATTACTTTGTTACTACAGACTTTATTCAACCTGAAGGAATTTCACTATAGTGACAGATCATACCCAGAGAAAAAATAAAATTCTTTAATTTAACTGTGGAGACTCTAGCAATGGCTGAAGCTTCAGTAAAATAATTAGATGCAATAATTAAGTAGCCTAGATGGTGAAAGTCATTTGAAAGTTCTGAAATACTCCTCAATTCATATCAGGCTTCAAATACAGGTCATGTTATCCTGATGCCATTTAAATAAGGAGAATAGGGGGTTTTTTGTCCTAAATCAAAGACAGAAAATCCAATCATGTCACAAACTTCTAGTTCTGTTGTCTTTTTTTTAAATTTTATTTTATAAAACATAGCTAAACATATAGATATAGTATTTTATAGAAATAGAAAGCAATCAAGTGAACATTCCAGGTGAGGAAACAGAAGGGGCAAAGACTTCAGCTGAATTCCAAAAACATAACCAGGCCACAGAAACGCCAGTGGGTTCAAGTTGTGTAAGAGACAGGAATGGCCATTTATCACATCAGCCTTTTGAATAAAGGTTTATCTAGATTACATGAGAGTACCAGATTAACTGCAGCAAAAGATTTTGCAGTGAGGGAGAGAAGTAAGCAGCTCAAGGAGAGCTGGTACAAAGGAGAGTGAGACAAGTTCAGTAGCTCTGATCCTGAGAATTCGTGTGTGACTGGTTTAAGTTTGGCTGACATTGCACACCTGCCTATGGTCTGTCAGACAAGATATAGAAGATAGATAATAAAGAGCTTACCAGAACTTTGATTCAGTTCAATTTATGGTAGTCATGAAGCAATGCAAAATCAATGCCACTTTTATTCAGAACATCTACACAGTTTAAGTACTCTACTCAAAGAGTCAGTTTGCATGAATTTTTCAGCCTTCCCCATGGCTTTCATGTCAACCATTACAGCTGCCTGCTATAGGCTTGGCCCCCATTTAATTAATCCAAAAATTAAAGTGAGTAAACACCTACTGCAATATAAACCATTTGTTCTCCTCTGAGTCAAGAACTTTCTCACAACTATTTTTGCCAAAATTAGTGACTACAAAAGCCAAGCAAACAAAACACCAGGACAATGAAAGCTATTCTTTTAAATACAAATTCTCGATTAGTTAGAGTTTTACATTTCCATGTACATCTTAGAAGATTTCCAGCTGCAGCTTACAATAGACTTTACAAAAGTTAGGCTGGTTTCACCATATTTGTCAAGGCTATGCCTGCATTTCAAGTGCTTCACAGCTGATGAACTTCACAGAGACAGATGAAGCACCTGAACAAGTTTACAGAGAGTGGTGAACATGACAACTCTTCTGGTTTGACTTTAGCTTTCCTCAAATCCATCTTCCTCCATTCCTGAAAAAATATGTCTTTCTGCCTCCTAACAGACTTCTCTTGTCAGTCAAATTGTCCTAATTCCAAGATTCCATGCATAAAATCAAATATGTCAAGAAAGAAGCCCACATGTAACCACTCAACAGGTCCTTTTCACAGTGATGTGCCACAAAAGAAGGCTGGTATGTGCTGCTCCTTTCTAGTGACTGCAGTATTCATTAACCCCCACAAAGCAATAGTCATTTAACACTGCTTGTCTTGGAGGTACCCCATATTCGTGGCAAGTCACATAACCACCCACAGGAAGGTTGTCCTCTCCATCCATGCCAAAGCAGAAACTTCAAAGATGTATGAGATGTTGCATTTATCACTTAGCCATTTAAGACAAACCATGCACGGCTACCTCCACTGTCTTGTGGAAGGTCACTCAGCCATACCTAAACTTCTTTCCTAAAGAAGCTGATGGGAATTCACACATACAGCCTGTGACCAGAAAGGAAAAAATGTGAGGCTCTTACTGAGAGTTTTTTTGCTAGTCATAAATGTAAGGAAACATTATCCTGACATAAGGACATGCCATGATTATGAAGCATGTGAATTTTCACACACAGACTATCATGATAGTCCAAGGAATTACTAATGGGTTAATTATTCAGGTCACGTATGATCTCTGAGTATGTCATGCAAAATATTACTGCAGGCTGACAAAGCCTCTGCAAAGCTCCTGACTTTATGAATATTCTCCCAGGCTCTCTTCCCCATAAAAAGCAACATTGGATACAGGCATTTGGATCTCTGAAATATTCATCCAAAACTGAATGCCTAAGTGAACATAAAATATTTGAGTAACAACTGAGGGGAGCTACTGCAAAATTACCTTCAAGTTTTTGTAATGGCCTTATTGGAAAGACTGGTATTTGCTAAAATAGCTCAAAAAAGCACAAGTAGGCACTGTTGACAAATTATCCACCTATAAAAAGACATTAGTTTGACATTATTTTTTTCAGGTCTGAAATTCATACAATCATAGCATGGAAGGCTGACTTAGCCTACACCAAAGAGCAACAGAACGTGTGGCTGAAACCCAGCAAAAAGCTCAGCACCTGCTCTTAGGGCCACAAAACCCCAGAGAATCCATTTATGAAATGTCACTCACAGATTTCTGGTTCTATTTCCATCTGCACAATGAAATCACCACTGAAGAAATACATATTAAGACACACCTCTATCACAGATAAAAGCTGTTGAAACATAAAGCACACAGTTTATAACCTCAGGCATGAAGTACCTTAGCACAAAATATTCCAGCACCTGCCAGCTGTCAAAGTTGTCAAAGTGCTGAATGGTGACAGTTCATTATCCTTAATGGAACAGCCATATTCCTGGATTACAAATTGCTGAGCACTGTTTTACTGCTCTCTGCCACTACTGACAATACCTATATATACCAGCACAGTGATGATAACATAGATTTGCTTCCAGTCACAGGTCAAAAGTGTTACACTATTTTAAAAAAAAAAATCACATGGATTTTATGCTTAGATTTAAAAAAAAAACAAACCCAAACCAACAACAACAAAACCAACCTCCAAAAACTATAACAAAACCAAAGCATT
This sequence comes from Urocynchramus pylzowi, assembly GCA_013397555.1. Lineage (NCBI taxonomy): Eukaryota > Metazoa > Chordata > Aves > Passeriformes > Fringillidae > Urocynchramus > Urocynchramus pylzowi. The sequence goes on from VZRH01006479.1 coordinate 1,120,943, forward strand.
CCTGACTCTGGCTGTCTGCAGAAGCCTCCATCACACAGCCAAATTTTCTACAATGCTCAGCACCTGACCTTGGAACAGAATGCAGATATTATCCAGATAACTTATTTAGTTGCTTAGGTAGCAGCCAAGTTACTAGATATCCAATGATTGGTGGAGAGGGATTAATTCCAACACTTCCATCTATGTAAGACACACAGGTACTTGGGAACAAAAACACACACCAAAAAAAGCTATATGCATATCAACTAAATAGATTTACTGCCTCAAAAAACGATAATAAAATCATCTGTTCCATTCAGTGCACTTTACACTGCCTGGGAAACTTGAGAGTCTCATAGATTTAGGCCTAAAAGAGGCAATCCTGATTTTCTCCCATGCTGAGACCTTGTTAATGCATGTGCTAAAGTTCCTGTACAAGCCACTCTCCTGTGCTCAGCCCAAGGAAAAGAGAGATGGGTAAAGGTGTGTCTGAGGTAACGTGGTAGCAAGGGGAAGGGAGAACACCAGGACAGAGTGACCTGTCACATCCATAGGAGCTCTAATGCAGTCCTACACAATTCACCCCTGGATCAAGGATGCACAAGCTCCTCAAAGCTTCCTCACTGGCTTGAAAAGAACAGAGCTAAGCTCAGGAGTACAGGGATTATAAATCCATTTGGACTTCTTATGCATTGGAAATGAAAATAATGCTGCAATATTACCCTGTCTTTCTAACCAAATTATTACCCTTTATATGACAAGAAGAGATCCCTACCCAGAAAAAATAAGTCAAGGAATTATATTCATATTGTGGGGAGTTTCCTGAATTTTTGAAAATACCATGCCTTTGGGGTAAAATATAAACTAAAATTAAGGGTTTATAATGTCCAGGTAAGTGCTGTCATGGCACCTCGAAGTCAGAATACAATTGCCTCAGCAATTTTCTTGACATAAAAAGGCAAAGACTTCAAACCCTAAATTTAGTTCCACCTTTACACCCCCAACCTCCCCAGCAAAATAAGCTGCACTGCCCTTCCTAAGTACATTGCAAAGCACAGGCATTACCTCTTCTGGAGTGCTGGAGCTAGTTTCAAATACAGGAGCTGTATGAGGCTGAAGGTCTGTCCTGAGGGGTTTTCCTCATCACTCTTCCCTGTGAAACCTCCCACTGGTCATTTCCCTTCTCCTATAACAATTTTACCACCTGCTATATGAGGATATTAGCTAATCCAAAGGATATTAGGATATCCAAAGCTTTGGATAAGAAGTGCTGTGCAAGTCTAAATTATATTTCTGCATGACATGCACACAGACTTAAACACAGCTGGAAGTGCTTCTAATCATCCAGTTTTCCATATGACTTTTGTTCCCAATAAACTAGAGGAAGGAAAAATGAAGAAAAGTACATGCCTGAGGCTAATGGTTAGGCTTATCAGCTGGGTGCAATGCAACCCATAAAGCTGCTTTTCTTTGAGAATATAAAGCAAAATGTAAGAATGGTTTATTTAAATGTTAAGTAGCACAAGTAGCCAGAGAAAAAAACAGCTACTAAGGTTGGAATATCAGATTGTTCTAAACTTCACAGGAAATAAATTCTGACAGCATCATCTCTTTGTCTTGTTACACCAATGTAATTATACCTACCAGGCTACACTCTAGAGAATTAATGCCTTGAAGCTTAAGAAATGGGGGGAAAAGCAAGGTTTTAATGATTCTTGACACTGTGACTTTAAATTTTGCTCCTTAATTTAATTAAGTATCCCTAATTATTTTTAATATCCTTTAACATTTTTACAAACTCTACCATATCCACATAGCCCATACCCTTTTGGGAATACCTTTTCTACAGTTCATATTACAACTCAAACAGAAATTGTCTGGCAATTCCTACACCAATAAAAATGAAAAAAATGGTTGTTTTTTCAGATAGTTCTTTAACAAATGGAAAAATTTTCCTAGAGGGAATAAAAAAATGTAATTAATTAAAACCAAAATGAAACAAAAACATTCCCAGCAACAAGAAGAAAACAACAAAAAAACCAAAACATCACAAAAACCCCAACTACCAAACAACAATGTAACAGTCAGAGGGTCCATTAAAGATAAAACATTGATGTCTGCTGGACTTTCATAGGAACCCCAGCTTTGGAATAGCAAAAACATTCCTGCCTAGCCAAGAAACAAGTTACTTAAATGTAATGTCCTTAGATTGGAGAGATGTCCATTTGATTCCAAAAAAAAAAGATAATATTTTTCTCTTGTTCTCTCTTATAGTAGCCTCCCAAAAGTTCAAGAAATTAAGAATAAAAGTATTATTGTTTTCCAAACACATGCCTAGATTTCTCTGACTAAATGAGCACAGTCATTTAATAGTAATGTAACTATTATAAGTACAGTATTAGAAGTACAGTAACTCAATACTCTTGAAGGAGTTAAACACCTTCAATTAAATCAGTTTGAAAGAGCATCTACTCAACTACCTCCAGGGACTCAAACATTCAGTATTTCAAGTGCCACTGAACAATTTCTATCTGTGAATTCTGGAGCAGAGAGTGACAGCAAAATCTGGTTTTCTTTTCTTTTCATTCAGCCCTTTGCAGGGATTATTTGCACCAAACATCCAGACACGTAAATGTTACGTTATGCAAAGGCAACACCTGCCAAGGGAGAGCAGCCTTTGGTGAGGATCAGCACCAGGAGACAAACTGCAATGGCACCATTTCAGAAAATGCTGCTTGTAAGGAGCACCTGTCACTTGCCAAACCAGAGGAGGGGGTGGGTGTCATCCTCCCTGCCCCGTGTACCCCCTGCTAACATCACAGGGCTCGTGCTGCAGTGTGGTCTGGCAGCTCAGAAAACTGACCTAGCTGGGAAAAGTCACATTTCCCTCAGCAGCTTAGGGGAAAAAAAGTCCAAACAAAAAGCCCAACAAAGCCAAACCCCCACTCTCTGTGCTTGCACAGATGCATCCTGTGCTACCAGACATCAGTGCTGGCTTTAGGGCAAAAGAAAGCACAGCACAGCAGAAACCTCAGATCTATTCCTACCCATGAAAGAAATAAATGTCTGCTTTAACTGGAAGAGCTAAAATTAGCCTTAAAATGAGTGACTGCATGCTTGTTTGCCATAACAATTTAAAATATTCTGATAAAATGCTTGGTGTAATGCTATCGTTCTCTAACAATTTTTTCTGGGTTTTCTATGTTTGTAGTCTTTCCTAATCTCCATTTTTAACCCATGAACAATGATTTTTACCAAATATTTGTTATGATAGGTATAGCTAGGATGGGCAGGTTGAGCTACCTAGGAAAAAGTAGGAGGATTTGCTTTGTATAGTTAAGATTAAAAACAGAAAAAAGGGAAATAAAAAGAAGAAACATTTGGTTCTTTTAAAAATACAATATTAAGATGAATCAAGCCACCCAAAAGCCAAACACAATAAAATAAAAATGTCTAACTCAAATCATAATAATATTTTAAACTAAGATTTATTAGTAAGAGAGCTCTAATAACATTAAAGAGATTTCAAAGTGGAGTAAAACACTCCAAATACAATGTGTTCTTTTAGATTTTTCTTTGAACTGAATTAAATAACACCCCTTAAAATCAAGTTCTAAGGATTTTTCCATTACACTCAAAGGTGTTTTTATGGAGTAATACGTGACATTCCAGCAAAGCCCAGGTGCAAAAGAACAAGCAGACTAGAAAGACAACCTTTCCTGCTCACTGCCCTTATCTAATTAAGCCAATAAAAGTGTTCTACCAGAAGAAATTAAGCTTTTCTCTGTCCTAGAAAGCTCTCTATTTTTAGATGGGAATGAATAATGTTTATAATCATTTTAAACACATCTCCCAGCTAAAACACCATGAACTGACCAACCAGTGGGACTGTGTACTTGACCTAGAAACTTGTACCAAAAAAATTATTTCTTTTTTCCCTTATACATAAGGTACACCTCAAACTGTGGATTACTGCTCACTAGAAAGCATGGCCTCAGGGAGAAACTTCCTCCAGTGAGCAGAGACTTCAGTAGTTGCTGCTCTTATGGGAACACTGCATGAAATCTGTGTTAGGCAGAATTGCCAGCAGCCATCACAGATACAGACAGTAACAATTCTGGAGGAATTTTTAACTGAAGGCAAGCCTTAATATTCTTAGAGCATATGTGATATTTGCCCACATGTCTCTAGTCATTTGCAGCTAATTTTTCTGGACTGATTTACAGATGCTTCCTCCAAACATACCTCATCCTGCTATGAAATTTCCAGTTAAATCTCTATTGGAGTATTTTATTCTTTTCCAATGTGTTTTTTTTAAAAAAAGATGGTTGAATGCTGTTCACAACAGATCACTTGTCACTGTTTTCTAAGGAACAGCAGCCATTAAGCCTAGGAAAGGAAACTTGTGATGACTATCAGACTGACCAGCTGTGCTACCAATTTACCAATTTTGCAATATTTGCCCATTTTTATGTGTCTTGCTCAGTGACATTTTTGGGCTACAGCATTAAAAAATATACTGGATCTGTTAAAAAAAAAATCTTTCTCTTCTGTAACTCAGTAACTAGGAAGTAACTGCATACAAATTGTAACTGCATAGAAACCACCCTGTTTCTGCGTTCCTCATTCATCTTGTGATGAACGTGCTACCAAGCCAAATGGCGCTTTCAGGCTTACTGTGGGCTGCTACAGGGAGAAAGCACATGCTTGGATAAAGCACCCACAGCTGCTAGAGGGTAATGCAGCACTTCATTTCTCAAGCAAAATGGGCTTTTGTTAACCTTAATAAAACAGTTTTTTGACTGACCTTCTCCCTTGGGAATCCCACCTTAATGTTTATGCTGACTGATCAGAACAGACCCTTTGAAATGAACCTCCCCATCATCCCTCCCTGAGCTTCTGGCTTGCAGCATGGGGTGCTGTGCAGAGTGGGACTCCTTTGGATGAAGCTAAAACATTAAATGAAATCCAAAAGCTCACCTAAGGTACTCATTTTGCTGATGGCACACTCAGCCTGAGGCTCTCAGGAGAGAGCTCAGCTGAAATAAAGCAACTGGGATATGTATTCCATGGACACGGGGTCCTCGACACAAACTTTGTTGCTCTACAGACTTGCAAAATGCTATTTGTTAATGCAAAAGACTGAGTTGAGACTGAAATGTCATAAATACCCTGAATGCAAGACTAAAAAACAACTGAAACAAAAAGTTGCAAAATAACGAAAACTATTAAGCCAGTACAGAAAGAATAACAACAGCAGCCATTTTCTTGGGCCAAATTCTGTAACAAAAAAGCTGCAGTTTTAGTTGGGCAGCTCAGATACACTTGGACTTTTTTCTTGCTGCTACAATGCTGTGAAACTTCAAGTAACTACCATCAGTGTAGAATTACCAGGGGAACGTAATAACCACTATAATGTAACAGATCTAAAATATAATGTGGAGTTTTAGATATTAAAAGGTGAAATAATATAGGTACACCTATACTGCAGTTCAAACCTGCTACCCACTTTTCTTTACCCTTTGTATAAAAAAATCCTACATAGACTAGGCCATGGATACATTAATGTAAGTTAAATAAAAGAAACTAAAACCTGATGGGTAGTCTAACACTCATTACAAATGCTGAGGGGTTTTTAAAATACTACCAGTATATATACACATTGCTCAGCACACAATTTGTCTTCTTTCAGGACATCTATGTTTCTTACTGCAAGTCCAATTTCAATGGCATTACAGATAATGAAATATGGATGCAAAAAAGCTGTAGCTAAATGCTCAACATTTACAACATCTGGTGAATAAGGTACTAAAATTATAATCTCCCAAGTCACACCATCCCCATATAACATTCTTTTCACCTATGCAGTACCCAGCTTGCCAGTCAGGGATGTCCCCTCTGCTTGGTCCCTGTCTGCTGGGCAGGGACGGTGAGATGGGAGCAAAACAGGAGAAGATTCACTGTGACTTGGCCATTTCTACACCCAGAAGGTGCTTACATCTTCTAGTACCTCAAAAGAGGGATTTGGGAAGGCCAGAGGGATTCTAGATTCTCTGCACTCACCAAATCTAGTCCATCTTCCTGCCCCAAGCATAAATTACTTAACACACTGTAACTGGCAACTGAGAGAACAGCAGCTTCTCAAGAAAAGCCAAACAAGGACTGCAGTTTGTCCTCTGCAAAATGAAACCATGACACTCACAGCCTTATACAGGTAGGAAAGGAGGCATATGGAAAGAGCTATTAAGATGAAGTGACACGCTTGATTAAAACACATTAGTTATAAGATATAATATGATGTGATATATGATAGTGGGGAAAAAATATTTAAAGCAAAATAAACACTTGCTTCATGACAACAAATATCAGACTAATCTGGACATAAGATAATATTTTTCAATGCCATCTCACAGTGTTTGATCATTCTTCTTTTCAAAAATTCTCTGCTTTATACCACAGATGTTGCAATAGGTTAAAATCCCATAGAGACAAAATGCCCACATTTTTACCTGTATGACTCTCACCTGAAATAACCTGCATCCTATAGGAAATGTGTAATCTCAAAAAACCTGCACATGTGGTAATGAGTAAGGGAGCTCTGGAGGGATCAGAATCAGGGGTGGGAAAGGGGAGGGGAACTGGAAAGAAACAGGATGCTTAAGATGTTTAAGACTAACTTACACCTCATACAACCACTCACACCTATGTGAAACTGCACTGTTGAATCTCTGTGGGAAAAGAAAGGATCAAAAAGCCAAGTGAAAACCTGTGTGAAATGCACCTGAAAATACAGCTATTAATTGTGATACATGGTCCCTAAAACAAATGGCACTGGGAACACAAGAGGATGCAGTACTTTAAGCCACCTTATCACACAGATCTTTACCAAGGAGACCCCTCTCAAACGAGCATTTATTCCAAAGGGGAGATAACTTGTGAGCAGATCAGCGTTTGTCCAGCATCACCTTGAATAGCTTGCCAGGCTGAATCTACATTACAAGAGATTATAAAGGCTTCTAATGAGGACGACTCACAAAGCAGCATTGATGTACAAATCTACATTACAAGTAGTTATTGTAGTTATTTCACAATGCCCAGCCTGTGAGATGCAATCTCAGGTGGTCTACACCTGTTCTGCAGGGCTTCAGCTTGTCAAGGTCAGATATCTGGAGCTGGTTGTAACTTGAACTCTAGCAGAGTTCACATAAATGCAGTTAAAGAGAAGAGAAAGCTTTAGTGTCTCCCAAGTATCCTATTCCACCAAAGAGCAAAGGGAAACAGAAAGAAAGTTTGTGTTGGCTACACAGGCTTGTCTCTGTCTTTTTTCCTTCCCTCTCCTGTCCCCGAACCCACAGGCATTGTCAGATGTCTAATTTTAGTTTCAGATAGCAGATCTTTTTCATAGCTACTCCCACTAAAATGAAATAATAAAAGGGGGCTTCTTAAAATTTTAAAGGACAGAAAATAGTCTGCTGAATCTCTTGCTGTTACTGTTAATTACAGACACTGAACAGATTTAATTAGAACCAACCAAACAGAAAAACATATGTAATCTATGCCTTTGGCATAGCGTGAACCAGGCAAGGGGCAATGAAGCAATCCCCTGCCAGGACACTTTAATTAATTTTATTTTAAAAATAATACACAGATCAGGATTCAGCAAGGGTATTTCTAGTAACTGATATAAAATCATTGTTATTAAGGCTAAGATTTCAGACAGCAGAATGCCTTGTCATGGCACATGAAAATCTTGTCATACAAGCAGAAGAGATTTCCTATTGTGATGGAAGGGGCACCACAAATGTTGCCATTTCCCAACTGTCACATGTGTGAGATCATAGGTTTTATTTTGGCAAAGCAAGAAGTAAGAAAGGATGGTTTGGGTGCTAACAAAAATGACCTCTGTCAAAGCATTACTATAAAGACATCTGAATTTCAAGCTTTAGCCCTAAAAAAAAGGTTAAAGCCCTAAGCCAATATGAGCCTGCTGCCTTCCACATGGACTGGTTTATCCTTAGCAGTCTCCCTGATTTTTCTACCCAAAAATGCTTCTAAACTGTATGGCCTTTCATCCACCCCTGTGCTTTTCAACCCATTCTTCACCCTGCTTCATCCCTTAATGGGGAGAACAAAGATGCATTGTGCTAAGCTAAGGCAACTTTTTGCTGGTAAAACTTCAGTCTTCACTGATTGGAAAACTGGTTTAAAACATACCTGGGTGTCCATGGCTTTGGTTTTAGGAATGACTTCCCTTTGCTTTAATTAAATCTTCTACCATTTAGTCTACTGTAGACCTTTATAAGTATCCACAAGACCTGCTGCACATACTTCATACAGTTCATCCCTAGATTTTATACCTCTCTTTTCCAATAAGCCTCAGTTGTCACTTAAGTCAGAATGACAAAGGCACTGAACCCCCAGAGCTGAAATGGAAGGAAATCAGTGAAAGCTGCATGCTCAGAACTTCTTGAAGCACTTGTGCTGTATAGTGTTAAGTACTCTGAAAACTGGGTTCTAGGTATTCAAAATGGGACATCTAAAATTAGATTATCTGTACAATAAAATGAAAACATATTATGAAAATGCACTTGTACAACCTTTTTAAATTACAGTAATTAATATAATGGCAAAGCCCATGACTGAGCCAACTCTTCTTTGAAATTTGATTTGAATGCTGCAATTATAACATAGGATGACTCTGTGAAAATCCTGGGGAAAGCCTGCAGGATGATGCAAACACTGAAAGGAACCAAACTGCTCTTGTAAAGCTGTCACCGTCAATTATGGGCATTCTCAGTTTGTGAACTCCTGAATGCACATCCTTAATAAGCTTTTCCTTTCTTAAACATGTGTGTGTGTGAAGAAATAGTAGCACACTAAGATATTCCTCCAAAATGATATTTAAAATATAGGAGTGCATAGCTCACCTCACTGATGGTTTTACCGTGCCCACAGTGTGCATGTGTGTGAGAGCACATGCACACAGGCACACACAAGTCTACACAACAACCTACAGCAGTAAACCACTTTCCTGTCTATCCCCTCCTATGGCTTTGAAGTTAAGCTGATTATTTTAAAAGAGTTGAACCTATTCTATTTACTCTGGAAGCTTATTACAAGAAGCAATTTAACACCATAACTGTTAGGGGAATAATTGCTTTAAAAAACAAACCCAGACATAAAATAGGTTAGTCTTTTTCTGAAGACCATAAGATGTTCAACCTTCCATCCTATAAGATGTTCCACCTAGTACCTTACATGCCCACAAAGTAGAGCCCAAAGGTGTACTTCAGTAGTTTTATTTCTTTGGGAGAGCTACTGTGGAGGAGACAGGCAGCCTTTGTGATAGGGCTGTCTGAGCCCATTCAGGGCTTTGAACACAGGAGCCCCATTTGGGGCCGCACCCAGGATGCCACGGGCGGTGGCCAGCACAGCGCAGGGCGTGGGCATGGCACTAAGCACTCCTTCCACAGAGGACAACTGGCACTGGCCCCCTTGGTGTGGCCTCTCAGTCATGCAGCAGTGAGCAGCAGGCACCATGCTTCAGTCCCTCTCACCAAGACCATTAACCAGGGCAGCCAAAGGAGCACTCAGGAGGAAGGGGCGGGGAGCCCCAACAGCACAAGGTATCAGATGTTAACCATCGCCACTGGTGAGCAGCTCGCTTTAAATTAAAACTAATTAATTTAAAGAAATTACCCAAGCTTTTCTTGACTACCAACTGCTAGTACCACCTACAAATTTCAAGCATTAGGTCAGTTGCACAGAGCTTGTGAAAATCAGCTTAAGCTTTTTTAATGCTTAATTATAGCAAGTCTTCTTTACAAGTGTTTTACAGTGTCATTACGCAAATTGTAAGTTCAACCATAGTTTGAACATAAAGAAGTTCCATTTATGAAATGTGACTTGCAAAGGTATTACATGAAATTAATTGGGAAAAAATAATCACCTAGACACAGTAATTACATTTTAGAAATGAAACCCTTAGCCAATTCATAGGTCTCTAGAATTAGGGAGTTCATAGCTAATATATCTAATATACTGCTGTTTCTTTTTTTGTTTGGGTTTTTAGAACAGTCATAAGGTCTGTTAAAATATGAACCTTTATTATTCTATTGCTCTTTCAAATTAATGATGTCAAACAGGGAAGAAAGGAGCAATTATTTCTAAGCACTGAAGAGAAGTACATTTTTTTAAAATCAGCTCTTAGTAAGATCGTGGATGAACATGAACTTTGACACCTCTCTGTAGATATATGAAGAGAAAGATACACATTTCAGTCAATACAAGCATTACCAGCAAGCTGAAATTATATTTGTTACAGCAGAATGGCTTATTTTTTTGCACATGCTTTTACTGTGTACCTATTCAGGTCAAAATATTCTGCAGTATTCCATTTTAACATAATTTCCAACACTTTTGCCAACAATTGCTAGTAAAAAAAGGCAGGGATGATTTGGTATCTCCTTTTCCATTCAGAGCTGTTTAAAATATTTAAAATACTACAAAATTTTGTACAATTAGAGTGCACAAAAGTAGGAGAAAATAATTTTGTGTGTATATATATATATATACATATATATATA
>VZRH01006479.1:1131534-1166861 GCA_013397555.1 Urocynchramus pylzowi
TATATACATATATATATATATATATATATATATATGCAAATATTCTGCCTGATAAAAAATATCACTTGAACACTAATGTTACAAGTATACAGAACAGACAGCACTAAATAGGATTTCTTGGAGGCTTTCAATGCGACAGTTTGTTAGTAAACACACTGAGCAGCAGCACAGGAATTTTGCTCTGTGCCTGCAAGGGCAGAAAGGTCAAGAATACAAAGCTCCATTTTTACAAGCAGGAAGAGAGAAAGTTAAAGAAAGCATCACAAAAGGATTTTTCCCTCTCCTTGCTTTCAAAAAAATAAAGGATCAGAGAAAAGCTTCATTAACTTTTAACCAGCACCAAGGATTTTTTGTTCACATAAAGAAGAATTTTTGGTATCATAAGTACCTCTACTATTTTGCTTCTATACTAAGAAACATCTTGATGTAAATACCAAGAACATCTTGAACATCATCAGTTTAAAGAATTCAAAACAAAGGATGAAGACAATATCAGAATAACTGCCAGCAAAATGAATTATAAAGAGCTTTCATTCCTAAAAGCACACAGACCTTCCTGCAGAATATGTTCCTTTCAAACATTCTGCTTTCACAACATGACATACTGTTTCTATGAGCATTATTTCAAAACTATTGATGTATCTCACATGTCTCCACTTCTCAGAGCTCATTTAAACAAAACCTTGACAAAGCAACCCAAGAAAGTCTACAGAAAAAAAAAAAAAATTACATGCCTGCTTACAACAGATAACCAGATAATATGGAACAGCCTATTATACTGCATGGTTCAAAAGATTAAAACACCTCCTCATTCTGATTTCACTTTTAATCATTAAAATACCCTGTATCTGTATCATAATAAGGTTCTTATGGCTCTGTAAGGCCACGTTTCAAAGCAGTTTGTTCCTTAGACCAGGCTTTGGCTGTGAACAGGCTGTTTCCTTTCTGTTCAACTTCACAAAGTTCTGAGGTGTTCCTTTCCAATGCTTCTCTCACATCCTCTGCTCTAATTAGCCCTTTAGTGTTATTCAACAATCCCTTAAAACACAATTTCTTGAAAAGTATGTTTAAAAAAATCATAAAAACCCAAGAATTAAAAAGACAAGGAAAATAATCCGTGGATGAGACTGTCCTTATTTCCTTTATTTTAGATGGTTGGGTACCAGAGCACTTGCCATAGAGGATAGGCAGATGGGCCTGGCCTTCTTCAAGGCTGGAAAAGAGAAAATTTTACTCTGGGAGTGAAGCACAGCCTGCTGATACCTGCAAAGTAGTCATGGAGAAGATAGAGCCTTCATTGCACTGCACAGCGTGGGAACAAAAACCATGAAAATAAAGTGAAACAGGAAAAGTTCAGATTAGATATAATTTTAAAAAACCAAAAAAAAACACCTGGAGGACAACAAAGCCCTGGATCTGTCTATCCAGAGATGTTATGGAACCACTGTCCTTGGAGGTTTTTAAAACCCAGCCAGACAAAAAGCCTTGAGTAACTTAGTCTGCACTGAGAGCTGAACAGAGGCCCCTTCCAACCTAATGGTTCTGTTTGGACATTTTTAAGCAAACATTTGTCTTTAAATTTTCATGTTGCAGTTGCAAAGGAAGCAGCAGCTTGCATAAAGCAATCATACTGATGGCTACAACTCAACAGCAGCAAATACAGAAATGAGGAATTTCCTTTTTCTAGAAATAGGGTAATTATTCACCACACATTTATGATTAAAAATTGAGCAATTAAAAAAAATAAAGCCTGTCACTTAAAACCCAAGTCTTAGAGGCTTAATTTATATGACAGTATTTATTAGGTTTTATCTTTTAAGATGGAATCTTACCATGGGCACAAGTTCATGCACATGCATGCAGTATTATTATCTCTTTTATGGCATAGGTGCTATTGTTATGTGTTATTTTAATGAAAATATAAAAGTCATTACATATTTATTTATGGATGTTTTGGAATAAAGCTGTTTATGGGATTGGTGTTTGGTCTGGCTAACAGAGAATAAAGAATTCTCCTGGCAAGCTGATTTAAAATTTACACATGACAATTCATAATTTATAAATTGATAATTTATACAGTCTTAAAAGTACATTTTATATCAAATAGTGTGAAATTAATTACCTATAAGAAGTCTCCCTCCTTTTTTTTAATAGCAAATATAAGCAGGTAACCCTTGTATATTTTTCTACTAGTATTTCAAGTGTCCAGAGGATAGCAATGTACTATGCAGAATCTCCAAACACTGTGCTAAACTATAATTTGGTCTTTGGAAAGACCAAATATACCAAAGAACTAAAAGTCACTAAAAATCTGTAAGATCCAGAACCCACTCCTGACACAGTAATTCTTTTTGTCCCATCTGATTCAGCTGCCTGCTGGGCAGTACCAAACACAAATGCATCCTTCTTGAGCCCAGAGGGAGAAGACCAGCTTGAAAACATTCAACTTCAACAGAAGATGGGATGGCACCGTATCATATTTGAAGGACAGCATCTAGAAATAAACTAGATATAAAGAGAAACTAAGCTAGGAAGACTCTGGTATAGTCAGAATTCCTGACTTTAACAAAAAGATGAATATTGACTAATTTGGTAAGGTTTTTCCCATCTGAACAATTAAAATACTTTAATTGACTCACAGAAGTGTTGCTTGACAGAGCAAAACTTTCTGACTCTCTGAAATACATAAATTCATATTGTAAAATCCAGGTCACCCTCTCTTCTCAGTAATTATGGAATGCATTAGTTGTTTCCACCAGAACAGCCTGTACCAGCTGTCACAAAAATATTATTTGTTAAAAGCAGAAATTATGCCAGTTTATTCTGACTTTGCCAGATGAAGACTGAGTTTCTGGATATGTCCCAGAAGTGGTTAATAAAAAAAGTACCTTGATTTCTGCCCCCCAAGAAGATGAGGCTTCATCACAAACACATTACTTTGCTGTTCTTTATGCCAATTTTTGTAACATAAAACAGCTACCTCTTCTCCCTTCTTTTCCCCTAAAATATTATGTTCACTTATGATAATATGGTATATTTAAGTTGTAGCAGATGAATATATGTTCTAGGCATTCCATGGGACTTCAACAAAACTTGCCCTGAAAACTTTTTGTTGTAAATCTAAAGACAAGTCCTTAAAATACACTGATAGTGGTTTTAGACAAATGATGAGGACTGCAGCACAGCAGGTAGAAAACTATCTGGTCATATTTCTACTAAAACCTGTTCTGTCTTGAGACACATTTGTAATTGCACTTGAAATATTAGCTAGCAGTTTTTATGATTTCAGCAAAAGACTCATGCAATTTAGTCTGTTCCTTACAATTCCTGAGTTGTGCAACAAAGTTTAGAGATTTTTGATTGCTCATTTTAACATGGGGATTTTTTTAGCCTTTAAATTCCAGTAAATAAAAACCAAAAACCAAATCCCAGGAATCCTAAAAGGCTTGGGGCTTTTGGGAACAAATTAAAGAATTCAAAGTCAAGAATTTTTGAGGGGAAAAAATAGTTTTCTAAAGCCTGACCCAATTTTAAATGCTTTGCTTTTATACTACAGCTTTGCTTCATTTCAGATTTATTATTCCCATAGTAATCATTATGTAACTTCTACTTTAACAGCTGCAGATTTTCTAGGGAGGCTTAGAATACAGAGGCTCTATATACATTTTACACCAGTATTATAAGTGCAAAAGAGGAAAATAAAAAAGAAGTAAAAAGCCAAACTCACACTATCCCACTATCATCATTCTCACTCCTACAAACATTAAGCCAGTTTTAAACAGCCATCAAATCCTACCCAAAACGAGCAGATTTGGTAGCCATTACCACTATAATACTTTCCCAGTAATTAACTAAGCAAGGCCAAAACATTTAGTATTACAAAAACCAGGCTTGCTGCACCCTATGTTCTAATCACATGCAGTAAATTCACAAACTTTCAAGCAATTGGCCTAATGTAGCATACAAAATAAAAGCAGAAATAGAAAGAGAAACACACTATTCTTCCAAAACCATTAATCATTCCAGTTTTTTACATTAAATTTCTCCCAAACTTAATCTTAGCTAGTTTTTCACTTCATTGTTTCCTCAGATAGAGAAAAGGTAGCTCTTTATATCATCCAAAGGATTTCAAGAACTATAAAATATTATCAGCAGGATAGAATATTTACAGCTGAGGTGGTTGATCTATTGCATTACGTTTACCCAAAGGCATGAAAGGCACCACCTAGAAAGCAAAAGATAAGGATTCACATTCCTTATTACTGCTCTTTCTTTTTTTAAATTATTTTTAACTGTGAGCATTAATCTTCTTCCTTGGTAGGAAGAGCAAGAACAAAGAGGAGCAGCACAGGAATAAACAAGCAAGTCGACAGGAATAAACAAGCAAATCAACTACTTTTCTATGAAGAAACCATCTAGTGGGTGAAAGGTGATGGCAAAAATTACATGGACTTCTTTTCTGCTTCTGTGTAGAAAGGAGAATTATACAAGATTTTTAAAAGTCCCTTCTATCTACATGTTTATGATTCTGTGCTTAGTAGAGCTTCGGGCAGTTATAATGACCAAAGTCTCCACACTAAGTATGCAAGTTGTCATGAGACCTAAGAAATAGAATGTTTCTATTGTTCTGATGAGACAGCAATATTCTAAAAAAAATATTTCTGCCATTCCTCCTAAAAGGCAGACACAATTTATTTATAGCAGGCCACAATTCTCTTAAAAGTTGATATTTTGCAGAATCTCAGGTAAGACCTGAAGTGTGGTGAGATTTCCCACTTTCCCATTCTGCTGCTAACAGAAGAAAAAGAAGCTTCATGCTTGGTGTGACAATTTTTGACTTATAAGGTATGCCATTAGATTTGGGCATGTCTGTCAGCTCCAGCAGGCTGAAACAGAGAGCCAGGTATTCCCTGTGGTTTCAAGTCCTAAGTTTTGTGTTTTCTGTTGGAAACTGTGGCAGTCATACTCTTTCAGCAAGACAGAACTCCTGCTGAAACACTGAAACACACTGCAAGACAGTTGTTGAACCAAGAGTTAGTTATGTTCCAGACTAAGATATCAAGCATTTATACAACTAGATATTACTATACACACATATATATACACACTACATAACATCAGAGACATAGATTTTAATTTTAAAAAAGATATGTATATTTGAGGCATTTCTAAGTAAAAAGAACCTCCTTTCTTGGAAAAACTGCTTGCTCAAATTCAAAGCATTGCAATCTCTGCTTCACTGCCTTGAAGGCAGCCCAAATACATCAGTCAGCTCAGGATGGAAGAATCTCAACTGCCACTCATTGGTTGGGGAACTTCTGCCGACTCCACATCAATTAGGAAATGATTCAGTTATGGTGAAGAGAGGTACCCCTTGTAAAATCACTGCTGAAAAAATATCTCTATGTCAATTCATACCCTACCCAATCTCCCTGGTTCACAGCTTCAGTCAGTGTGTAATCTGTAGATACTTTGGTCCAAAAAAATTTTTTATGTAATAAATGGATATATTAAGTTCTTGTTTTTAATTAAATTTCTGTATTTGCAATATAGCAGCATCTAGTCAGAGGAGCCAGAATGGCACAGAAATGTGAAAAAGGTGGTATCAGATGATTATGGGATGCTCACTTTGTAGGATTTCTTAAATATAACCAGTTGACTAAGTAATGTAGAATTTCTTAAATATAACCAGTTGACTAAGTAACAGATTCTTATTTTTTCATGTTCATTCTTTTATTCATAGAGCAGCCAGAGCTCAGACAGACACTGCCATTTTCTTTGCTGGGCTTTTCTGAAATACTGTCTTAGTAATTTAGAAAAGGAATATTTCTGGTGTGTTCTATTCCCCTACCACTTTCACAACAGTATCATAAGCAAAGCTATCTGACAAATATTCCTAACTGAAGAGCTCCACAGATATGTGAAGTATGTGTTCATTCCTCTTTGGGGAGCAATGAAAATGGGCAAAGGACTACTTTGTTTGTTCTATAGGGTCCAAAGTCAATTCTGGTATTAAAGTACACCTAGTTTTAACTAATACATAAACATTATGGAAGTTACAAAACTGAGGTTTCTTGAAAACAGCTCCCAGTTTAGATGCTGCAAGAGGAGAAAGGACGTAGGATTGCCTTTGTTACCCATCCTTGGAAAGGTCAGGCTTTTACTGTTCCTCTTTAAAGCAAGTGAAGCTCCTTCTTTGCATGTAATATCTTCTCTTAGAGAGAGAAGGGACACAAAATGTATTAGCTTGCTTTAAAACTGTGTTTACAGTACTGTGTGGTAGTAACTCTGCTAATGAAAGCAAGTGGAGGGCACTTAGAGTATCAGAGGAGATCTAGTATTTACTGTATTATTTTTTGTTGGCCTGAAAGTTTAAGCATGCCCATTTCTGACTCATAAAGACTTATTTAAAGTAAGTCATAATTTCTCTCCTCAGAAGTTACAGTAAAAATATTTCTTTCTAAATATAATTTGCTATGAAACAATTGAGATGCTCGACTTTCCACAAAGGAATTTCTCTCAATCACAAACAAGCTTTGACCTTCAAGCAAACAGGCACAGTGATCCCAGTAACAATCTAAATTTATACTTTGACTAGCTCACAATGGCCACATAAATCACACATCAAGGGTGGGAAGACGAAAAAAATGGATAAGCCACAGCCACCCAATTGGCTGGTTGGTGGCTCTTCTATGGATATTGGCTCTTCTATGGATATTGGCCCTTTCATCATGATATCTTCACTGGCCTGGGAGGGGATGCAGATGTAAAATACTGAAACAAGCCCGGAATTAATTTCTCAGGCATTGGGGCATGCTGATTCCTGCCAGCAGTTAGGGTATGGTAATCACTGGGACAAACACAGGACAACTCCTCAGTATTTACTTTGGTACCCCACTATGATACTCTCAAGAAAGATGAGGCAGTAGAGGTATGCATTTTCCAGATCATTCAAAACTTCACCTAAAAACCTTCTGTGTAAACCTGTACTCACATGCATGTGTTGGCAGCCACTGCTACAGGGAGAGAAAAGAAGCACATGCATACCCACCTTCAAAGTTCAGCATTTGTGTGTGTCTGTATTTTCTGTACTGGTTTTTCAGCTGTGATCAGGGAGAGGAAACACGCTTCCCTGTTCCTGAATGAGTGAAGGAGCTCATGTGAGGAAGCATTTTAGGGCAGCCGCCTCCACAAGCGGAGGCGAGTCAGAAGCAGAGGGTGACCACAACAGAGGCAGGGGCAGTGCCCTCACTGACCAGGGATGCAGGCACAGATCCTCAAACAGGAAAAGCAGAGCAGGTCTGGTCAGAGAAACCAGGGTCAGCCACAGTCCATGATGACCAAAGTGATCCCACAGTGACAAGGCAGGTCTGAGGCTTGGCCAGGAAGGCAAGCCAGTGGGTCAGGTCCAGCGAGGGACGTGGCTGGGCACAGGACAAGCTGCAGCATAGTTCAAGACACAAAATGCAAAGGCTCAGCTTAAATGTTTCTCCTAGAAAGGAGGTGGAATGCCTGCAACAAGGCTACTTCACACCTCTGACATGGCTGTTTCCACAGTCACCTGATCCAAGGCTACTGTGCCACAGCAGAACCAGCTTTGGGCATGGGAAACCCATCCCTACACCAGAGGTGTGTGCAGAGCATCCTGGCATGGGGCACTGTGCTGTGGTACCAAGAATACTGAAACACAGGGCAAAAAGTGTGAATTATTCTATTAAACATATGTGGCAACTATCAGAAAAGAAAATATTACTGAAAAATCAGATTTCTGAAGTCAAGAAAAAGTACAATCTAGTGCTCAGACATAACCTAGGATATGCAAGACATAACGAATATATATGGACTTGGAAAGTTCACTTGTGAGAAAGCTGCATCAGATTCTTAATTAATCTTGAGTTTTTCTGACCTACAAGGCAAAATAATAGTCATGTTCTTCAGGAAAAGAGAAACTTCATCCTACAGAATAAAGATTTGGCAATTTGCTCACTACACTTGTTTCATAGCTGTCCATGAGACTACTCACAAGCCCACATTGTTCTTTTTTGTTCTGTTCATTTTTTAATTAAATGAAGTCTATTGTATTTGGGAATACCCTGGAAAATGTTTGTGATCAAGTCATTGATGGGTTTGTGGGAGCAAACAATGGCCTTTTTAATCCAATATTGTTTATGAAACTAACACCAATTAGGTCCATCAACAGTAACAAATAAACAAGACCTTCCTTTAGAAGAAATGACACCAACTATTGCAGAAAATACTGAACGTGAACATGCATGTGACTTTCACATCCTCAAACCAGTCTTGGTTATCAGGTGACTGATTCCTGTGCTGGCAGACCCATTTTGGGGGGCACAATCCTCCCCAGTGCACACAGGGGGGCTGTAGCAGCAAGATCCTCCTCCCATTTGGCCTTTGTAAGGACCTCTGGCTCTCCTGAGAGACACTAACGTGGTTTAACCAAGATGATGGCTCATTCCTCCGAGCCACCTGACCACCCCCACACCCAGTGACACTCTGTGAGTCAGCTGGCTCACAGTCTGTGAGGCTAGGGCAACAATTCCACCTCCTCCCTGAAACCTCCCTGCACTGTCTCTGACACCTCATCTCCCTGAGTGAGGGCAGCGTGGGTGTTCCAAGCTATTCAAATATTTTAGGACTCCCATGTGTTAGACTCCCTTTCTCTCTTCTCTGAACCTGGAAAACAACCAAACTTTCTTTCCATCAAACACTTAAAAGAGGCTAATGCACAGTTAAAATAACCCTGACTCAGAGCATTTAAGGAGCAATAAAAAGGATTGATTTATACATGGGGATTTAGTCTTTTTTACATAAATTATTTCATTATGACAAATGAGCAAACAAACCACCAGTGTTCCAAACAGCATATGTTTAGGCTGGTTTAAAAAATGAGCAGCTAAGAAAACATTACTAATCTCTGGGAAATACTTGCTTATCTTGAAGCCTTCTTATTTTAAAACTGAATTATTTGTATAGGAATATATATGAGCAAAAGGTTTATAGCATGTTGCTTGTTGTTAGGCAGCTGCACAAGAAACATTAAATAATCTCAGGTATATAAAATCTATACAAATAATCCCTGACAAAGATCTATCTAAATTTGAGACATCCGGGTGGGAAGAAAAAAAGGATGTATACAACAAAGGGAGAAAGATCCAGGATATACAAAGAGCTCTTAGCTCATGTAGAAACTGTCCAGGCTCATTTGTTTGGAAAACATTTCATCACTGGCTCCACTGCAGGTAAACAGTGATACAATCTAAATCAGCAAATGAAATATATCCAGCTGCCTAATAACAGTGACAGCCTAACAGTCTTTTTAAGATCATTTAATAACATTTGAAAATGGTTACATTATGGTAACATGTGTTGGGTATTTTAAACATCACAATCCATAAGACTCATTAAGTAACAACAAACTTTATGTAAGTAACATTAGGTTCAGTGAACTGAAGTTACTTCTAGAACTTGTGATCAGTCACAAGGTTCTATGACTCTTGAAATCATCATTTCACTTAAAGGGGAATTGTTTCATCCCACCCCAGATATTTACATATTCAAAATGAGCACATATCTGCTTACCATACCCACTTAACAAAAAGCTACCAAGCCTCACCTCATTTTTTCCTTGTGCAACCCACAGTAATTCCTGATGTTGTTTTACATGCCTGCAAAGCAAGCAATACCAATGCCAGGAAACACTGATGTGTCTGCTCTGCTTGCTTTCGTGTGCTATTTCACCATGACAAAAGTAAATGTAAATAAATACATACAAAGACTCCCATGTGTTTTTGCTTGGTATGCATGATAAAATATGAGCTTTGTATCCAGAAAATAATAATAATGCTGCAAAGTTTAAATAAGATCACTCATTGTCTCTAGTTTCAGCAGTACTCCAAGATGGAGCTCATGCCCTTGTCTCTCATGTTGTGCTGCTACATTAATGCTCTGCTCTGAGCACCAACCTCCATGCCCTCAGTATTTCTCAACCTGCAATTCAAAACAAGTGGTGGTAGATTAAAGACAAGACAGAAAGAATGTACTCATACCCATGAATTACATTTTCAAGTAACTACAGCTACCACTAAAAAGTTACTTTTCTATGTTTGGGTGGGTGGCTGTCTGCATATGTGTTCTCCACAAGGAGGGTGGTGAATGAGGAGCAGGTTTCCTGAAGAGGTTGTGGGATGTCCAACCCTGGATGCAGCCAGACAAGGTCCATATCAACCACATTTAACTTGAAGTTGGTATTGTCTTCAGCATGTTGGTCATCCACCCCAGATGACCAGAGGTCCCTTCAAATGTCCCTTCTCAATATATTATTCTGTGATTCCATGACATTGTAACTTTGGCTGATTTCAAGCCCTGACTCACAAACAATGCAAAGTCATTAAAATGCAGAGGCCTTCCTGCATGCAAGGACCCAGAGCCCTGCACAGCCCCTGGCAAACACCACTGCTGCCACAGTTAATGAAGCTGCAGAGCCCCTGGTGCCCATGCTGAAGAAGTCAGTGCTGGAAACCTTCCCAACATCAACTCTAATGCAGCTAAAGCTCATGAAATAAATGGCAATCAGCAATGCCAACACGACCACAGCTAATAGAATCTGTCTTGGCACAACACATTAGCCATGTCAAAAGAATTTGAGTAGGGATGGGCAACCCGCACAGTTACTCACTCCACAGTGGAGACAAAAATTCTGAGAGATAATATGAAGGGCTCAGACCCATGAATGCTAAAAGACAATTTTTCACATTCAGAGCAAGTTATAAAGCTTATAAATTTTATGTATCCACAAGAAAAACACAAATTGTCTGTATAGGAACAGTTGTCATAGGATCTTCAATGTCTTCTCATAAATAGCATTGTGACAGGAAAACCAACATCATTGAAAGAAACACTAGTGAATATTGCTAAAGGTACAAATTCAGTAAGATGTTGCATCGTTCGGTCTCATGATACAAGAATCAGATTGTTCAGCATCTTATGACCTAGGAGTATTCTCTGCAGGCTGTGAAAGGACAATGCCTGTTTTTCTTGACCCTAGAAATTCTGCAAGACATTCTTAAGTCAGCCACTGTAATGGAAGAAGCTGTGGAAATCAGAGACTTTGTGCAGTAGTTACATCTCTAAAATGGACTGTGGCAGCAGGAGTTATTCCTCCACTTCAGTGACAAGAAGACACAGTGCCCACAAGAGTCCTGGAGGTCAGAGGCCAAGAACTAGTGATAGGCCCAAGGTGATAAGGGAGATACAGCACCTGTGAGAGTCAGCTGTACATTCAGAATTCAGAATCCTGACTCTCTGCAGCTGGAGGTGTTGTCAGAAGGTGCAGTGGCAGTACCCGCGAGGCTCAGGGCAACCAGAATGTAGCAGGATTTGTGGCTGAGGACAACTGTTTGCTGTATCCATTCATATCTGACTCTTTTGCTCAGACTTTTTTTAGCTCAGGATACCCTCATAAGATCTGCAGATGAAATCCTGCAGGATGCTCAGCACTCCTGCCATTTGCAGCCCCTGGGGCCATGGCAGAACTGGGTTAAGGCAGAGACAACAATGGAATTAGCCTGGAACACAAACAGGGCCAACATGGTTTAAATAGCCACCCATCACCTTTACAAGGAAGGATTTTGCAGATGTGGGCTTTGCTTCCTCTGTTTGTGGGATTTGAATCCACTGACAGCTCTACACTGACTTACTCTCTACTCTCTGGAGCAGCAGAGATACTCCATGTGTGGGTGGATGACAAGAAGAATGCTTTGAGGAGTCTGTTCTCTGGAGGCAGATTGCAGCCATTTAAAAGAAATTTAAAAAAAAACAAAACAAAAAGGGGCAGACTGGGACTCTCATTAATGGAGGAGCTAAAGAGATCTGGCACTAAGAGGTGACAAGCAAAGTAATTAGAAAATAATTATTTTAAGTGAGAAAGGGATGTAAAACAGTAGAAGTGAGTCAAGATAATTTCAACAGAATGAATCATTAAAAAAGTAATATATTGTTCCTGTTCTACTGGGTGACTGAGAGGGACAGGCATGCTCCTAACAAGACAGTAGCAAGATCTTAACTAGATCTTTGCTCCTGCAGCCATTAAAAAGGGGAAAAGAACAGCAACCAACAATTTTCTATCTTCTATTCAGAAAGCTTTTTGAAAACTTGCTTTCACAGTCACTTTATAAAATCTGTAATAGGCCATGTCACACAAATGTCACCCCAGTGTCACACAAATTCAATCAGTGGTAAGCAACAACACAACAAAAATACAAATGCAACTGTCTGTTAATCCATGTTCAAGTTTCCATGCCAGAAAATGCAAGGCACTGTATATGTGTATCTGCTGCAGTGCCCACTGTCTGCTAAAATCCATTTATCTCGATATTCACACAGACATAAGATTGAAGAAACAAGATCTCCATACATACACAAGCCATCTTTTCCAAAACCAAAAGGACAAGCCACTGACAGGAAAGTGCATGGAATCTTATTAGTCTGACACTTTGTGTTTCCATATGACATTTCAAATGCTATAACAAGACAAAAATGCTGTTTTACACTATAAATTCACAGTGAGGTTCAGGCTAGATTTAATGATTATATCTTTGTTCATTAAACAAGTGCAATAAAACAATGATACCAGTCATCTGAAGCAGATTTTGTGAAATGAAATTCTGTTTTTAGGACCCCAAGCTTGCTCACTTCTAACAGAGTATTTTGTTCAAGTTCTTTGTCCTGCTGCTTACTATTACAGTAAAACCACACAGCAAAGCCAAATATTATTTAATCCACATTTAAATGACAATAGGCCTAATTTGTTTCACTGTCTTTCCAAACACTGCAGTAGTTTCCTTATTTTGTATTAGTTCTTGATGCTTCTATCCTTTATTACTGGAATAATTTCCCTTTATTCACACTTAAATATGACTCCTACTTCAAATTCCCCACATTTGCTTTTTTCCTTCTATGAAACTGTTCATTTTTATCTTTTCCAAACATTCTACATCTCTTTTGAAATGCTTTTTCTGACTGAAATGTGTGCAAGAAATTGAGAGGTAAGCTTGTCTTCTGTGTAGGAACAAAGCTCAGTTTATTCATTTCCAGAAAGAAAACAACAGAAAGTAAAGTCTGATTTTGTACTAGGATGGCAACATCTACATGCATAAGCCTGAAAGAGAAGAAATTTATTTTTAAAGAGAATGGACTACTACTTCTATAGAAATTTAAAGTATTTAAGAAGTTGATACAAGAAATAAAGAATAGCCTAGCCTGAAAGTAAATTCCTAGTTATCACGATGAAATGCCTCTCCAGGGAATTAGTAATTTCTTGGCAGTAAAGTAATGGATTTGTTATTTTGGGTAGTTTTTTTAATCTGAAGAAACATCTTGGGGTTTGTGATTAGGGCTTAAACAATCTAGATTCTATGCTGGTTCCACCATGTAGTCCAAATGTCACACCAGACAATCTGCCTGATGTCTCAAACTTAAATTTTATTTCTCTAAAATGAGAACATTTATTTTCTCCCACCAAAATATTCATCTAGTCTGCTTTAGTGTCCACATAATTAAGTCACTAGGGCAACTCATGGAACCAAAGTTCATCCTGCACTCGTTTACTCCTGGTCTGGGTTTTACTGTGAAGTCTGCTACTACATCTGCATATATTACAAGCATAACAAGACATAGAAATCATCTAAAGGATCTGAGAGCTGCAGGCAGGCAACACTCCAGAAAGCTAGGAGCCAGGGATAAGAGATCTTAACTTTCAAACAAACATTTTCTTTCTGTGAGAGAATGAAGTACTTTAAATTGAAAAATAATTTTGCTATAATGTCTCTAAATAAGTGGCAAAACTCTTCCCATCATAATGGGATGTTTTTCTTCCTTTCTCTCATATAACAACCCTTACCTATGTTTCTCAGATTAACTTTTTATATCTCATCCAGCAATGAGTCCAAAACATGAAAAACAAACAGTATTCCAACACATTTTCCCAGTGCAATGGTTTAAATGTTACAGGCATAACGATGCAGCTGACTCTCCATAAACACACAGTGTTACTGTTCAAATGCCCATTATGCCATGCAATGGAAGCACCAGACTCTGCATAAAGAAAGCCAGGTTCAGGTTCAGCACTAGCTCTCTCTATCA
Organism: Urocynchramus pylzowi; assembly: GCA_013397555.1. NCBI lineage: Eukaryota > Metazoa > Chordata > Aves > Passeriformes > Fringillidae > Urocynchramus > Urocynchramus pylzowi. The sequence continues at coordinate 1,145,695 of VZRH01006479.1, forward strand.
GATTGAAATGATAGATAAAACTTTGAAACTGGCAGAATTTTAAAGAAAAATTTACTAGAAGAAAAAATTTGTGTTTAAATAAAATCAAAAGTTCTTGAGTACATTCAGTTGATCCATGAAAGCTGAAACTATTATGATAAAGTAATGGTGGATGTTATTATTCTGGCCAACAAAGTTCATTAAGGACATTATTTCTGTCATTGTACAAACAGATAAAAAAAGAAAGAAGAAAAGGGAAAATAACTATTTTTCTACATGCCTTACTAGTTGTAGATTTAAAACTAACTCCAACGCCAAGCGATACAAAATTATAAAGAACAGCTCTTTGGAAAATTACAAGGCAAAAAGATGGCCAAGGACCAGAGACCACAATTACTTGACTGTTTTCATGTAGTTTCAACAGTATTTATTTTCTCCATGCCCAGGGACACGAAACATTTCATAAAGACTTAGGAATTGCATGGAGCTTTCACTCTGAGAATATATGTGAAATACTCAAATATTCAAGGACAGGCAAAATGCTCAGAAAAACAAGGTAATTTGAAATGCTACAAAATATATTCAAAAGACAGTGTTGATTCACAATCACCAAATAGTGAAGGAGTATGAAACATGTAATAGAAGGATACATGGATGTTTTTCTCATCTATGTTCCCTGAACCATTTGTAAGAGCTTCCCTTCAAAGCAAACAACTCATGGCACATCTTCCTAACAAACAGACCAGATGGAGCAACTTGTTTACTATGCAGTGAGTGCTTGCCTCAGATCTACAACAGCAGAAAGAATATAGCCTGAATGTGTAGGTCACAGGTGAAGCAAAAAGCAACATATGGCAATCCCAAAACCACAACGCAGCCAGAGGAGAGTCTTTCAAAAAACTTTGAAGAAATAATTCCCATCATTGCTAAGAAAGGAGTAGGTGGCAGGCAGCTTGCATTAGCCAAGACAACCCAATACAAAAAACACAAAGCCTGAATTACCATCTTGGCAACAGAGAAGAGAGGGGTGCTTTTAGCAGACAGCAATTAAGAATTTGGCAAGCATCTGGAGGAAAGGAAAGGGTGAGAGTCGAAGATAACGCCAGTATCATTGATCCAGATAACAGAGGAAGATAGAGACACAATACATAGAAATACACAGCAGAAAAATAATGAATTCAGATAGCAGTACATCATCCACTAGGACCAACAGAAGAAACAAGCAGAAGAGCAGAGATCTGTGAAAGCACACATTTGGAGCAGAGAGTCATCTCATCAACACTGGCAATCATCAAATATTGTGCAGAGGCAGTAACACACACCTGCAAAAGCATATGATTAACTTTTTGGTTAAGGAGAAACAGAAATAAAGGAAGTTAATGAATGAACTATAAAATATTTTGGTAGAAAGCAGGAGAGGGACACTTGGAAGTAAAGGTATAATACAGGTGAGAAACGGTGATGGGAGATCTGGGCAAGGATGTTTCAGGCTTAGGGACTAATAGGTGGAAGAGAAACACTTGTCAATTTAACTGAGTACCTCTACTTTCTTAAATGAAGCAGGAGTAAATCTACTAAGTGTGAACAGCTTGCCTTGTCCTAGTTAATTATTTAACCTTTATATCTTGCTGAGGGTGAAGTACTAAAAGCATTACAGGTGCTTCATAATTGCCACTGGTTAATAGAAGAAAGGGATGTGATGGAATACACATTTAGAATTTAGTCTAATTTTATCTGTGTGTTTAATTTCCTCTGCATTTCCTTTTGGTAAATATAAGTATTTTGCTTCACCTGCTACAGCACACAGCACCACTAAAGGCTAATCCAACAGTTCAGCATGGAACATCTTTCTTTTCTTCAAGCTATTAAGAAGAAATCTTGGAGCTTGCTTTGTCTTCCCATGATTGACATTACAGACATGTAACTGGCAGACAAAATCAAACAGCTTAAGATGAAAATGTTCACACTGGTAGGTCATGAGGAGCACAGAAACTTACCAGTTGCTATAAAGTTCACTCGGGAACAAAAGCTCAAATGAATTGCACTGTGTCGAGTCAAACAAAAGAAAGCACAAAACTAACAAAACCCCCTTTTGCCTCAGTGAGCCCCAAGACCAAGTCAGGATCCTCTGTGCCAAAGGAACATGCAGTGCTGCACACTCTCACGACTCGACTGCAAATCTTGCTTTGTTTAATGCCTCAACTTCCCAGGTCAAGAGATTTCGATAAAAAGCTACACGTTAAATGTTCGTGTGAAGAAAAACATTTAGTCATAGAAGTGCAAAGAAAAAAATGTAGTTATTTGGGTCTGTATTAACTAAAACCTAGAAACTAATAAAAAAACCCCCCATGTTACTTTCAACAGATTGTTTTCTGTTGATCTCACTGCATGCAAGAATAAGCCTTATGGTGTTTGAATGCTTGAAGACAGTGTTACAGGGAATTTCTGAAGCAACCACCATGACCTCTCCTGTTATTGACCTACTGAAAATGCATATCTTACTAAAATTCCAATAAAGCTTTACTCTTAGTACTTTCCCTAAGTAACCTTTAGAAATCCTGTGAGGGACACCACATTTCTCCTCCCTTCTCTTGCAATAAATGAAGCTTCTTCATGTTCACAAGCACAGGACAGCAGTTCTTCTTGATTCCAGCAGAGAGACAAAATAACAGAAGGCAGCAAGAGAGATTGAAGACCAAATAAAGATTAACAGCACTATCTATTTGTTCATTAAAAATTCCACATGCTCATCTGCATTAGGTCAGCTAAAGCTGCATTTAAAAAAAAAAAGCCTTTCATAAGGATCTGTTATTTTCCAGAGTATAAATTGCTAGGGGTCTGATACATGTGAAGTATAAAGTGACTAACAAGAATTTAAATGTTAAAACATTATCTATTTCATACAAGAATTGTTTAGATGAACTAGATCAATATTTCTAAGTGCATTCAAAGAAGGAATGTTAGAATGACTCAATGTTAATAAGTTATCACTTGAAAGAAGAGCACAGGTGTATTAAACAAAGCAGGTTGGAGCACTCTGAATTTACCTTATTCATAAACAACAATTTTTCTCACTTTAAATCTCTTCACATTTTGAAAACAAACTTACTGTTACTGTCTTTCAATCCTTCCCTCATGTTCTTAATGGCAAAATTTAAAACAACATTTGCTTTTAAATTGGGAAACCAGTGCCTGGTAACTGAACTGCTGAAGTGAAATAAAGCTTCACTTTATGTTTAGCTCCCTTGAGTTCCTGTCTTCTTTGACCACTGACAAAATTCAAAACTGATTAACAAGCAATTAGGCTATCTTAGCTATGTTAAAATTAGCCATGGCCAATAATGCATGTTATTGTTGAAATAATGCTGCTTAGATTTTCAAGGAACTTTATGTTAGAGAGCCTCTAAACCCAGTCACACAGAAATGTAAAAAAATTAGACATTAGTTAGAAACACACTGACACAAAAGGTCTGTTTGAACAACTTTCTCTCTTAAGATGATTTAATAATCCAGTAAGACTGTAACATTTTACAAAAGCAAAAAAACCCCAATGTTCTTCACGAAACACCATGAACATCTATTTCAGTCAAAGGAAGTTACTCATGTCCTACAACATCAAAAGTAGAATATGGAAGAAAAAAATGCAGCACAAAATGAATGCAATATTATATTAAGGTATTTAACCAGCCCATTAAAGTGCTCCTTGTTAATTTGAAAAAAAATGAAAATGCACTGAAGTCTCATTTTCCTTGGCTTTCCAAAAATCAAATACCAAACCGAACCTATTCAGTAAATTCATCGCTGCAAGTAAGCACTGTGTGGACTGAAGTGGTGCAGGGAAAGAAGAGCTGTAAACAACAGGAAATCTTCAGAGACTGAACTGCTTTGTATGCCTTTCATCTGTCATTTAACCTACATTTTATATATTTTATTCTCATCACCTGCGTATCTCCTGCACTTCTTATATTGTTGAACTTCTGAGTGAATAGAGACATTCAGGAATAGGGGTTGAGTTGGAGTTTGTCCCCTACAGATCCAAAAGCTAATACTATCAGGTCAAACTTATCACTGAAACTGAACTTACTGAGCTCCAGGGTGTATTTTACCTCAGTTTCAGCACTGCCCCAGGCAAAGTCCTTCAAACAATAACAAAGAACTCCCACCATGCAACCACACTATTATCCTCTTCTATTCATCCACAGAATGCTCCTTATGTTATTGTGCTCTGACTATTAACTTTTTGGAAATGAGCAAAGTAGGAAAACACAGCAGCTCTAATAGAAAATTCATAAGTAGCAGAGTTCATAGAAATAATCTCAGAAGGATTCAAGAGATTTAGCAGGAAAAAAAAAAGTATCAGACACAGCATTCTTATTTCATACTGAAATAAGAATTTTTTATTATACAGAACAACAAAGAAGGACAACACAAAGGGCTGTTAAATTGTTGGGATGCAAACAGCTAAAGCTTAATTTTTTCTTCCAGTTTGAATGAGCAATCAAATTAATCCCTTGGTCTGAACAGACAGCCAGACATGTCCACCAGCACTGGTTTAAAAAATAGCACCTTAAAGCTAATTGATATGATAGCTATCAATGAGTATGTATGATTGCTGCCATAGGTATGCTAGCATGCTTCTGATTAGATGGGTATCTTCTCAAGCACAATTTAATAGAATTTATATACAAAGGGTTCTGTGAAAACTAAAGAGCTGTAAAAACTATCTTACTCTCCCAAAACTCTGAGCCCTCTTTCAGATTCATATACTCTATAGCTGCAGACTTTTCCATCTCATCCCATGACAAAAAAAAAAAAAAATTCTGTAGTTACCAAAAGCCAAAAAAAACCCCAAAAAACCACAGAAAAAAATCCCCCAAAACCAAGAAAACCCCCAAAACATCAAATAAACACCAACACCACTTAACTTCATGTGCTATGCTCTATTATTTGTGTATTTTGCAGGCAAAATGTTCCCAGGAAGGACCCAAGTTACTGTAAGGCCCAGTTTTCCACCAGCCATTATCTGAAATTGTCAGAAGACCAAAGGCTGAAACTGCCTCTGGACTCTTCCCCAGTTGATTGAAAGGTTTATCAGTGGTATCACTGGAATGGAGATTTCATCATAAATCTTGTGTGACTTCAGGGCGTGTAGATTAATAAAGGCACATCATATACTGCAAAATTACAAAGCCTGAACAAGGAACAGCCAAATTCTCTTTGAGAACTCTGGACAGATGGCAGGATTTGACTATCACTAAATCAGCTTAGTCAAATACATTATTAGTTCTCCAGCCCAATATTTGCTGTGTATTCCCAATGAAACTGCTGAATGAAAAAGGCAATGTGTCAAGCTTATAGCAAGTAAAAATCAGAAATCCATTTTTCTCCAAGATAAATCTCCTGATGCGCTACAAACTTATACAAATGACAAAAAAACAAAGCTCCTCTTGAAAAAGCAGCTCATTACAAAACACTAAAGATCAAAACCTAAACTCTACTTTTTTGTGCATTTGCTATTTAATTGTCTGTTAAGCTGCTTCTTTGCCACTATGGAGTATTTCAGGAAAATCTGGAGGTCAGACTGACTGCCAGAGAACCCTCACATCAATGAACAAGCATAATGGACTTTCAGGTATCTGAAGGAACAGGTCCCTCAAAGGCTAGAGTGCAGCTTCTCTGCGAGATAATTCCATCAGCAAGGGATGAGTGCTTCACTTATCAGAACTGCCATATGATGCTCAAGCACAAATTAATGCTTGCAAGAAAAGATGCAGGATTCTGCTTTGGTTTCTAGAAGACAATTCAGAACTCTTGTTAATTTTCCTCTTAAAAGCACAAGGAATCAAAAGCTTTCATAGAATTACCAGATTTGTAACCAAACATTCACAGAGAAATTTATTTTTTCAGTACATAATGAAAACTTATTTTGATGGAAGTAACATGCATTCATATTTTACTAAAAGAAATTATTCTCAAACATTTTTGCCTGTCCTCTGTGCAGTGACATTTCTTCTCCCTTGTCACCATAAGGTTAATGCTCAAGAAGGAGAACAAAGTGACTATTACTGTGCATGACAAGGATTGTTTGCTGCAGCAATTACTCTTCAATCAGAACGTTACTTTTGTTTACACTCAACAAGGATAAAAATATGAACCCTAGATATTACCATATGCTAAATGCACATTTTACACTGCTTGAATTATGAGCAGGCAACACACTTTAATACAGGTGAGGCATGGCTTTTAATGCAAAATTATGACACCTCTTTTCAAATCCTAACATTCTGTGCTATTAAATACCTGTTCTCATTTTCATCTGCATGAGAGAGGTGGTTAATTTTATTTGCATCAATACACTGAACTAACAGGTATATTCTCATTTGTATGACAGTGAACACTGTATTCTTATAACCTCTATATTTATTCCCCTGAATTATTATCTAAAGTGCAGTCAATGCTTCAAGTTTCCAATGAAAAGGTTAAAAAAAATTAGCTCCATAGACAAGTACTGTGATTTTCAATGTATGTTAAGATTTTTAATAGTGATACCAAGAGCTCGTGAATAGAATTTGCTCAGGCAGTGCACAGTCTCCCCAAAACATTTCTACAATTGATTCCTTCTGTGATTTGACTTGGACTGAATGGTGTTGAGTAATTTATTCACCATTGTTTGGGACAAGCTATTTAACTCCCTTCTGACTCTTAAACAGCGTGAGAGGTTGCGTGTGTCTCTGCGTTAGCACACGTCCTGGTTAACTGCTTTAATCACACACAACAGGCCTGTGCTCACTTAGGTGGGTCTTTTCAAATAGATGGCAATTAAACCCTCCTACATATGAATCACTTCACATTCACAGAATACTTTTCTATGTGAGCACTAAATATTTACAAATGAGGCTGGCATATTTTATATCATTTCACCACCTCGGCTGAGATGACTAAGGAGCGCTATCATTATGTACATAACAGAGTTATAGGCAGGTGCAGATGAAACAAGGTCACCTTATTCCTTACTCCCATCCTCCTATTATGGCTATGGCACCTGGACTCTGAACTTGACACACCACTTATATTGCTGGCTTGAAAGAAAAGGTGTTCCAATTCTGGATACTTTATATGTTTTGTAAAAAAAAAAAAAAAAGTTATAATTGTTCTTCGTTAATATTTTAAGAAGTTTCCCACATATCCTAGTATGTTCATTTAGGCCACACTCTCTTCCACTGGAATCAAAACAAACGAGATGAGCTGAATTTTGTCTCTGCTGAATTCCTAGTTCTGAAAAACACAAACATCATCAACTTCTAACAGTCTAACGCTGCAACCCCAAAGGAATTTTGGAGGAGAAAAAAGTTACTGACTCCTTCACAGCCTCCTTCAAAATGACAAAGATAAAGAAAAGAGTCAATATGATAATGGTCACAGTGCTGCTTATTGGAGACATTCTAAAGTGAAGCCTCTGTCTCATGGGAAGCTCCAATCTGCTTTTCAACTATCAACAAATACACTTTTAGAAGATAAAATCAGAAAACTCTTTTCCCATGGAAGATGAAATATAGCATATTGAACTGACGCTTACTAGACATTTTCATTTGAAAAATGAAAATACATATTTTCATTTGAAAATACTTCTACTTTCCCAAAATTAATTACTTTATCTTTTGTTAAAAACATTTTAACAGTGGTTTACTATCTGTATTTTTAATGTTAGGGCCTTTGATTACCTTCCTTTTAAAAAACACAAAGCAAAATTGTAAACATATTTACTATGCAAAGCATACGACACACTAGATTATAATTTGTAAACAAGGCACTAAATTTGTGAATTGATATTTTTCAAATCCTGAAACAAATGCAGGATGCATTTGTTTAAACCAAACCACACAAAGCAATAAAACATGCCTACTTTCAATTTCTGTACTTCCACCTGTTATGAATCACTCCTTACACTGTATCCTGCAGAAAGAACATTTCTGGTTTATTATTATTAATAATACTTGAAAAAACCTGGATAGCCTTAGAATTTTACAATCTGTAGTTGAATTAGCTGGTCTTTCATTTTGTCTTTATAGGCAGCCACCATCTTGCACAGTTTATCTATGAATAAACCACTTGGTAACAGTACTTTGTCACCTTCACATACATTATTGATGAAAAGCTGACAAACTGCCAATTAAGATGCTCCACTGCTTGTCCCATCTCCAGGCTCAGCCTGAGCTACGGATGGAACAGTTGCAGTGAAAACTCACTTTTACATTTCAAAGAAAGTTCAAAGGCAGTGAGAAAAGGCTGCGCTGCAAAGGACACAGAAATTGTATTTATTGCTGGAAAAGTTTGAGTAGACTGTATTATTTACTTTGTATGATAATAGAAATTAGACTGTGAGTCCACATCTTGTTCAACTAGATGTTCTACTTAGTTTTCCATTCAGTCCTGGATTAAATCTATGAATCTGACATAAAAAACAATTACAACACTAATCACAGTTTAGTAACAAACATACAGATTTAAATAACGGTCAAGATATAAATCAAGTAGATTTAAGTGGATTTGTGTTTCTATTGTTACCCCAACAAGACATATAACAATATTTCTTGGACCCCAAAACATTGCCAAGTGATAAATTAAAGGTCAATATCTGAAATCAAGATGCTTTTAAATGAAAAAGTAACCCTGAGATCACTTGTATTCTCTGCTTCCACTCTGCTTCCACAAATTCTCAGGTTGAGAAAAATCACCAAGCCATTCCATAAACTAAGTATATATTAATATAATAAATACTAAGTATTTATTCCATGACCAATTAGTCCTTTCTAATGTAAGCAGAACAGAATAATTTATCCAACAAAAATTACCTACATTTAATATTCTTTAAAATACACTTATGTTTTTAAGAGATTAACATCAAATGAGATTACACTGGCTGCATCACAAATCTTTAATCTTGGGTTTAAAAAACCACACAGCCTTTTTTTCCTGTATTTTTGAACATGAGGCTAAATATCCCATGTTAAGACACACTTATCAGCTGCCAGTGAAAGTCATAAATACAATAAACACTACAACTTTGCAATGATAACTCCACACTGTAAGTATACTACATCTACACTATAAGTTAATGAGAAAGAGCTGAGCTAAATCACCACTCAGAACACAAAATACTTCTCTTACCTCCATTTCTGTGCAGTGTAAATGGCCCGATTTATCTGTAAGAGAAAAAAAAAATTCAGATGAAGAGATGATGGAAGAACAAAACTAAACAGTTGAGTCACTTCTCTTTTTTGAGTAATTACCAAATATTCCTTGTCTTACCAGAATCACACATTTCAATAATGATTTTATTATAAATGCATCCTGGTATTAACAACAAGAAGGCCCTACCCTTTTTATTTGGATCCTTTACAATACAGGCTTTTAAAAAGATGTGTCTTTAATGCCTGGCTTCATTATTTAAATGGTATGATTGATGTTTAGCCATGGAGGGAACATGAAAACATGTTGGCTTAAATTAAGCAGCAGCAAATAGTTATTTCAAGAGAATAAGCAGCATTAATTCATAAACTAGGGAAAAGCCACTGTTTCATCTGATACTTCTGGGATTTCAATAGTTCAACAGAAATATGAAGTTCAAGCAAATTAAAGTTAAAACATTACTATACTGTTTTTGTAAGTCCCACTTGTCAATTTTTGCGTTTCCTCCGAGTTCAGAAACATCACTTTGGAATTTGCATAATAAAGAAAAATTAAGTTTCTGAACTGCTTCATTAAATTGAAATCTCAGTTTTCTGAAATACAATACAGTTTTATACCAAAGTGGCTTGACAGCTTAGCAAAAAGAAGACTGAAATTTCACAGCGCATTAGGAAAGCATCATGTCACTAAAAGCAGCAAGTTCATAATTTTGTATTAATAATCCTTATCAAATTAGGGTCAAGGAATCCTGACAGGATGATTTCCCGCTGGAAAAAAATTATTCAAGGAATTTAATTGTTCCACAGAAATCTATCCATTTGAAAGGGGATCTACCCAAAACTTTAATTTCAAAACACACGGATATAAAATTTTACATTTTTTGTTTTTGCTTTTCAGCTTCATTGCATTCACACTGCTGGTTTAGAATTTGCAGCTTTGGACCCAATAGCATAGAGCCTACAAAATGCATGACAAAATTCTGAGATCTCATGTACTCAAAAAGCAGAACAGGTGCATGTGTATTCTAAGAGCACATGTTCAGGTGATGATTAGGAAGGATTGACTGTGGTACTTTGGAAAAGCCTGGGATTTGTACCCATAACTGGAAGAACTGTTTTATCAGACTGGCTGACAAGCCCAAGGAAGCTCAGCCAACTGGCTGGCACAATGCTTGCACAGAGGAGTGATCCCACTGACTTCATATGACTAATGTGAACAGCATGCTAAACACTCAGCTCTGGGTCACCTGAAGAGTCACCTGCACAGAAAAACCTAATTTTTCATCCTGAACTGGTCACCTTCCCTTTGTAACTAAAGGTTAAACACATCCTGAATTAATAGTGAACACACACCTAACAGAGTGAAAGTTGTTTACTTTCCTTTTGAACTGTTGCCAAAGCAAGCCAATGCTCAGCATTGGTGTCTGACTTCAAAACCAAGAGCAGAAGAGTGACTTTAAAAGGCTTTTGCATCACATATTATCTCTTCAAAAGGACTGGTACCTCTGGTTCATTCACTTTCAGATCCACATAATAATTTTTTTTGTTTAAAATGTTAACATTCACATGATTGTTACAAACTATAAACGGGAAATTTGCTGAGAATGTTTTTTTAACTACTAGGATTATTAGAAAATTTATTAATGTTAGGGGCTAGTTTTGTGAAGTCAAAGACAGGTGACCAAAACAATGCATCTTTATGATAGAAGATGATACAAGATTAATTCAGAGTAATGAAGTCTAGACAGGGGAAGAAAAAAACACATGCTGTCTTTAAAAAGACATTATTATTTTTTTTTTAAAAATTACTACTTCATTAAAAAGTACTAATTTTAAACCTATAGCAATGCAGTGCACACACTAGGCCACCAATGTCTGCAATCACTGATAGTTTAAAATATCTGGACTTGCATCTCCTACTGTCTAAGGGAACAGGAGCCAAGCTGTCCACTAGATCCTTGGAGTAGCACCAAGCACTCATTGCTGCACCTCTCAGCAGTGCTGAGATCCTATGAACATGCTTTTAGCAGAAGTCCCAAACAAGTCCTGAAGCAGAGGAAACAAATAAATCAGCTCGGACCAAAACAAGAAAGATAACATTTGAATTTCTGAAAGTAACAGCAAGAAGCTTATCTTGCAGCTCCTTTGATAAACTTCCATGAAAGCTGTGCCTCAAGGAAAAGCACTCAAACTCTGGAGTGCTTTTTTTTAATAATTAAATTCAACTATCTATTCCTATTTACACCAGTATTTTAAACATGTATTAGTATTTTAATAGTATTTAAATACTATTTTAAATAGTATTGTCATGAGTGCACGTGCTGGGCAGAAAGGGGGAATAACAAGTCCTTCATGCACCCAGACAGTATCCTAACTGGTGCAAGTGACTGACAACATTTTAATACACACTGCATTACAGCAATTATTAACCATTGCATATGCCTCTGTACCCTGAGACCAGCTATACACTTAGCAGATTTCCCAAAGCTGTTTGCAGTCACTTGTGGACTCCCTCCATTGGGAATTTACTACACTTCTGAAGAGATCATTAACAATACTGTTGATGCACTCACATGCATCTATCAAGACTGAAATGAATTTGCTTTTACATGGCCCCTGCAAGCCAATTAATTTATACTGGCTTTATCTATAGTGGCTGGGAGTAGAAATTTCTTCTCTCTTCAGCTGACATGACTGAAAAAGCAGTAACTCATAAATGTAGCCTAAGGGTCACACTCCCTTCATTAGCACTGGAGAAAAAAAATTCCCCATATGTCATAGAACAGTCTCTGTCTGCAAGCAGGCTGAAGTGCTTCTCTGGTAAACAGGTGAAGCCTTACAAACTATTCCAGTGGCTGATTCTTAACATAAATGCAGACTTTTCCAGACTTCAGAACCATTCAATTAGATACTCATCTGTGCAGCATTTTTACCACTCTTACTGCCAAAAAATATTCAACAGTAATTTTCCATGACAGTTTTCAAATAAAAGCTAATGCATTCATTACTAGTAAACAGCACAACTTTAACTGTCAACTGCAGTTTATAAACAAACTACAGTTTGGAAAATTAGATCATTTTTCACTCTTAGTTTGTTGAAACACAAAAACTGAAGAGTTTTTGCAAGAAGAAAAGTGACTTACATTGGAGGTTTCCTGTATTTCTAAAAACAGTCTTCAGAGAGACACATTTGACAGAAAAAAAAAAAAGAAAATGAAAAAGAAAACGCAAACCTTCACATTCATTTTTTATTCTTCAAAATTTCTATTTGAAAAGTATTCTTCTGTCAAACCCTGAGCAAGAAGAGTCATGACAAACTTTCCTCAAGCACTAGGGAAGACTGTCTCATCCCTTCAGGCAGGAGCTGTACTCCCTGTACTCCTACCAATGGTAAGAAGCACACATTTAAGACTGAGCTTTAAAAGCAAAACAGATAACTCAGTATGTTAGAATGGACTGACCCAGGGTATTTGTAGGACAGCATGTGGGATGTGCCAACCCATCTGCACTCCTCTATCTGAAGAAAAATCAAGCTACTGAGTTGACTTTAGTGATGTGCCACCACAATCACACAGCCACCATTTCAGCTACAATCAGCTGGTCTAAGAGCCCTGCAGCTCACAGCATCTCCCTTGCCTTCCTCTGGTGTCTCAGACTCCTCTGCTCACATCCACAGGCAGCTCTTCAAGACAGCCTCTTCCAGAATTGAAATGATAAGCACTGATTTTTCTGGCAACATTGTGGCTGATGCACATATTGGCAACAAACCTGAAACTCATTCTGTGTTAAAGATTAATATTTTAATTAAATGTCACAGCCCATTTCTACAGGTTGGAGTGAAATCAAGATGCTGTTGTTACAACAGCAGAACTCAAGTTGCCCTCAGGAATGCCAGACACTGCCTGTATGCACTGGAGGGCAGTGGAAGAAGAGGATGAAGAAAGAACATAAGGGCTAACCTAGGGAAAGGGAGCAAGGAAGAACATGAGAGTCACTAACTCAAGTTCCTTGAGTTGAACAGTCTTTAGTCACGCCTCCCAAATTAACAATAAACTGAATTTGTATTTGCTTTCTAGGCTTTTACCTCTTCAAGAGGCACCGTAGCTACAATAGAGAGCTTTTCTTTGCCCTTAAGAGAATGAGGATTCCTCAAGTTAAAAAAAATAAAAAGAAGTTCAGACTCACATTTAAACATCCAGAAAATGGAGTTTTGGTAACTTTGGAATTATCAAAATCTGGAGATTTGGTAACTAATCTGAAACTGGTCAGATTAGTTACCAAAAAATGACAAGTTCATCAATTCAAGAGTCAAGATGAGCACCAATAAAAGAAAAGGGAATGAAAGAAGAAAGCAAAGTCAATCATGCCACAGAAGGAAAAGAGATAAACATGCAAAGAATGGGATTTCTAATTAAATGAAGGGAGAGGAAAATATTGATGTAGGAGAAATGAGCCAGGTTGAGGACAGACAGTGAAAACTTGTAAGATAAAAAGAAACAGGAAAAAATGTGAAAAATATAAAGACAAATATAGGCAAAGGATATTTTAGGAGTAAGACACATCAGGATGCAGGGAAGAAGGTCAAAAAGAGCAAGAACATGAGGAAGTGGAAGGAAGCAGACTGGTTAGGAGAGGTAGAGACCCCCTCAGAGCAGGAAGCACAGAGACCCAAGTTCTTAAGAAAAATACTTCGGCTTTGAGGATCAACAAATCCTTCCTTTAAACTGTAATTAGAATGTAACAAGATATGGGATGATGTTTTAGAGCTTGTGGCTCTTTGGATATGACTCATGATTTCTGTATCAGACTACAGCTGATGACTTAGTAATTATATGCCTCATTTTTCTGCTTAGGAAATGAAAGAGAAAACTCTTTAAAAATTTTAAGAGAATACAAGGAAAACTCTTAGAGATGTTTCTCGATCAATGGCAATCAGGACTTTCCTTCCCTGTGGCAATCTTTTTTCATGCCTTCTTTTTTCTCCATGCAACACTTCCTGGAAGTTACTCCTAAATTTGAACAGTCATAAGCACTTTTTGTCTATTGCACTAAGTAAAGGTAATGACTAAGAGGTCTTCTGTATTAATACCCTGCTAAATTTTGTAATAAAAAATATTTTAAATTGCAAAGTAACAAATCCATGCTACCTTAGTGCTACCTCCTAAGATACAATTACATGGTCATTGTCTTGTCTCATTTCTATTCTGCACAAGGCTGTGATCAACATACACAGTTTTCCTTGAAGATCCTTGAAGAAGTTTTCCTTGGGATCACATCACTTTTTGTTACTCTAAGATAAGTACTGTGGCAGTTCTGCATCTCCAAGTACTGCTGGACTCCATCCATAGCTGCCAATCTCTTCTGTAGCTGCTTAAATAAATACAGATACTGCACTCATCCTCCTCTGGCCTGTACAGGTATCACCTCTTCCCAAAAAAAAAGTGTGAATTCGCAGAGTTCACAGGTCTTGATTTTTATTTTTTAGTATTTCTGTTACTCTGATCATATTCTAATTTTTCCCAGAGCTACCCAATTGCCTGCTCATTCAATACGTATGTGTGCTCCTGGCAGAACTGTGACTCCATTCAAGCCATCAGCAGTTTCTCCCATCATGTTTGATGGATCCAGAGCTTCAAGCAGGTAACAGCTTTTCTAAACTGATAATTCAGCACTACTGGATCTGTTAAGAACTGACACCAGCTGTTAAACTCTCTCAAGTAAATGAAAAAGGAGTTCTCTTAATTCTTCTCTACCTCAGCTATGTGTTTGCAGTCTTGTATTTTGCACTATACAAAGTGACTCATCTACTTTTGTTCCTCTTAAAGTGCACAGTAATAAAATACAGAAATGCAGTCATAGTGTGTGTCATGCAAGCTGTTTTAAGGTTTTATCAGGAATAAAACAATATTGTCTCTTTATTGGATCTGATGCTGTAATGTGATAAACTAATTCAGAAACAAAGAGCAAACACTCCTCAGTTTCCTTTTAACAGATACCATGAAAAAGCTTCTCCACTTCCATGAAGATATGTTCATTGCCAACAAGGATGCAGGATATTACATACCTTTAATCCTCTTGTTACCTGCAACATTCCTACTGCACACTTGGCAGACACACTCAGGGTGTTTGGGTAAGAGTCACCCTCAGCTCTGCTGCCATGCAGCTCATTTGTACTGCCTGTAACTCTGATCCTGTCCTGCTCCAAATCATCCTGTTCAAGGCTCTCTCCCTCTTTCTCTCTTCCCCTCTGTCACATCACACACTGCTACTGTCTTCATTTTCAAAGCTCTGCTTGCGCTCCCCCAGTCCCACCCATCATCTCTCACTGGGCACTGTGGGGTAAGCTGTCACCTCCAGCCAGCCCTGAAGCTGGACTCCATTATCCATTACCTATTCCACACCCCCTCCCCCCAAAAAAGCATCTTTGTTCTTCCTCCAGCAATGCCCCATAGGGACATGACATTAACTCCCCGCAACATCATGGCAGATGTCTCATTTTTCACTCTTCTCTTCAACTGCTGTTAACAATGACAACTAAAATTCCATTTTCCTTTCTAAAGCAACATTTTTACTGCATTAGACAAGAAAATCTCTGTTAAAGTCTTATCTTGTACTTTAAGTCATTATTAATACCAGGGGCCCACAACTCCTCAAAGTTCTTCTAAGTTCAAATTTCAATGATTTCCTTAGGAATAACTGCAATTTTCATTTACAACAACACCAAATCAGAGTTCATTCATTCACTGCATACTTACCATCTTCAATATTTCTCCACACATATATAGGCAACGAAGATCACTTATCCCTGTTGGCAATTTCCTTCCATTTCTTTTGTGCAGGCATTTAAAACATGCACTTTTTAAAAAAAACAAATACATTATTTTGTTATGCTGAGATCTTTTCTTTGCTTATTTTGTCCTCCCCTACCAGAAGTGCCGACAATAGGATGCCCAGCAGCTGCTGATATTCACAGAGAGCCCACATAACCCCCAGTGCACGGGATGCATCCATAAAAGCTATGACTGGAAGCCTTCCAGTTCATGCTTACGTACTGGCAACCACACTGATGACAGAGAGCCTGGCATAAATAAGGCCTGAGCTTTCTCTCTTCCACAGATCAGTAGAGCAAGAAGAGATAAAAGCATCAACTCACTGAGGCTCCTGTCTGCTGTCTAGTAGTATTTTCTTCCTACTTGACATCCAATATTAAAATACCTATATAGCCATCTATCTTTAAACTCTTGCACAAGAAAGTGAGGCTCAATCAAGCTTTACTATTCTTAAAAGCTTTACTATTCTTAAAGCTTTACATCAAGCTTTACTATTCTTAAATGCAGATGTTTCTGAATACCCTTGAATTAGATTTGAATTCTGAACATAATTAAGTCTTCATCCTAAAGGTGCTATTTATTTTAGCACTATTCATAGCAACACCTCTTTCACAACTTATACATCAAGAAGGGCTACTCCCACCCATCATCCTTAAAAGGGGTCAACAAAATTAGAAGAAAAACAGTAGTACGTTCATTTTCCACTAAAAATCATGCATATTTTTCCTCAGTAATCCACCAGGGACTGACAGATAAGAACGTCTTCATGCACACAAGTTGAATTTGCATTTATTCATCCTGTTTCTCCATTCTTGCCTTCCAAAACTTGGGCACACAAGGATGTAAGAGGGACATGGAAGTCATTAAAACTGCCAAGACAACATAAACTATTCTTCTCCAGCATGTCTCACCCTGAGCCCTCTAAGTCCCATGAAAGCCACCATGCAGTCAACTTTTCTGTGATCTTTTTGATTCAAAGCCAGAATACTCCATGCATTATACCCTCCTGCTGAACACTGGCAGATTTCCAAGAGAAAAATCTGCATAGTACTCCCTTCTGGTAAAACCAGCAGTAATTTCCCTGTGGGCTTTCTCTCTTAAGGCTGGAGGACGAGGCAAAAGAAGGGCCACTGACACTACCCACAGCTCAGGGTCTTGGGAGGGAGACAAAGGCCAAGGAGCACCACATTCATGGCAGCCCTGAACTGCCAACAGCTGGAAGTGAGCCCAACTCGGTGTTCAAAGTCTCCTCCTTTGCCACTTTCCAAGATCCTCATGGCTGTTCCTCTTCAGCAGCTCGGTGCAATGCCCAAAGTCAGTGGCCACCTTTGCTAAGCCAGGCACTTACAAAACATGCAGGGAATACCCTCATTTTACCAAACCCACTCACTCCCAAAATTGTTCTGTTTCTCACCATTGGGAAGGAGGTGGCACAGCCTCTGTGCTGAAAAGCAAGAGCTCCTTATCCAGCCTGCAGCAATGACACAACCCCAAGGAAACAGCCTCTGGCACCCTACAGTATCCTGGTGCCCCTAGGTGCTGGGCATGATGTCGACTGCCAGCTCTTGTGTGGGTTTTCTGCTCCTCTATCTATCATTTCATTATTGTTTCAGATTTATAAAAACATGTGTAAATGTGGTTCTGCAAGAAGAGAGCTTGGAGGAGTCAAACCACATGTTTACCCCAAACGTTTTAGCTCATTCAGAAGTTATTTTTTATTGCATCTGGCACTTTACTGGATGCCACCATTAGCTCTTTTCATATAAATTGCAAGTTACAAAGACTGCTAAAGCACACATTAGTCCAAATAAATTCTACACTGTATCTCCAATTTCACCATGGGTATTTTGAAGCAACCCACACTTCTGTGGTATTTAGATGTCACTAAGACAACCACAGTGAGCTTTACATTTATTTTGCATATTCATGCAAAATCTTTCTTTCTTACTTTGGTTCTGGAAAAGTAAAAAGGTTTGTATTGCTCTGTAAAACATGGCTTCATGTGCATCCCTAGAGCAAACTCTGTGGCAGGGCTGCGTTTGCCGCTGACGTTGCCCGAGCCCACTGACAGGCGTGACTGATCACCTCGTTCACCACAACCCTGGACAAAGCCCGAATGTTCACTACCCAAAGACACCATTCTTCAGGGATTCCTTTATTTGCCCACACAGGATTCTGTTGTTCACTAAAACAGAAATTAACAGCCAATATTTGTTCCTGTGACTTATCCAAACCTATGCACCAACCTACACCTATACATTTTTTATGTATTGCTAGAACAAAACAGCTTTACAACTCAGAGCATTAACACGCAGAACCCCTATTGCTCTAACAAACCCCCTGACACAGGCATTTAAATCTAAATTGTCTGAAATACAAAGGCAGGAATCCTTCCTGATCCTCCTCTTGTCAGGGATTCAGGTGATATCAATGGTGACATGAAAATGAACAACCAGGCAGCATTTTCATCCTTCATCTTTTTACTTCTTTTTAACCAAAACATTCTAATTTTTTAAGATAACAAAATCTTAATAGATCACAAAGATAAAACTGGAAAGAGCTGAAAATCAGTCTCTGGTTTTATTTAAGGATGGGACTCAATTCCAAGGGCATTTTTCTGCCCCACTATCAGCGAAACTCATCTCTTTCCTATCTCAAGGACATTTTTCTTTAATTTCTATGTATTGTTACTTGGAATTTCAGGTATTGAGCATGAACTGGTAAACTGTTTCATAAGAAACTGCTTTGGAAAAATACCATCGGTTTCTGCCTAATCAGTACTTCTTTCTAAGAGAACTTTAATTTGTATCTTGAAAGTAAAATTACTGTGACCTTACAGCTTCAGGACCTGTTACATTGTACTGCTCCCCAGGCCACAGAGCCAGGGCACTGGTTCTTGCTAAGCTTTCCCTGGTGCAAAGAGAATACAGGAGCCAACAAATAAATACCTATTCCAGAGGCTCAAGCTGTAACTGGCTGAGGAAGCACATTAATCATCACCCAAAGAGAATGCAGTGAGCAATAAGGAAAAGAATAGGAACAGTTCAAAAGATACCAACGACAAGCAAGCCTTCTGTCGGCTCCTCAATATTCAGTAGAGTGAACTCCCAACATTCAATGTATCACATATATAACCATTTCCAGTGAAAACCTGCTCCTGGTTTCACAAATCAAAGACCACACAAAACCCCTTGTGAATGCTTGGAGGCTGAGCAGCCTCTGTTTCCAAAGTCTGCTAAAAGTTAGGAGATGAGGAAGGCCAGGGGCAGGGAGAGAAGCCCAGGAGGAATCCTGCCTCTTTTCAAATCCAGGCAGCCACCAGCCTGCAGCTGATGGAAAAGTGAGTTCACCGAGGATGCTTTAGGAATGGACAGCTGGCAGAAAAATCCCTGCCTCCCCTTTTCTATTATACACACTGGAGGGGGTACTCTCCCTGGGATAGCTCCCGCCTCCTGCTTTCCTGGGAGGTCTTCACAGACTGGTTATCTTTGTTTAGGTACATATACACACTCTCTTAAGATTCTTAAGATAAGGACACACATGTGGTGTTATACAAAATAACACATACACTAATAAGGTGAAGAAAAAAAGAAAAATAGACAAGGCTGGAATATAAAAAAAAAAAAAAAATCACATCCATTCCAAAATTTAGACACGGTATCAACATACACAGGTTAGCACATGTTGACTAAAACATTTTCACAGTAAAGCTTTAGTGTAAAATAAACATGCTGAATATCAGTGAGGGGCCTGAACTTTATAGCCAAGTATATTCAACACCCTCCTACAGCCAGTAATGATATTGTGTAAGAGGAAATAGGACAAGTTCACCAATAGCAAGAAAAAAAGCCACAAAAGAAAGAAATACATAGTAAACTAATGTGTTTCCTGCAATAGGAAAGAGAAAAGAGAAAGCCTTGATGTCATCTCAAAAGACTGTAAGTAAAAGCAGCACACGACATGCAACACAAAACTCTTCAATGCGCTTGTGACATGCAGATGCCTTGGTCAGGAGAGCATTTCCCTGGAATTTCTGGGTGTTGGTCTGGCATTTAATTAACATTACAAAGACCTATTTAAAAAAAAAAATTTAAAAGCACACCAGATCATATTTAAATGG
Source organism: Urocynchramus pylzowi (assembly GCA_013397555.1). NCBI lineage: Eukaryota > Metazoa > Chordata > Aves > Passeriformes > Fringillidae > Urocynchramus > Urocynchramus pylzowi. Next base: position 1,165,812 of record VZRH01006479.1, read on the forward strand.
AAGTCATTATTAGACTCATTACAATTGCAGAACTAAATGATGTCCTTTCTTCCGCTAAATATATTTTGATATTTGCATGTACCACTAGCTCCAAACTGGATTACTGCAAGTCTCTGCCAAAAGACTTTTCAGACAGGCACTGTATCAAAAGGCTTCATTAAATTGTAACACCAGGCATAATATTCGTGCTCTAAATGCTGAGGGCTCCATTAACCCCATTTTGTGAATTTACCACTGCCTTCTGATTCACACAACTTTAAAATGCTGAAACCTCTGTCTTCTCGGAAAATTCTGTGACGTTGAATGTTGGCTAGGCTGATACTGGGGAATACCATCATGTATTGGCCACATCCTTCTGCTGCCCATCTTTGATTTCTTTTCAGAAATTGAGCTTTACTTGCAACAAAAAAAAATACTGCTTTCCACATTTAAAATCAGAAGCTTTGAAAGGCTGAGAAACAGACATGCGCCCTCATTTTCCTTTCCAATGCAAAATACGCTTTCCTGGGCATTTTAACGAAACAGATGGTAGGTGCTAAGCCCCTGTACACGGCTTTCTCACTTACTTAGTGTCAGCACACATCTAAATGGATATATTTCTAATAGGTGCCTTTTGATGCCAAACAGTTCCGGGAGCCCCTGCGGGATGCACGGCCTGGCCGGAGGAACCCAAACAGCAGCGAGCCCGCAGGAGCGGCGCTCCCGGTGTGCGGATGACACGGGATTGATTACGCACCAGGAGAGACGACGCAATTATAAAACACTGGACCCGCATTCGCCTGCCCGTGCCCGCACGCAGGCGATCGCATCCCAGGAGAGGGGTTCTACCTTTCCACGCACGACACCGAGATGCCGCAGGGACACACACAGGGACACACACAGGGACACACACACAGGGACACACACACAGGGACACACACACACACACGCACGCAGACCCCCCAGAGCCCCCGGCAGGACCGAGGAGCCGAGCGCTCTCCCACCGCGACCCTCGGGCGGGAAGGACCGTCACGTCCCGGACAAAGGCTGATGGAGACGGGCGGCCGCCCG
>VZRH01006479.1:1167504-1224850 GCA_013397555.1 Urocynchramus pylzowi
CGGGCGCGGGGAGGATCCACTCGGGGCTGCCACGGCAACCGGCGCCCGCATGCCGGCCGAGCCGCCCGGCTTCCCACAGCCCTCGGGCCGCTGTTTCTGCGCCGGGTGTTGGAAACCACCACCCCCAGAAACAAACAACTCCCGGCGGGACGCGGGATGGCACTCCCTGCAGCCCCAAGTGTTAAACACTTGACACCAACCCGCGCCATCACGGATACAGCGAAACATATTGGGAGGGCCCCGCTGCCACAGCAGGAGAGCGAGTGCCTTTGAATTACTTTGAATGCCCTCGCAAAGCAAACACTTCCTCCGGGAAAGCTCCATCCTCGGCTGCAGCAAGGCTGGAAGCATCCACGGTACACAGAGAGGCTAGCAGAGTTAAACCAGCCCAGTCGGGAAATGGAACAACAAGGGAATCGTCTTCCAAGCAGCTGGAACTGACGTCCCTGCCGCTGAACACATCTGGGCACCAGAAGGGCACAGCCCTTCATGCCAGCTTCGCCCCAGGCAAACGAGCACTTTCACGCAGAAAAGCTGCAGCTCCCACCGAACTCTCTTTAGTGTTTGTCTCTTCAGTGTTGTACCTCCCGGATGTGAAAGGAAACTCAACATCTCCCGTTCGCACCTGATCCACCGGGAGCCGGCAGCGTGTGAGGGACAGCGCCGGCAGCGCCCCCTGCCGTGCAGAGCGGTACTGCACCTGCACTGGGCAGGGCCCCGCCGCCAGCTCCAAGCAGCCAGCTCCTCTCTTCCCATTCCACTCCCAGCTCCTCTCTTCCCATTCCACTTCCAGCTCCTCTCTCCCATTCCACTTCCAGCTCCTCTCTTCCCATTCCACTTTCAGTTCCTCTCTCCCCTTTCACTTCCAGCTGCTCAGAACGCCGCTGCTTTTTTTCTCTCTCCCCTTGTGTAGGATTTATCTACTTTATACAGCGGTGCATACAAGATACAAGTGGTACTTAAATAATGCTGTTGAATTTGGTGATATTCACCATGCCATATGATCCAGCCTTTCAGGCTACATTTAGATACAAGGAAACTGGGGGAGAAATTGTACTTGTGAAGCCTTTATCAGCATTCTATGTGCTGTAGAACAGGCAAACGAATGCACTTTGATCTTTTAGGTATAAAAAGAAAGGTAACACAAAACCAGACTTGTAAAGTTAGCAGCAGGGCCAGTAAGTACATAATGTACTATTAGAGTCCTAAATTTAAAAAACCACAGTGCTGCCATAGGAAGTATTTAACACCTCTTTAAGAAAAAAGACACAAATGGTGTCACACTGCCACACTGCTGATTAGATGTACATGCAAAATGCCAACATTCACTCCTGCTGTATGTGTTGCAAGATTCTCTAAGGTAATTTTTTTGGTCCAGCACCAGCAGAAAGAATTGCCTCTTTCTTACAAGGACAACCAAAGGAGGTGGTCATGGGCTATCACTGACACAGAATGGCTTCTACAGAAGAAACCAAACTGTTTCAGATTTTCCAGCAGACGCAAGAAGAGATGCCTGGAGTCCACATGGGGAAAAACCTGAGAAGTCTGGTACGGAAAAGTTCAGTAAGCCCAACAGCCTGCCATTTTGCAAAGCATAAAGACTTAAAGATGCGCAGCAAAATCATCACCCACAGGTTTAAGACAGACAAAATCACAGATGACTAAGTACAGATCTAAGCATCAGAATAGGGCAAAATCATGAATGGCTGTCAAGAAAAATGGCCTGGCTACAACTTCTACCCTCAGAAACTTCTTAAGGTAACAAGAGGCAAAAGGCACCAAGTCTAACGACTTTATCTACCCATCATAGCTACTCACATCTTCAAGTATCCAAGTCTTAATGTGTATTTTTGAAATAAATCCATATATTATTAAATTCACAGATTAACAAGTTTACCTTTATCTGACTGAATTGTTTTCAGAGGCTGAATGTAGAAGTTACTGTTAGATCCACGAGAGGCAGAAATAAATTTTGTTGTCTGAAGGACTCACATGCCCAAACACCAGTATTTCTGTATCTCAGTCACTCACAAAGTACACCCTGTACACTACAGGGAAAGGTGAGATAGAAAAGAGTCTCTTACCCTGCAGAGGTAAAGCAGACCTAAACAAACTCTTAAACCAATTCAGAACTGCAAAAAACAAGCCAATATTTTTTGGACACATTTTAGTAACTTGACTCACACTTCTACAAATATAAAAAGTAACTTTTATTACAAAGAATAAATTCTCTTTATAAATACAATCATTACTGTGTACACAATCCCCTTCAATACACACACCGTGTTGTTCAGAATCAGTGGCATTTATATAAAATACTATTAATTGAATCATTTTACACCCACATACATTATTTTGCAGCGCTAAAAAGGTGTGAATAATTTGGGATTTTTTTCAAAGGACAGAGCGGTATTTACAAGCAAACATGATCCAAACAGCACACGCAGATTCAGGGTACACAAACACCCGTACACGGACTGCAAGGCGCACTTGGTCTCCCCTACAACAGATTATTTCTTCACAGAAAGGAGACCTATATGACAAAAAGAAACACAGGAGTAACAGACAACCCTAAGATATTGTTAAAGCTTTTAATTACACAGCACAATTTTTTTTTTAAGCGTGACTAGCATTTAAGTAAAAATGAGTAGCATAAGTCTGTCATTACAAATAATAGTATCATTCTATAGTGCAAGGGCTGTTGCCTTGGAAGAAAATGAGACCACCACTGATCACTTTTAACAGGTACAGAGAAATTAAATTAATTCCTCATTCTTCAGTTTAATGCACAAGAAGTCTATCACCACTGTAACCTAAATCACCAATGTAACCTAAAAGCTCTGTACCTCATGATCCATTACACACACCACACCACTCTTCCTCCAGTTCTAACCTGAGGAAATGAATTTTCTTTAAAATTCATTACTAAAAGAATGAGTTGCAATTAGCAATTGAGGATTACTATTATATAATAGTAATTATATTACTATATTATATTACATATACCTATATCTTTACACTCAGACTTACCGAAGACACGTGGCAAATACTCTCCTGGCATTTCTGTGCACAAAGTGGATGGGAAAGCCTTTGAAGGTGTGACCCTCGGGTACCGCTCTCCTGACAGCATCCTGAAACTCTTCATTTCCTGCAGAAACGCCTGTTGTGCGCTCGAGCTCATAGGCTGCTAGTGCTGGTGACAACAGATAGGACAGCTGGTCATCCCAAACAGCCGAAAGGCCAAGATCCTGGGAGGCAAGTCACAGAATGATGACAACTGTGCAGAAGGTACATCAGGATATGCCTAAACTCGCCTACGGTATAGATTCACGCAAATCCAAGATTCTTTATACTGGTAGTTAATGGCAGTGAACTCATGAAGCAGTGAGATCTGTGTATTGACTCACACACCAACTGGGAGAAGCAAACACCACTACCAGAAGCAAGTGACACCACAAGTACCAAACATTTATCAAGGAATGAAGTTAAACTATTAGACTAAAACATAAGGCCAGCAGAGCTGAAACCAGATGTTTCAGCTATCTCTGCATGAAATGTAAGAAGATATGCATAAATACACAGCAAAAATATGGAAAGGATCAACTAAGATTCACCTGACATTTTTACAAATGTCTCATGGAAAACCCTTCCTGAAAAAATGATGCACAACAGCTCCCCAAAACATAAAGGCATCTTCTTTCTACCATCTATCTTCCCACCAAGTACATGCACCTTCCTCCCAGCATGCCAAATGCAAAGAAGCAGAAAAATCTTCTATGTATGTATTCAACACTGCATGAGACTCATACTCTGAGAATTACTTTGCCACCCTAAAGCCTGAGCATTGTGTGGGGAGATAAAACAGAAACAATCAAAAAACCTCATTAAAAACAGACATAAGCTAACAGGGACTTAAAATATCATTGCCTTCATGTCCAGCACAGGAAGTGTAATTTCTGGCACATTATGACTTGTAAAAATCCTGGTAAAGGATAAAACTAACTTCTAAAAATATCTCCGATTTTGTAAAGCAGTCAGAGTAAGATCACGAAAGCTGAAAGCCTGCTTTTACCTAGGAACCAGAAACATTTGTGCTGGATTGCCAAAGCCCACTAACAACCAGATTTTATATTCCTGGTGCTTTCAGAGACCCCTCATGGGTGGTCTGCAGCTGCCAGTAAGCTGAAAGTCACAGACTTAGAACGAGGGGCAAAGGCAGGGTGGGGGGAAAAGCCCACACATGAGGCTATGGATCACCACTCCAAGTAACAGTAAGGATGATGCCTAAAACAGCTCATTACAGTCTTCCCAAACATTTTTTCCAGTTGTTTCACCTTTCCCATATCACGTTTCTGCAAAAGCTGATGGAAAACACATTGCAAAGATACAAGCATGGGAACTAACAAACAGCTATCCAAAACAAGTATACAATTAACACATGAACCTCTATTACCATGACAGATCACTGCCAATCTTTCTCACCTTTCTGTGCTCAGAGACCAGTATCCTCAGCTGCACTTCCATCTCGTTGCTTGTTACAGCAGCATCTATTGTAGAAGCACACAGAGGAGGACAAGGGGGAACTGAAGACGTTGCTCCAGGAGCACATACAGATTTTATTGCTTCTCCACTCATGGGTTTCCACTTAGATTCATCATGCAGGTCAAACACACACACCTCCACAGCATCAGAGGGCTGACAATTTCCAAAGAACTTTTCATGGTTGAAGATACAACCTACTGTGCGATATGGATACAGGGGCTTGGGTTGATCAGCTAGGGGAGGGTCATCAGGGTTGATAGGTCTGTGGATGTACCTAGGTAAAAAAATTCGATTTCTTATTAATACAACTTCTTTCAAGGCAAGGTAAAAATATTTAGATGAGACAGATATAGCCATTTTTCCTTTAAAAATGCAAGCCAAGTTTGTCATCAAATTTTCCCCCCAAAATGGCATTAATTTGTTTACAGAAATGTAATGGTACGTGTTTTTGGAGGCATTATACAATCTAATAATACATCTTTAAATCTAGAAAAATAAGCTGTTTAATCAAGCAGTTAAATTTTGCAACTATAAGAACATGCTCATACAGTTTCCCTGCTATTCATCACATTTAGAGAAATACACCTGCAAATGCTAATCACAGGATACACAAACAGTGGCAAAAGAGAATTGCTTGTTTTGAACACTGGAAAGAACATGTTCCAGAAGCTTTAGTACACCAAACAATTACATGTGCCCTTCTCAAATGACTCAAGCCAAGAGAAAATCTCAGAGAACTTAAAAAGATTTCTTCAGGGGCAAAAAAAGTAATGCAACACTGATTTCACTGATGAAATCAAGCAAAAAATATGGGTTCCTAAACAAACATGTCAGATCTCATCTCCTTTACAAATGATGCCAGCAGTAACATCGATGGCAATCAGCTGCCATAAGACAGAAGACAATTATCATACAGTATTAAAGAAACTGATATATTAATAACTGATGAAATACTTCCCCTCACACTGAATCAGTTATTTTCCAAGCAAAAGCAGTAGATGGAAAAAAGATTCAAAGACAAACATCACCTAGATTATATGAAAGGGTATGAAGATTTTAAAAAAACCACAAGAGCAGAAATATCCTACAGAAACCTCAAGATACACTGCTCTGTTTTCCTAGATTCTTTTTACTCACCTATGTCCTGTTAAGCTCTCCCAAAAAGTAATTGTTCCATCAGATCCACAAGTCATTACCCAAGTATGGGGGACTCCTTTTGCTTTTGTTCCAACACACACAAAGGCTTCCAATCCAAACCCAAGAAGAAGACTGCAGAGAAGGTTAGCATGGTCTTCACAGTCACCCTAGACAGTAAATATTAATAAATATTATTAAGAATAATAAAACCCTAAAGAAAGAAAATAATGCTATGTCTCAAACCACCATTTAACAAGTTATGTTACTCTCCTATTCATCTATAACATGTATCAAAAGTCCGGATTTTACCATTTAAACTCGACAAGTCTTAGTTTCTTGTAACAGAATAAATGAGTTAGAAATGTGTGTTCTAATGATAGACTGTTGACATTGTTTGCTCAAGTACAGTGTATGATTAACATTGGGAAACATTTCTTATGACTATAGAGATACCTTCAAGAAACCCAAAACCAGAATCTATTGACCATGACAACAAAAACAACGTTCTAATTAAATGTAAAAATATGTATAAGGCAAACACCTGAGGCAAGACTAGAAATTACGCAGTATTTTTACACTGTTAGGAATGTTTTCACTTAATAAAATGTAATTCTACTGTCACTTTCTTGAATGTGCTGTCAATCTTCAGAAACGAGTCAAAGATAAAACAAGGTCCCCCGCAGATCTAACTGTAAAACAGCTGGGAATCATGTGCAGCTGTTTTTTTCCTTTAGTCAGAAAAACATTTATCTCATAAACACATTACTACCACTGATAATTCACAGAAAACAGTTTCCAAATGCAATGTCTAATATCTTTTGTCTCTTGAGTTCTTTACAAATGTTTGTTTGCTGTCAAGTAAGAACAAAAATTGCTCAAACAATGAAGGCTTCATAACACAAAGTACAGCATTCAGAAGCAGAACAGTAAGGCTCTTTAGACAAATAACTATTGAGAATGTTGAAAATGTAAAATTCAGAGTTCTTGGATGTATCAAGACAACACAATCTTACCCTACCACAGTATAAAAGGGAAATATGCAGAAAAGTAGCTTTAAACAAGTTTGTTGTGAACCCGTGTTATTTTAATAATATTATACCACTTTCCACAAGAAAAATAATGATCCAGCTGGTGTTTCAGGGGCTAAATTCAGTTATTTTCTATACAGCTTTCCATTTCTGCTTTGAAAGAACACCTTTCTTTGTCCCTTAAAACCCAGTGGTCCTCAAAGTCCCTCCTGCCATCTCCATCTGAAAGCCAGTGGGCAGCCAGAGCTGCCTTTATACAGCACCTATGCATCATCTGATATTCAGAGACAGCAGCCAATGCCTGTTCTATGTGGTCTTGGAGGCAGATCTAAAATCTGGGATACAGCTCCTCCTGCCCTGAACACATCTTTTAAATGCAAACACATCAGTGATGTTATTTTTGAAGGCAGAAGTATCTCCATGGCAATGAAAAGCACTGACCACTCCAAAGAGGTATCAGTAGTGATTACTGTTACTTCTGCTCATAAAACAGAAGAGCTATAAACAGAACCAGTTACAATTTGTGTTGCTTATTACAGTCATATGATACAAATGTCAGACCACCAAGAACTAAGATGAAACTTCTAGTGAAAATTCCTATCTTGCAAAAATGGAACATAAAAAACATCAGCGTATTTCAGCCCATCTATTGGAAAAAAACCCCACAAACCCAAAACAAAACAAAACAAAAACCAATAATAAAACCCCCATCAAATCAGCAAAAGAGACAAGAGATGAGACTTTTTCTACTCTTCCTGGATTAGTTCAGAATTTCGAACTAGTGTCCTGCACAGTAGCAGGGATTCATTGAACAAGTGCTCTTAGAAATGGAACAGAAGCAATTTCAGTTCAGTCAAAGATACGCATTGACAAATGGACCCCAAGTACAGTAGTAAAGTCAGTCTGCTCCAAAGCCTTCTTGTCTACTATTTAGCAGCTGTTTCTCTCTAAAAACACCTCAACCACAACTGCAACAGAACCTTCCAAATCTGATTTTAATGCACGTCTTTGCAGCCCGTTTTAAATTCCTGGCTTCGGTCAGAGCAGGCCACCTAGCCCGCAGTGGCACGCAAGGGGCGCTGTCACGCACCTTGTTCCGGCACAAGAAGGCGAGGAGCGTGCACCACTGCTCCTGCTTGCCGCCGCCGCCGCCGATGACCGGGGCTCTCTCGTGTCCCAGGACGCTGACGAAGCGCGCTGCCTGCCTGGGCGTGTCCAGCAGCCGCCCGGCCCGCAGAGGTCTCACGTAGGAGCACACCGGCCGGTTCACGCCGTTCTCATCCTGAACACGACACACGACACACGACACACGGGGTTATTTGCCGGCCGCGCCAAGTGTCGCCAAACGTTCATCTTAGCTTAGACTTCTTCCCTCTGGGATGTATTCTCTCTGGAATAAGTGTCACTCAGAAACACTAAGACACGAAAATACCCCCAGAATTAGGATGCAAGACCATTAAGGTAACTGATTTAGAGACATCACCGATTTCACTCTGGCTCTATCATTCACAGGGCACTCTGGACTAAATGTCTGAACACCAGGAACAGCACAGGCTGCAATTAATTTTCTCCAATGGGTGAGGAACTGTTTATGCTCTACCCACTTTCAATTTCCATATTATCAAGTATAAAAACAAGCCAGAACAAATCTCACGCACCAAATTCCACAACGACTCCAAAAAAACATTCCCCCAAAAACATTAAACATTCAGCAACTGATTCCAGAGTTTAAAAGGTGCCTATTTGCTTCTGAATTTGAATACTCTACCTCTTTTCATAACAGCAAGCAACAAAAATTACTCAAAATGAAGTAACTAGATCTATTAAGCAACTAGATCAAGTAACTAGATTTAAATTAAGCAATAATACTAAGAATTTCTAAGTTCTTGTAAAAATGAAAAAATAAGATGACTTTTAAAAAGTCTGTTTTATTACATGCTGCGGGCAAAAACTATGATTATCATCTATGAAAGCTATTTCAAGAAGCACAGAGGTCTTCTGTTCCTCACTGGGCTAAATTGGTACTTTTATGCACATACATATTTTAAAAGGGATCAAAGCCTTTTGAATCTCTGCAGCTTCAGGAGATTATGGTCTCATATTTTTACAGTAGTCACAAATTGTCCCCGTTAAGGTTTTGTCGTGCTTTTCCAGCAAGCTGGTGGAAAAAAAGCAGCATTTATTTGAGGCTGACTGGAATCCTGTTGAAAACTATTTCACAGCTCAAAAGCAATTTAAAAAAAACCCCACAGGCAGGATTTATTTTTAAATTTTGCCTCATATATATAATGCCTGTTTCTGCATTACTCATCTGAAACTTGATGGTAACTAAATTATCAAACTAATCTAATAAACTCATTTCTGTTCCCAGAAAGTCTCACTAAGATTTGCTATGGCCAATGGGAAACTCAAGCTCTATATAGGTACTAATCTAGCAGGGGCCTAGTTCCTATCCTATTTAATTATAATTTGTTTCTCTTTATACCCTGCCCTGAAACCCTTAAGCCTTTGTATTGGGTCTATTTGGAAGGGTGTTTGCTTTCTTCACAGCAGCCCTCATAGTGCTGTGTTTTAGATTTGTGACCAAAACAGTGCTGTGAAGACACCAGTGTTTTAGCTGCTGCTGAGCAGGGCTTGTATAGGATCACACCTCTGTATAGAAGCCACCTCTGCTTCTCATTCTGCCACCACACAGGTATAGGCTCAGGGGGGACAAAAAGCTGGAAGGGGACACAGCCAGGACAGCTGACCCGATCTGACCAAAGAGATATTCTATGCAATATAGTGGCATGCTCAGCAATAAAAATAGTGAGGGTGGGGAACAGACTTTTTCTAAACTTGTCCCTGCTTGGAGACTATTGGGGCATCTGTCTGCTCTGGGAGGAGGGGAGTGACTATCTTTGCATCACTGCTTTCTCTTCCTTCCTTCCTTGCTTACTTGCTTTCTGTTATTAAACCACTTTTATCCCAACCCATGAACTTTTCCTTGCTTTTGCAGTTTTTACTCTTGCCCCCATGCCACTGATGAGGAGTGAGAGAGTGACGGGGTGGGGGCTCAGCTGCTGGCTGGGATTTGGAAGTTCCCATCCCTCCTGCGCGCTCAGGGCACAGCCAGCAGGGACGCTGTGGCCTCACCGAAGAGGAGGCACAGATCGCTTCAGGACACTGCTTTGAGATAAGAAGTTACTGTGGGAGGAAAATTGCTACAATGCAGGGTAAATTCATAGCGTGAAAAATGCAAGGATCATAGCATTCATTTTACTGAGGAACAGTCACTAAGGAGTAACTGATAAAGTAATTTATCAGACCCAAGTAATTTTGACTGTAGTTTTGTTTGACATAAACCAGAGAGATTGAATTGCAGATGACACAGAGTTCAAATATTTTCAGGATATGTTCTAACACAGGAAGTCAATTTTTCATAACTGTTTTATATCATACATACATAACTGTTTTATATCATATCTGGTACAAAACTTATCTGAAATAGTTCATACATATCACCTAAATCTCTGCCATTAGTGAGTATTCAAGGACAAGACTAAGCAGGCTTTTTCACTTGGTACATCAGAGGTAGTCAGACCAAACCTCCTGTCTGCATCATTCCCTTAAGCTTCAATAGACAAACAGAAGTTCAGTCCTTACTAATTTCAGTTTTTCGCATGATACACCACATTTAGCCCTGACCTGAACATAACCACATCATAAATCTATACAGATTCCAAATACATATAAAGTTCAAAATAAAACAAAAAGATAACTTAAAGAAAGGATTAATCTATTTGCAAAATTTACAAACCTGTGCAAAGATCTTTACCAGCCTTCCATTGTGGGTAGGCCTGATCTGCAGGTATTCCCTCCACCACTGCTTAGCATACACAAGAAATAAACGTTCTTTTTCTGCTGTTTTCTGACGTTCCAAAGTAAACTGCAGGTAGGAAAAACAAAACCAATCCTACACATACTAATTCCAAACAGGAGAAAAAAGCCCACGAATGATGCCTTAAGCTTTAGCTTTCATGTTTTCCAGATTCTGTACTGCATTAGTATATAATGCTGAACTTCATATAACGTGTTAGCAAGTTCTCTTCACAGTTTAGTTAGACAAAACAATCCTTTTCCAGCCCAAGAACCAAGGTCACCATTGCAGCTTCAGGCCTACAGAGTATAAACAGCAGCGAATTGAGGAAAGCAACCCGAGAGGATGGGACTTCTTAACCTGCAGCTGTAACTGGACAATTGACCCCAATATGTAAATGGACCAGAACTTATAAAAGGGTGAAAACTTGTGACCCAGTGTCCATCTTGGGTGTAGCCATGACCGGGCTCTTGCACTGCCCAAGGTGTAACCTTTGAAGGCCCTTTTAATAAATACCTACTTTATTCCTTTAACACTGTCCAGCCTTTGTTCTAGGCAGCCTCTCAAGGCATCATAACCAGTAAGTACATTAACACCACATCCTGGCACATGTACAATAAAGCTTAACATTTTAAGTATGTCATGCAAATCCATAGTATTTTTAAAGGGAAATCCAATTAAGAAAAACTTCAAGCTGTATTTCTTGTTTGTAGGTTCATATATTAGGCTTGACCTAAGTACTGTACGTTTTAAGTAATACATTTCTGCACAGAAGGATTACTTGGATTTCAATGTGCAGAAAAATATCTGCGTGCACCTTCAGGCCAACATTTACTGGCTTTCCAAGCAGAATAGCTAACTTGAAATTACTGTTTCACATGGGAAAGAGCAAGAAAACATATAAATACTACCTGAAGAAAATTAGATACATTGCATCTTTCTTTTTTCGTCAGAGGTTTTGATACAAGTAATTAGAAAAACCTATGACAGTAATATTTTGAGTAATTTTCAGTACAGATAAAGTAGTTTAAAAAAGGTAATTATATTTAAATTTAATAGAAAAAAAAAAGAAGTATTAAATATTCAAAAGCCCCACAGTCCTCAACATTCCATACTGAACTTCCCCACCACCAACAAAAGAAAAAGTTAGCCCTCTCCAAAATTACTTACTTGAGTACTAGTTATTTCTGAAGAAAGTGTCTTATTAAGCTGTGGATACATTTCCAGTCTGATGTTTAAAACACCAACAGAAACCTTTGATTCTGTACCTTTGAAACAAAATAAATTTTCATCAGTTATCTCATATTCATTTTGCTTAGATTGTTTCAGCCAGGCAGGGGCAAACCATTAAAATATGTATGTTAGCCTCATATGATCACAAAAAGTAACTAAACTTCTTTCAACATAGGCAAAGTAGGAATTTTTATTCCAATTTCAAACTCAAATGAGGCTATAAGAAAGCAGAATATACAAAACAAAAAAGCACAGGTGTCTACATCCAAGACAATTATCCAAGGCCCTATTTGCAGCCAATACTGGGACATATGAGATGAATTCTAGAATGATGTTCTAGAAATGTCTAGAATAGGCATCTCAAGTCAGAGAATCACGCACTGTAAATGTGCCTATTTCTACTGATTACACTCAAGTAGCTCAAATTTAAATAGGTAGAAATAAGCAAAGCTCATCTTCCCCCAGGACACAGTTCATTATGAAGGACCCTGGCTGTCATACAAAGAGATTAATCAACTAAGAAAAAACTCCCCAAAACAACAAACATACGAACAACAATCCCCCTCGACTTAATGTTGTTGCCTAATGCTGAAAACTTTAAATTACATAAACAACAATGAGCATTACAAAACAGATTACAGATGGGTTCATAAGCAATACAAGCAATGGAAACCTCACATAATAGTTTATCGGTTTATCTGAGATGGCAGCATCCTTTGATGTTCTTGATGCATTTTGTACAGTGATAGGATTTTGAAGAGGAGAAAAAGCACTGGACTTATTGGATTGATACTTTATTACTTGGAAAAAAGCTACTGAGAATTAAATTTAACTTGCTCCATAACGCACCCGAGAATTAAACCAAACTTATTTGTTATGCATTTCCAAGTCATTATAGAACATTCAAATCAGAATGGCCTGGGTTGGATGGGATCTTAGAGATCATCTATTTCCAATCCCCCTGCCATAGGCAGGGACACCTTCCACAAAATCATGTTGCTCAGAGTTCCATCCAACCTGGCCTTGAACAGCTTCTCCGGGCAACTTGTTCCAGTGCCTCACCACCCTCACAGGAAATAATTTCATCCTAAGATCTAATCTAAACTTACTCTCGCTCCGTTTGAATCCATCCCCCGTTGTCCTGTCATTACCTGCTCTTGTAAAAAGTCTCATAGGAAGTCATGAGAGACCTAGTCTTTATTCACTATATCCTAATAACTGGGGTTGGAAGTCCTGAGAAGAGGACTGGGGACAAAACAAAATACACAAAAATACAGAAAAATACACAAAAACGCATGCGTGTACTAACTGCTAAGCACCTAAACTGAGCCGTTCAGAAAACGCACTTCCAGCTACTGGGATAAATGGGAGCAGAGCAGAGATCCCTCTCTCCAGCAATTGCTAGTTTGCTATGAAAAGCACACAAACTGGATTTTACTCCCCAGTGCACTGGCCAGATATATTCCTGGAGATGAACTACTGGATTTTTGTTTGGTTGGTTTGATTCTGATAACTTAACCAGACTTGGCAGATAATCAATAGTGGGAATTCTCAGACATGAGGACCATTTTTACATGGGATCTGGAATACTCATTTTTACCAGCTTGGTAACAGAAAAATCTGACCATGAAGTTTTCTAGGCATTTTCTAAGAATACTTTACAATTACTTCTGAATTGAAGAAAAAAATGAACTAGATCAAAAATACTGCTTTAAGCTTTTAAGCAAGCTCAGTACCCAATATTTTAAGTCATCATAATATACTTATTTTTCATCCTTACCTACACCCAGGAGTTCCACAGCAACATTTGTTATGCCGTTCTCTGCAGCCAAGACAGACCTCCACTCCAAGAAATAGGATGCTACCAGTGTGGTCTCACCAAATGTGTCTGTTTTGATCAGAACCATATGCACTGGGTCACATATAGATAACATAGTGGTTGCATCCACCATCTTGCTTCCGTCACCTGCCATTATTAAACCAAAATAAGACAGCAAGAATATTATCATCCCAAGTTCTCCTCAGAATTTTAAAACATGCAATGTCTGTAGTATGCAACAAAATGCAATGTCTGTAGTAAGTATAAAGAAAGATCTTGAGTCCAGAAGTGTGAGCACTGGTCCCATCTCTAAAACCATACTCATTTTAGGACAGAGCTACAGAGAGATTACAGAGAAGATAAAACGATTTTTGTAGTTGAGTACTAGCAATGCAACTAGTTCAGATACACAAAAAATTAAAATTGAATTAACATTTAAGAAATACTAAAGCTGGTCAATTTCAAGTTATTTATAGTGAAAAAGAAGGAAAAGAGCAAGAGCAGAGAAAGACCTACAAGTGGCATAACCCAATACTGTAATCAGTTTCCTCAGGAAAACATGACAAAAACCAGGAAAGAAATCCACAAAATAGTATCAAACATATTTCACAATAACTCTTAGGTAAGAAAAAATCCCAAAAGCATCAGCTTTAAACCCACAATATTCCTTACCTAGGCTATCCTTGTGTATTTCAAGTAGAAATCCATCCTGAAAATCCGGCTCACAGGCACAGGGTACAGGTTTGGAACGGAAGCGCTGGTTTCGAAAATGTAAACACAGAGTGAAGGTAGAACAGATCTGGCCAGGCAGAGGCTCTGGTTCCTGAAGATGTTCCAGAAAAGCTTTTCCACCCAAAACCTGAAGGTAAAGATACCTCCGTGTTGGGTCAATGTTAGCTGTAAAGCGTAGCAATAAAAATGAAGAGACTACAAACAGATCTTAGAAAGCTTAATATGTTAAATATCAGCTAACTAACAGGAGACTAGCAAAAAAGAAACTTCTTTGAAACGTGCTTAGGAGAAAGTGATTTTAAAATATATGGAAGTTATCTTAGTGTGAAGTAAATGAAATAATAATAAATCACATTAATGCAGCACTGATTGCTGCTGCTTACATGAGTTTAGTCCCTGTGGATAAGCAGAGGAAATATCCACCTTTATGCCAGTTCATACTAGATTACTAATTCAGAGTGCAAAAATCATAGACTTCAAATTTGTTTCAAAACTATGATCCAAACATTTAAATAAACAATAAACATACTTTTTTTCAAAACCGGTGGTTCTCTGTCAACAAAATGTGTTGATGGTTTTGGAGATGAAGCCTTCTCCACTTCGTTCACATCCTGGAATTACAAATAAGACTTTTTAAGGACTCAAAGGATGCAACAGTGCTTTTACCACAGTCTTCTAAAAATTAAAGGATCTTCCATTTAATCTGAATGCCATTTCTTAGGTATGCTGCCTTCTAACACTGAACAAATATTTTCAGGGCAGTATTATCATCAAACCAATTTTAGCATATGCATTAATCTTCTCTGCTCCTATAATGTCTTAAATCAGTAAGGTCCTTACAAACCTCCAGAAGCAGCATAGTTTCACTTTGCCAAAACACCACATCAATAAGAGGAATAAGCAGAAATACTTTCCCTCTTAAAAAGCTACTTACAGTTACAAATTTAAGTTCCTTCATAACATCATCAATGATTCCCCGCTGTCTTAGGGCTCTTATCAGATCTTCTGTGGACAACTGCTGAGGCTCAGGTGCCAGCTCTTCTCGTATAGTCTCAGCAAGAACTTCTCGTATCCTCCCATGGACATCCATCTGAAAGAAAATTCATTGTGTTACAAACACCAGCCCTCTGTATGGCAGCAGGTACAACTTACCAATTAAGTCTGTAAGGCTAAGGGGGTTTTCCTAGGAACACAGAAATACCTACACCAAAGCATTGATCCTTGCAGAACTAATGAAATGAGTCACTGTCTTACAAAAGCAGCTCTCCCAGTAAAAAAAATTACAAGCATACAAAACCTAGGTGTTTTCACTGCTCTTTGACAGCAACTCATCTTGAACTTCCCTCCTTACAGAAAGATCTGCAAATCCATCAATTACAAAATGGTCACTGTTCCAATTTCTAGTCTCCCTCAAAATTCAAGCTTAATATAATACTTCCTTATTTTTTAAGGGGAAAAAAATACGCTTTTATATAAGTAAGGCACAAAAGTAGTAGATCTCCCTTGCAAGCTTTCCCTGTGCTCAAAGGGAATGTCTGCCCATCATATGAGCTGTGAAAGCAGATGGATTTATAGAGCTGACTCTCACACTGGAAGGATGTTAAGGACACAGCCACCGGGACCTGAAACAGAATCACAGAACAACCTTGTTGGAAAACACCTTAAAGATCATCTCATTCCAAAACCCCGGCCATGGGCAGGGACACCTTCCACTAGATCCGGTCACTCAGAACCCCACCCGGCCTGGCTGCGAACACTTCCAGGGATGGGGCATCCACAACTTCTCTGGGCAACTGTTCCAGTCCCTCAGCACCCATCACAGTGAAAAATTCTTCCTAATATCTAATCTAAACCTGCTGTCTCTCAATTTGAATCCATCTCCCCTTGTCCTGTCACTACACGCTCTGGTAAAAGTCTGTCTCCTTCTTTCTTGTAGGGTCCCTCCAGGTACTGGAAGGCTGCTCTGAAGTCTCCACCGAGCCTTCTCTTCTCCAGGCTGCACAATCCCACTTCTCTCAGCCCTTCCTCGAAGCAGAGGTGCTGCCTCCCTCTAATCATCTTGCTGGCCTCCTCTGGACTCCCTCCAAGAGCCCCGTTCTCCTGTGTGACAGGAATATTGGCAGGAATATTCAGCACTGCACTAACAAGCGATATAGGAGTCACAGCCTCCTTACTGATTTTCCCGGTCACTTCAAGACCCTCGCTCAAAAAGCAACCAAGCGGCGCCTGGAAACCACCTGCAGCGACCCACGTTGGGAAAACAAAGCGTGGCGCCGGAGCGGGCGCGCTCCGCCACCGCCTCAGCGGGCGCTGCAGCCACCCGCGGCCGGGTGACACCAGCACGGGGGCCGACACAGCCCCCTGAGGGCCAGGGGAAGTCTCTCCGGCGCCGGGCCGCGGCGCCAGTCCCACCTTGAGCAGCTGCTGGTGGATGATCTGCTTCAGCTCCGAGGCTTTCTCCGGCGGCAGCGACATGGCGGAGCCGCCAGGGAACGAGCCCAAACCGCCTCGCAGCCAGCGCGGGCAGCGCCGCCACCGCCCCCTGGCGGCAGCACGCGGGTGCGGCGTCCGCGCCCTGCTTCCTTCCTTCCCTCCCTCCTGCTTCCCTTCCTTCCTTTCTTTGCTGCCTGTTTCCCTCCTCCCTTCCCGGCCGGCATGTTCGTTCCGTGCGACCGCGGCGGGGGCTCGGCCGCCCCCGACTTTAAAGGCTTCACTCTGCTCATGGTGAGTCACGCTCCTGCTTCCCCTTTCTCCCGCCCTCGGTGGGTTTGAGGGGTCGCTGCCCCCGCTCCCTGTGCTGAGGGCTCCGCTCCGCTCCCGTGGGACGGGACACGGGGGGTTCTGGTGTTTCTCCCTGCCCTGCCCGAGGGTCGTCCCTGGGTACTTGGCCGCGGGATAAGCGGAGAAGGCGCAGGGCAGGCGGTGTGTGTGGAATCTGTGGGGTGTTCTGCCGGGGAAAAGAGGGTTTGGAGGGCTCTGTCTGCAGCAGAGCTTAGCGCGGTCTTCTCCGTTTCTGTCAACTTCGCCCTCCTCAGAACCCCCGGTTTGCCCCTGTCAAGACGATCCGTGCCGGGCTGCAACAGCTATATTTTATTTTAGAGCAATAACTATATGCTATTTCGGAGCTATAGCTATTGCTGTTGCTCTAAAAATTAATGCGCCCTATGTGCTTTTACTGGATTTGCAGCACCCGTGGGTTCTCACTGTACTAAAAGCTTGGGATTTTTTTTTTCATTTAGATGCGATATATAAATGCTTCCAATGTTAAAAAAAATCATTCTGCTACGTTTAAATCTCGGATTAGGATTGTTTTAGGAAGTGTTTTTATCGCCTTTACACATGGTGTGACATCAGTGTCGGGTCATGTGCCCGAGGTGACGATGCCACGGTGGGACAGAGCTGCAGCGCAGGCTGCGGAGGGACAAACGCCGTCACTTCTGCCCTGGCTGGGTTAGTGACAGGGAGCCCCAGCGCTTGCCCGGCAGGGCTGCTCAGCCCGGCATGCCTGTGCAGCTGCGCAGGAAGGCATTCCCGGTCAGCTGACAAGCAGCAGGAAACATCATTGCCGGGCTCCTCGCCTGGCACTGCCGGCGAGCTGGGTACCAGCCAGGGCGCGGGGATGCTCAGTGCTGCCGCGGCCTCCTTCACCTTCTGCCGGCCTCAAATCCGGTGTCTTGCCCCAGTGGGCAGCAGCAGCAGCAGCAATTCTTCGGTTTGATTATAAATTAGAGGAAAGCAACCGACGTTTTGTGGTTGGCTTCCTGTACTAGTTTCTTTGGCAGGACACAGACTCTTGACTTTCTCTTTCCGTGCCATCATATTAGGTCAGTATATTAGGTCAGTATCTGCCCCGATTGATGATGACCCGCAGCAATTCCTATGAAATTAATTTAAGGGCACCGTTGTCATCTTTATCCTTAAAAAAATTAAAAACTTACTCTTGTCTGAGTCAATCTGATATTTGAAGGCTTTAATATGTAATGCCAGAGCTGCCTTTGGCATCATGTGAGGTTTGCCAGTCTCACATCAGTTGCTTGAGTGGCTTTTACCTACTCTCAATCCAAAAATGTGGGGAAGGAGATAAGTTTCCAAGCTGTTCTTTCAGCTTGCAATGAAACAGGATTATTCACAGAAGTGGCCAGGATGTTTTTTGTCAGACAGAGACCAAATCCTGTATTTACCAATTCTTCTGGTAGGAAATAGTCACCTTTGCCAGAGGATGGAGCAGCCACTTTTAGAAATCATGTTTCACCAGATTTTAAGGAATTTAAGCTTTGTCTCTTTGAAGGGCACCTTATGCCATCCATAAAGCACGCTGTAATTCGGTTCATTCTGTTCCTTCAGCCAGCAGTGTCCGTGGGGAATGTCGGTCAGCTGGCAATAGATCTGGTGATTTCCACACTTGACATGACTAAAGTTGGTTACTTCTACACTGATTGCCTGGTGCCAATGGTTGGAAATAACCCATATGCAACAGCAGAGGAAAACTCAATGGAGCTGAGTATAAATGCTGAAGGTGGGTATTGAATGCTGAAGGTATTTGCAAGGGGCATAAGATACAAGAACATCACATTTACTTTTTTTGTTGTTGAATTTTGCTAATGTGTTTAAATTAAGGTCAGTAATAACAGCTGCAGAAATCTACAGACAGGAATGCATTTACATTTCACAGAGGAAACTGTTCCTGTTATTTTGGAAAACCAATTTGACATTTGGAACCAGTGAGAAATGTTGAATTTGAGCCATTGCAGTGCAGCCAAAACTCTCTATGGTGTTAATCCAAAGCAATATCAAGCGTGCACATACTTAAAATAAACTACTGGAATACAAGTTGACTTTCTGATTTAGAAGGATGCTTATCCACTCTTCTTCTTTCCTGCATACCTTTACCTTTTTCCCTGTGTAATGTTTCTCCCTCTCCCCCTACAAATTCTTGATTTCTTTCCCTACATTGATCATTGTATCTCTTTTTTTTACCCTCTTAAATCAGAGAAATCTCAGAATAATCTCTCTGTCTTTGCAAAGATGCATACATTATCTGAATCATTACAGGAGGCAAATCCTCATATATCTTTCATAATTCAGTTCTTGAATTTAATACAACTGAAAGTACAATGCACAGAAATACGTGTTTTTAATACATGGATCTTGTCAGGCTTTCCTGTATGAATTGATAGCTGAAAGGTTTACTGTCTTAAAGTTTGTAAATGGGGTAATTCTTGATATATTTAAGCCCAGATCTCTTTCTCAGTTTCTGCTTAATAAGACAATGATTTCTTCTTGTAGTGTACTCCTTACCTTCAAAGAAACTTGTAGTTCTGCAGATCAGATCACCTTTTATAAAGGTATGTATGTTCATTGATTGTTCTTACTTCACTATTTGGTTTGAATAGTTCTGCTGGCAAATACTAAGTGGCCTGGCAAAAGTATTTTTCTACTTCATGGTGTAACACCTTCTGCAGCTGGTAAAGTTTTACTGATTTCTTCATTCATTGAGGCATTTTGCATCATCAAGTTCTGCATTTTGTTTTCCAAGCCCCACAACAGCTGCCTGTGTTGGTAGAGTTTAGTGTAAATATCTCCTTAGTTATTAAGAGTCATGAAAATACAAAATGGTCTGGGTTTTGTCTGTTTAGTTTTTTTCCTTGACATTTATTATTTTTCTATGTTCTTTGTAATAGCTTTTTTTTTTTTGTGTCATGCCAGTTTAATTATTTAATATTATTCCATATTCATTTTAACAGCGTTCATTTGGTAAAAATGAGAAATTTAGTATTACTCATTAACTGGGCAATAGCTATAATTTAAAATAAGCATAATGCCATGACAGAAAAAAGAATTGGGGTGCAGTATTTTAGCAGTTCAAAGTGTGGAAAAATACTGTGTGATCCTGCCATCCCATCTTGCTCTAAAGCTTTTTCCTTTGGTATTAATGGCACACAAAACAGGTGGTACTGTTGTTGCTGACATGGTCTTAATGATAATTCTTATAATTCTACATGTAGTTTTGCTTAAGTAAACAACCAGGGCAGTTTTCTGCTTTCTAATAATGTATCTGGGGCTGAAGACTAAAAACATATGAAGAATGATTTATATCACTGCCAAACATTATATGTAACACCTAGTATTGTTAAGGACACATTACATTTTTCACTTTTTTGTCTGTGTCTTTGCATGAAGAACAAGTACAGGCCATTCTGTGAAACCCTGCTTTCTTGGGTGAAGAGCAGCAAATGTGCCAGGGTTGTCCTTCTGTCCAGCAGCCACGCGTACCAGCGCGATGACGAGCAGCTTCTGGGGTATGTTTGTGTCCTTAAAAGACCCAGCTGATGTTTCTGGGTTTTTTTAACTGGCATATTTCCCTCTACTTCCATGTCCTGAGTACTTTTGGCAGGTGCTTTTGCTTGCATGTGTGCATTGGTCATAAAATGCTTAGTATATGCATTAAAACATGACGTATTACAGGATAAGTCACTGAATTTTCTGGGTTGCTACTGTCAAAAGTACTGATCAAGTGCAAAGCTGTAAGCAAATTGCACTTAGCCTGCATTGACTCAGTTTTAACTTCCTGTGGCTGCAGGCAATGTCAGGGATTAACTGCTGACATATAGGTCACAGGTTAGATTTTTAACAGTTGATTGCAGTAGTGGTTTGTTTCTGACCTCTTTGTCATCATTCTACTTTTGGAAGGTTTTCTTTGATACAGTAAGTAGTCTTTTTTTTTTTTTTTTTTTTTAGATAGGAAGTTAAGGAGTTATTATTTGTTGGGAGGCAACTGCAAGGATGCAATTGCAGTATTTTTTACTAGATATTACCCATCCAAAAAAACAGGCATTTCTTTATGATTGAGGGCATTATCATTGGTGATTTAACAAGAAACAAATAAAACCAGTATTTCTGCAGTTGTTATCCTCAGGCTCTATAAATGTATAGGGCTTCCAAGGAGGTTTAGATCTGTGCATGTCCCAGAGATAGTGGTAGATCCATACAATTCGGGATGGCCAGCTAACATGGAATGAAAGGAGAGGGACTGATGATTATTTGATGAGGTCTAAGTCATAAGTTGTGATTTAAACCCTCCCAGCTCCCTCAGCACCACAGAACAACTCCCTTATAGCAGATTTACTAAAGAGTGAGGGTAGTGCATTCAGAAAATACTTTTAACTTGACTAAAGTCTGAATGTATTAGTAGTGTGAGCTTACTAAAAATACTGTATCATGGTGAAGTCCAAGTTTACCCTAACAGATTTTTAATTAATCACCTCCTCTCAAAAGGAAGAAAAAGCACATTTTATTTGTAAATTATTTTAACAACCATAAGCAGTTTCCCTATTTAGGTGCTTATGTATTTGGCACTTGCCAGTTATTTGAGCCCCTGAAAGGGTACCTAAATTATTCTTGTGGCATAAAGTTGAATAGTTTGTACAGTTTTGAGGCCACGGACTTACTTTCTAACTTTGATCTGAAGAGGGAGAGAATGTCAGAGCCGTTCTTCCCTGCAGGTGTGAGGTTCTCGGTGCTGGCACCTTCTGTCTGCCACAAGTGATAACTGGGGCAGTCCTTCCTTGGCAGACTGACTGCATCCTTGCCTTGTTTCTAGGACACCACTGCGCTACTTGCTCACACCTGATCTGGAGAAAGCAGTTGGAGGCCGCATGAAGGAGCTAAACTGGAAAGAAATGGAAAAAGTAGCAGCTTATCCTGGAATAAATAATACAGACAAAGTTCTGCATATACCTGGAGGTGGCATCACAAAACTATTGTTTACTGAGAGGTGAGTTGCCTAAAGATAAGCACAGAAAGATATCAGAAGTCTTGTTTTTAGTACTTGGGTAAAATTATCTTATAAACTGCTATGTTATAGGAAAAGAAAAGTCCTTCTGTTTATAGAACAGGGCTTTATAGGAATAGAATTTCAGATCAGGCTCATAATTAGGAGGAAGAGAAGTAGGGAGTCCTGGATCATAAAGTTAGAATAAGATAAAAATATAAGGGAATAGGCTAAAGGAAAATAATAAAGTCTTTACAGTTATGATCACAATCAATCCGGTATCTGATATTATCCAAACCACAATTTGTAAATAGTAGAATTACCTGTGCTACTTTAAAACTGTCTCCTGAGGCAAATGGTTCCAACATCAGTTATACAAAAAACCCAAAAACCCACAAACAATTCTGAGTGCTATGAATGAGTTAAGATTTCAGGGCAGGGCCAGCAAAAAAATTAGATTAGTGGGGGTTTTGTTAAAAGGTGCATGCATCAGAAGTTATGCTGAAAGCTGAGTTTTTTAATTTTAGAAACTAATACTTACTTATAGCACAACTGTGTGATTCTGCAAAAGATGGATTGTGTCCGGTGGGAAATTGACTTTTATTTTTCAGTTATTACTTTTGACACCTGACCACACTGTTGCATTCAACAGCAGCAAAACTAATGCCCTGCTTACCTTTATACTGACTTCAGTATGGAAATAATATACAATTGCAAAAGAAAAAACCTGCCAGGACTTGAGGTAAAAAAATTAAAAGTAACCATCTTAATATCTAAATTTAAAAATGAGAATATTGTGAGTGACACTGCAACACTGCTGCTTAAAATACACAGAAAGATAAGAAGAGATTGTATCAAAGGATGTGTATAGGCACCTCACCAGCACAAAAATGCAAACTAAGTATCCATAAGGGCTGAATACTCTTGTGAGATGTAGGATTTGTGCCTTGCAAAGAAAAGAAGAAATTCAAGACTAAGCAAAAGAGCATGAAGTGTGAAAATGTGATGTAGGAAATCTGGAGGAAAAAAAGTACATATTTATATATATATATATCTCCATACCTTTTTCCTTTTTGGTTTTGGATTTTCACAAGATACATGCATATTGTTGCTGCTCTTAAAACATGAATATAATTATTCTGGATCTAAAAACTAAATACAAATGCATGCTCATTTTTGTTGCAGCTGTTCAGAGGGAATCCAAATGGCAGTTCTTCTGAAATTTTGCTCAGAAGGAGACAACATCCCTGATGCATTTGTTCTTGTTAACTATCTTAATGAATGGCTCCAGCTAATTAAAAGTGAAGTAAGTACTGTTTGGTCTAAAGTTCTCGCTGTCATGTTTTATAGCCATTATTTTCATTTTTCTTCAGTCCAGATAGATTTATTTTGGCTCTTTGTCATCAAGAATATGCCAAATAAAATACATATTTGTATTAAAATCTCACTGGGAGTTTCCCCACCTGAAAAAACAAATCTGAACACCAGTTCTTTTGTTTGACAGGTGTGGGCAAAAATTGTGTAAAGGTTTGATTGAGTTCTCTCTTCCAGTGCCCTTCTCTAAAGCAACCCACCGTGAGAGACATTTGTACTGCTGCCTATTATTTTAATACCCAGTTACACCATTACTACCTAAAACGTAATTATTCTGGGTTTGTTGCAGAGCAACAATTCCACAGATCCTTCTTCGCAGTGGAAGATCCCGAGTTCGTGGCGCCTACTTTTTGGGAACGGTCTCCCACCTGCCCTCTTCTGATCAGCTCTGAACTCGCTGTGAGTCACGTGTGCGGTCACAGATGTCCCTCGAGGTGGTGATCACACAGTGATTGCCAAGGGGCAGCAGCTTGCTTTGGTGTCTACATAAATGCTTTATTTAAGAAAAATTCCTTTTGTGTGTGTGGGTAGCTAAAGAAATTAAGGTAACTTTCACAAACTCACCAAAGAAATATGTTTTGTACAGTTGTTTATTGAGTAAGTTTGGTTGGAAGTTTTTTCTAATAAAATATTTTTAAAGAAACTTTTTTCCCTGGTTAAGTGTTACTGCCATGGACAAGCTTAAGGTCCTCCTTTTTAATGCAGCTGAGAGCTGAGAGCGATGTGTAGGCATGGATTTTCTTGGAAGATAACACCCTTCACTTCCATGTCAACTGTGGATCTTAATTTTTTTTTGAAGACTTCCTGGTGAGGTAAGTGAAGTTCAGAAGTGATCTGGTTTTGCCTTCTTTTCCCAGTGCTGTTGTGGCAGCCTCAACTGGGGAGACTGCAAGCCGTGTAACAGCCTGTTCTGTCTTTTCTGTCATTTTAGAGTCGTAAACAGTGTGGGTTGGAAGGGATCCTGATCCAAGGGATCCTCTAGTTCCAACCCCACTGCTGTAGGCAGGGATACCCTCCAGTAGACCAGGTTGCTCAGAGCCCCAGCCAACCTGGTCTTAAACACTTCCAGGGATGAGGCGTCTACAGCTTTTCTGGGCAACTTGAGCCTGTGCCTCACCACCCTGAAAGGAAAAAATTTCTTCCTAATACCCAACCTAATCTTACTCATAGTTTGAAGCCATTTCCCTTTATCCTTTCACTACATGCCCTTGTAAAAAGTCCCTCCCCAGCTCTCTTTTAGGGTCCCTCCAATTAGGAACTGGGAGGCTCCAATTAGGTTACCCCTAAGCCTTCTCTTGTCCAGGCTTCCGNTCCTACTCATAGTTTGAAGCCATTTCCCTTTATCCTTTCACTACATGCCCTTGTAAAAAGTCCCTCCCCAGCTCTCTTTTAGGGTCCCTCCAATTAGGAACTGGGAGGCTCCAATTAGGTTACCCCTAAGCCTTCTCTTGTCCAGGCGTCCGTTCCATTTCCAGAAGCTGCTAAGATGGTGAAACTAAAGCTTTCTAGGTCAATGAGTCTTCTTAGATTGAACATTAATACAGTGCTCTGAAATATAAAGGAATCAGGAAACCTTGTCTGATATCAGGCAGTCTGGTATCTGTGTATTTTATAGGCTTAGTCTGAGAGAGCAGCTGTGTGATGGACAGTTAAGGTGTTCCATGTTTGTCCTGGTACCTGTTGCACTATAGTATTTAGCTATGTGTTCAGTTTTGATCTTTTGGAAGTGCTTGATCACATCAACTGATTTAAAAACAACTTTAAATCATGGATGCAAGACAGTCAGTTCTAAAGTTGAAAAGTGAGAATTAATGAAAATATATTTTTAGGAGCTCCCATGGGTATCCAGACTGGTAAGCTGGCGAGTCAAAATACAGATGCAGTCAGGGAATGCAGACAAAAGGCCAAATGTAGCACAAAGCAAGTCTGATAAGCCTAAAGCTAGTTGGAAACATAACTATACTCAGATTGAGCCAAGTGACTACAAGGTGTATATAGAGCAGGAGAGCAGATTAAGTCTTGAGGGACTGAAGGACCAGACAGAAGAAATGAAAGGGGTGTTACTTGCTTCACAGTATTTTTCTTAAGTGAGCCAAAGATGTTCACTACCTTCTCAAGAGGCACGGACGAGGGAAACCTCGAGAAGGGAAAAGAACACCAGGGAGTACTTTCTGTAAGAGAAAATCCTCAGGGCTTTCCTATTCCCTGCGAAGAAGGTAGAGGGCAGTCGGATCCTTGTGGGAGACCAAGGACGCAGCTTTTCCAAGGCCGGCAGTTCCGCGGGCGGCGCTGTGCTGCCCTTGGCCCCGAGCCACTCCTGCCTCCAGTGCCCGGGACAGGCGAGCGCAGCCCCCGCACGCACCAAAACCTTCTTGCAGGGCAAAGGCGCAGCCTTAGTTCACATGACCAGCAAAAATAAAAACACCTCTGCAACACCACCCTTGAGCATGGAGAAAAGAAATGGCAGTAGGTAATTCACAGCTTCTTTCATTTGGAAAAAATGTCTTTCACAAGTCTGATCATTTTAACGCCATTTCTTTAAAGGCAACAATTACAATCACTTGGTCCTTTCTCGCCCCTTCCTTCACCTTTTTAAATACACTTTCTCAACAGTAGTCAAGAACTGAGGCCTGTGTAGAAATATCCAAACAAGTACAGAGGTCAGAAAGCAAAGGCTTCTCCTGTCACAAGACAGCATTCAGCAAAACACAACAAAGCCCTGGTTTTGGAACTACTCTATCTTGATCTCCTTTGCCAATTCATCAAGTTAGCTGACATCAACTTTATTCCAGCATCCTAGTAGTTGAAAACCATTTAAAAACTACAGGCAATCAACATTTTTATAAGGATATTCAGCTGTTTATGCCCCACAAGATAAACTAGTTGCATGCGATAGCAGCAGGTAGAATAAGGCGGCACATGCACACTTCCAGTAGTCATGTACTACGTGCTTACTCACATTTCCAAGAGGGGGAAAATAATGAAAATCTAAACCACAGCTAAAGGTAAAAGGCATGAACAGCTGAAAGCCTTATCCAAAGTTGTCCCAAGTGGTATAAACAGGCCCTGTTCCTGTAATCAACAATAGCAGGGTTTGTTGGAGTGGTTTCGGCAGAACTTACTCTCTTGCTATAAACACTCCTGGTTTCACTGCCACATCAACTTGAAAATGAAAACTGAATCAAGTCACAATGTTGTTTTCTCCTCCAGCATAGGCTCACAACAATGGTAATCATGTAAAGAAAAAAAAATTTGGACAAACCAGACTGGAAATTTAGACTATTTCAGGATGGTGTCCAGTGTGTCTTTAGCTCAAGTAATAGCATTAAGTACTCCCCTGCTTCAGCTTCCCCTTCAAGTTCAACACAACTCTGAATATCACTGCTTTCATGAACGGGCCTCAAGACCAAGTTCTAGTAACATTTCAGGCTGCTACTATGTAAAACCGCACCACATGCCTGTTTAGACAGTCATTGTAAATACATAGTTTTGTGAGTTAAGGTTTATCTGAAACCATCAGAGAACAAGTGCAGAATTGAGATCAGCTCTGTTACAGAAGGCACAGGGCTGGAAACCCTGCTGACCTCATTGGAAGAAATCCTTTAAGAAGCGCTCTGGCTTACCCATTTCCAATCCATCCTGACTATGTCAAGGAGAAGACTGACCGAAGGCGGGAGACGTGAGGAAAATACCGTACATAGAACACACGGCGATGGCACAATCCAAAACCTGTTTAATTACAGACACTATTGACTTTTGTGCACTTCGCTTTTGTTCCTCAGCTCCCATTAACTACACAGGACTGTGGGTCAAGAGAGGTCAGGTTCAACCTCTTTCTTCCCTTTAAAGCATCACCAACAGAACACTTTCCCGTCACAAAGTTACTCTGAACATTTTGTGCATATTTTATAGCAAACATCAAAGGAATTACCAAACCAACTGGTCAGATTATTCAAATAATATTCTTAGTGGTGTATTACAAATGAAATGTGCTAGAGTTCCTCCTAAATCAAACTACAATACTTAGCATTAATGAAAATACTTGCAAAAAGCATACTCTAATAATTTTGCCATTTTCCAGTTAAGACAGGTATCAGGAAACCTTAAGGCAAAACCCTTCTTTTTCCACAACACACGCTCTTAACAGGTTCTCCCTAACATAACGCGCACACAACAGCACATCGTCAATTTAAAAAAATATTTAATGCTGCCAAAAAGTATAAAAATACAGTAAGAATGGCAGTACAAAACAAAATACTTCCTAAATTATTTCTTTTACATCTTTCTACATTAATACAGGCATTATAAAAACACAAGATTGCAAATTATTTAGTTCTGCAAAGTAGCACACGCTGCTGGTGGTCTTCATCCCCTCGGTGCAGTTTACGCTGTAAACAGATAACTGAGGTCTTCTTGGTACTTAACAGACCTCACTTTTTGTTCCCGAAGAGGGGGGCTCATGTCTCGCTTTGCATGTCAATAATTTGCAGTTTATAGCTGCAGAATATTCACAAGTCTCGAAGGCTTAGGTGTCAGTCAGTCTCGGCCTGTGACATAACAACCAAAAGAAAGTCACCGATTCAGTACAGAGTACGGGGATAAAAAACAACAACAACAAAAAATAAAAAAAACCAAACCAAACCAAAACAAAAAAAGAGCTAAGAACTGACAGCGGGTTTGCAGCTCACTGTCAACACCAAACAGCTTCTCCTGTGTTCCCTGGAGCAACTACTGCCTCTGAGCAAGTACTCTTGGAAAGACGTTGCTTTTCCAGAAGGTATTTCCATGTTACAGTATAAGGCACATCCTTGCTGGAGAGTTCCAAGTACAGGTCTCAGTCCAGCAAACCACTTCCTCACACATGTAACCACAAGCACTGCTGAAGTCTCCTTGGGCCTCAGAGGGACTATGGAGGCTGCATCTCAAAACACATCACCACTCACAGCTCTGGAGGCCAATCCTGCTATAGCGGCACGAAAGTAACTGTTTCTAGGCAAAGATTTCCTGTAGTGAGAAAGACACCCCAGCACTGGACATTTTGTTTTTAGGCAAGGGAAGGCTCTACTTGGAGAGTCTGCAGAAAGGGACCTTGGTGTTCATAGCACCACACCCCCAAGCTACTACAGGTAAAATGCATCTGAGCTCTGCAAGCACTATGCTGATTCATAAAGCAGCTTTCCTCCACCAGTTATGACACTTTGAAAGAGGGCTTCCAAGTATGTATCCTTCCAATTTAAATAAAGACTCGGACAGAGATGCAATTTTGAACACGTTTATTTTTTGTACATAAAAATGAAAGACTGACTTAAAACTTTGGGGGCAAACAAAAAGGCCCAGGAAGACTACTGTGTGTCACATCACCTTTGTAAATACCATCCTCTAGCTTAAGCCACTCGGCCCTGCAGAAGACTTCCTCTTTTGTCATTGTTAATTTAGTTTCTCGTGCAGTCCTCAAGTGTCTCAGGTTTTACTATAATGCCAAACAGCAAACTAAATAATTTGGTTTACATTCATTGAACATAAAGCTAACCAGGCTTTTTCATCGCCTGCATGATCCACTCACACATACATGCATACACATTTACGCCTCTTCCCTTTTCAGGGGGACATAAACTCACGTCAGTAAACCATATTACTCAAGGTTTAACAGAATAAGCCACATTTCACTGGCAACATCTCACTTCCATAACAAATCCAGAGGTTTTTTCCAAATTGCTATTTCACACTGAATTAAATTATTTTACTTAATACATTTCAAAGAAAATACAGATGTACCGTCACTAAGTGGACTGTCCCTGCACCAAGAACACAAATAGGAAACCTAGAGGATTAATTCCAATCTTGCAAACCCCTTGCAGTGGAGGTCCAAATGTTTGCTAGGTATTTCTTTATGAAAACGTGCGTGATTTGTACACAAGTGTTCATCTGAGAGCCAAATGTTCAATCACAGATGCCCACTATGCATCAAATATTTTGACTGATGCATTTCCAGAGAAGAGGGGGGAAAACCAACACCAACCAAACGAAAACCAATTTTGAATCGAGCCCAACAACATTTTAGAAGTAGCATGGGACCAGGCAGCAGTTTGCAAGAACTCAGGGAGGGGGAGAGGAGAGGGGTCAGAAGGCACGTCCTTCAATTTCACCCTTTAAGCATTTCCTATGATAGAGATGACTGGAATTGACAGTTCTTCCTTTTGGCCCATATTTGTTCCTATTTAACATCCAAGCTGTGCAAAAATGCTGCAAATTTAAATCCTCCAGAATAACAAAGTATCACAAGGTCTGAGTGTGCAGCAAGGAAAACAATCCTCCAGATTTTGAGTTTTAAGGATTAGTGATGGACCAGAAAGAAGATTTTTATCCAAATTATTTCCTGGAATGTAAAAAGAGACCAATCATTTGATTTTCCTTACTATTCTCAGACTATCATGAACAATTCACTGCTCAAAATAGTTTTGTCCAAGGCTTGCACTGGTTCATCCTCCTTAAATTATTAACATTTAAGACTCCCAAGGTACTTGCAATCACAGAACCAAACTTTTACAGAACAACTGCTGAATGTGCAAGTCCTGCTTTATTGCATCAAGAAGGTAACAGAGTATGAGGTGATCTGAATTGGCTGCCCCCTGCCCTGCCCCACCCTGAACTGAGGAATGCTAACTCAGGATCAAGAAAACTGAAAAGCCAGAATTTAGAAGATGGAATCAGGAAAAAAAATCAAGTGACAACTTGACAAGCTGCAGTTAGAACTCAGTGCCTGGAGGATACTGGTAGCCCAGGAAATCCTCCTCATGCCAAAAGAAGGGCAATAAATAACAGTGTGGTATCAGTCCAAGTTTCGCCTGCACTTTTTCCTTAGCTGCTTTTACGTATCTAGAATAAAATCTGGAATATTTCTGTTACAAAAGCATTTAAATTACATTCCATGTATTTTTCCATAACCAAAATATCTTTATAAGGCACATACATTTACACCTACTATCAGTTACAGCTGATACTGAAAAACCTATCCTCAATTTAAAGGAAAAAAAAAAATCTTTTGACAGTCTTCTTGCTGGCTAAAAGTTACTATGGTTGTAAAAACTGTGAAATGTCTTAAAATACATGAGCTGCCTGCCTGTGTTATGTCCCAGCAGTCATTTTGCTATTCGAGCTGCACGGTTGGTCAGCAATGCCATGGAACAAATTGTCTTGTTCTACTGACGCACAACTATCCCAAAATCCAGTACTCTATGCAACTCCTCTTGTTTTCCTCATCTGGACCCTTCAGCATTTGTTTACTGTACAAACAGCCTAGTCCAGAATAGTATTAGCTATTGCAAAATGAGAATTTTAAAGAGTAAACTGCACTTAGCTTTGTGTAGTAAATGTCAGAGTAATTGGGCTCCATGCCTCATATGTGACTACCAAGCTTGGACGTACTGGAAAACTTTGAAGTCAATTCCTTTGAATAAGGAGCAAATAATCATCCAGCTCTTTGAGTATTTTTCAGCAGTAAATCCAAGAAGTGCTTTACAAAATGGCGGAGGGGAGTGGAAGAAAACCCCAAGACCCCACACCCAACAGAAAACAACCAAGTTTAGAAAACGGAATGAGAAAACATAACTTCTCTGAAGTTACCCAACAAGGCAATGCTTGAATAAATAAAATTCCCATTTCAAAGTACAATCCAATCCTACAAATTACTAGATC
This sequence comes from Urocynchramus pylzowi, assembly GCA_013397555.1. Taxonomy (NCBI): domain Eukaryota; kingdom Metazoa; phylum Chordata; class Aves; order Passeriformes; family Fringillidae; genus Urocynchramus; species Urocynchramus pylzowi. The sequence continues at coordinate 1,198,695 of VZRH01006479.1, forward strand.
CTAGCTTGAACAATAAGCTACATTCAGCCATATACCATCTCTGTATTCAAAGGTAATTTCAAGGGCAGAAAGTGGTTTGTGTTGAATTACTATTTAGAAAGTGTTACTACTCAAGTAATGGAAAGGGAGTGCTCAATTTTAAAGAGGCTGTAGCACAGATGCTCCCAAAATATTAGTCTTTAAGTGTTTTACTAGCATGTCTAATACAGTGCTGAGGAACCTGAAAAGCAGTTCTAGACTTTGTGAAGCTACCAAAGTGGCTCCTACAGCTGAAAACACTGAGTATGGGAGAACACTACCAACATTTCTATTAGAGCCACCTTTAGAAGTTCAACTACCGTTTCCTTTGATGTGTTTTCTACAACTATTACTGATGAATTATTTTATTTGTTCTAGCAATTAAAATCTATAGACACACAAAACATTATGTTTTACATTTAATGGAATGTCAGAACTTGAACAATGTTGGTCTTCAAACAGTAGCTGAAGTCTGAATACATTAATCAACAGTATGACTTTCAGTGGGGGCTAAGTTCTCAAAAGCCTTAAAAAAAAATTCCAAGTCTTAAATAATGAAAACTACAAAAAAATAAATAAGGAATGCAAATTAACAGAGTAGAAATTGGCAAGTGCTTCATCAGACCCCTAGCTGCTCATTTCAAACTGGAGAGTCAAATATGGGGAATGGTTGCACTATTCTTTTCATGCACAAATTATAATTACATTTAGTTTCAAAATGAAATTCTTTTGATCAGAAATTTGTACAAACTGAGCTTTTAAAAGTACAGTGAACTACAAAAAGATTAAATATGCAATTATAAAATATATTTATCCTAGGTCGTAAGAATATAAAATGTTTATGTTCATGTCACTAGTACATTACACATTACACATATTTAAGGATAACTTCTTTGCATTAATAATGTAAATGATACAACACTGTTTATTGCTTATGTCAGGCATGTAAATTTAAATCCAGACAGCCTTCAGTAGCTAAACCTCCATGGTTCAGCATTTGTTCAAGATCTGGTAGAACACCATTTTAAAAAGTGTATAAACAGTTGCAGCAAGTTTGTACCTGCTCATATTAAACAAAAACCATCAATTCTGTGGGGGGCAGCGGTTCATTTTTCTAAGTACCTGCAGTGGAAAGTCCTGAGATGTTGACATGAGATCAAGTTTACATCACTTCTCTATTGTGTGTAACAGTCTGTACCCATTCCAGGAATAAGGAGTTTATGCTTAAAGTCACACCCCTACTCATTACCTTCCAGCAAAATCAGCTGTTGGAGCAGTCACACTTACTGTTCACTTACAAGGAATGTTTTTGAAAATACATTTTCCAGCAAAAATAAGCACCAACTAAAATCAGTGTACCAAACCCAATCTTAGTGAGAATAGGTTTCCAGTATAACCACCTTTTTCTTTTTCTTTCAGTCTCATTTAGCTTCTGCTTCATCTGCTGCACCTTCTGTGCTGTGTTTGCTCTTCTATCCTCCCGCAGTCGTTTTCGGACAGAACTTAAAAAGAAAAAAAGGTGAATCTTACACTGAAGAACAGGAAAAAAGGCTATTATAATAGTAAAACAAACCTCTTTCCAACAATCCCAATAGTTAACCCATCAGTAGCATATGGCAGCAGTATATAAAATCCAAACCAAGCCACCTTTTATTATGTTTTAACCACCTTGATGTAGAGAGTTTCAAATAGTGAAGCCCCACAAAGAAGTAAATGACAGATGTACAGATGTACATGGTACTTCATCTACGAGTTTGATAGAGAACAGAATTAGTTAAATTATCTGAGCTGAGTCTGTCACCCCTGTCTGTGCCCCATTTGGTGGCTGTTTTGTGTGGAGGCTGCCTTTATATGCAGTGCCAGGTACCACGTGCAAGTGTCACAGTATTTACATGGGTGCCTCCACTGCAGAGTTCACACCAGCCTCAACGATACCCTGACTCCAGCCCCTACTCAGGGCTGCATGCAGGTTTAATATTACTCATCTCAGGATGCAAACCAGATCTTGATAAAGGACACAAAATAAACCCGAGTTCTGTGTGTTACACTAGCAGGACAACTTTGTAATTGATGTCTCCGGAAGTGCCCTCGAAATCTCTAAGACACCATAACTCTGACACTAAAACCAACTTTGATTGACTTCTAACACACACCCCCATAGCCTCACTCCTTCCTGTGAGGGGCTCCTTCAAACAACTACAAAATTGCTGTCATTCTCTCTCAAAACACTCTTGAAGACACAGAAAGAAACTCATTGGGGCATTTGGTGAGCCAGCTGTTATTTTGCAATTCCAGCCTATCTGCCTTGAACTGCTGTGTCTCATCTCGGGCTGCAGCCCTTTGGGACACACCCCGCCTCCTTCTGTGCACCACATGGCTCAGCTTGGCACAGCCCTGGCTCAGTTTCTGGATCTCTGGCTCTGGATCAACATTTGGCAACCCACATGTGAGAAGAAGGCCCAAGTGACACCCTGCCTCTCACCTGAGGCATCAACACTCTTGAGAGAAAGGCAAATTCACCTGACACGGCTAAACCACAGGAACCTACTCACAGCAGGTGGATGTAACATGAACAGAGGGTAGGTAATACATGGCTCCAACGATACAATTTCAACCACAACACACAAAGTGGAATGTGATAAAACCTTTGTGTTTCTGAGGAACCATGTAATTTTTGAAACCTAAGTTAGCATTGTATTTAAAATTCAGTACGAAATTATGCTGGACAATTTTAGGACCTCATTCACACTTCACAGTGGAGTTCACTGACAATCTGTTAAGAAAATGCTTTCAAAGTGTGAAGTCTAGCTGCTTCAGTTAGAGACACTTGCTTTTCTTCTCTTGACTTCTGAACAGTAAAACCATATCACAAAGAATCATTGAGGTGGTATTTTTAAAATCATTAAATAAGACAGTCAAATACCACCTGTTCTCTCTTGCTACTGCAGAAAAATCTTGAATGCTTTTACAGTAAGAAAAGCAGCCTAATAATTCAGCCTTTTGAGAGAGTGTATCTGCCTTTTAAAAGTTCCTTTATCTTGCCTACTTTTCAATGTTCCCATCTGTGATATCTTGAACCTTAGTGGACAGGTCAGTGTTTATTTTCTCCATCTGATCATTGTTCTCCAGGCCTATGCTGTTCCCATTGTACTTCTCTGTGGTTATTTTGGTTGGGTGTGGAGGAGACTGCTCGGAACTTGGCGCTTGGTCCTCCTTAGAGAGCTCCTTCCACCGTTTCTGAAAACAAGGAGAGCACATTTCAAACATTCCCCTAATATTAAAGGGCCCCCTTGCCAATATGTCGTCCAAAAGAACAGTCACAGAAGTAGATTAAAGGAATTACAAGATCAAGAAAAAAATTGCTAGATGAAGAAATAAAGTTAGGTCAAGATGTGTCTTCTCCAACAACCATCAATGATCCTTTTTTCTATTTTTCCAGGATGGTGCCTCTGCAAAGGCATGAGGCCTCTGCCTTCAGGGTTTGTACTGTCTGCAGCAGCTCCACAATTAGGAAGCATTGTGTCTTATAAAATCCTGCACTGTCCAGCATTTTCCATCTCCCTCTACTTGCTACAGGCCTGTGCTGTGCTCTTACCTTTTATGGTTTCAAAATGCAACAGGACCTTGTATACAAGAACTGCCTAAAAAGAGAGAACTGGGAAAATTTAACAAAGAGTTACCTATACCAGAGTCATGGCCTACTATTTCACTTAGCGGCCCATTAGCCCAGAGATCTACTGCATCATAAAACAGTTATTCACCTTATAATCTGAAATAAGAGGGAAGAAAAAAAGGAATTGGAAGTAAAGCTGTCCTGCTAGATCTCTGTCCTAATGATAAACAGTCTGAAGGACTTGATACAACAAAATTTCATGCAGAAAAGAACCCTAGAAAGTGCACAGGAAGGAAAAGAATCAGCCCAAAAAAACAATCACTACTTTCCTCACACAAATCAGCCAGTGCCTATAGAGACATAGAATACCTTGTAGGAAAAAAATCAGTTACTTTCAAAAGTCTGTGATAAGGTAGACGAACTGAAAATGGAATCTTTTTTAAAAACAAGTAATAGACTCCTGTCTGTGGAATGATTTCAAGACTGCTGGTCTAAACTAAATATGAAACTCAGAGAGTGATATAAAAAACCAGCTACTTATAAATGGACTACTGGCAAAATGAGTTTTAGCAATGAACTGACTCCTCCACTAAAAGTGAAAGCTGTGTTTGCACAGTTTACTGCCTTCCAAAATCAAAGGAGACATTGGAGATGAACATTTGGCTAATGTTAAATAAGAGAGGCATTCAGTAACTTCAGGCCCTCTCCATCACTATCAGAGAGAAGTGTATACTTCTCACACTCTGAAGAGTCAACCATTCCTTATGGAATAAAATAACCTCCTGAACTTGAAAGAAAAATATGCTTTTTTGAGCCCTGCCAATTGATTTTCTGCACATAATGCTGAAGCCTAAAGAGAGAAGCATCAGGACAAATGCCTTGCACTGCAGGAAACACTGATTTAAGGAAGATCATCTGAACGATCGCAACAAGAAAAAGAGAACAAATGAGGAGTGTGCCTTCCTAGGCATTCTCTTACTATGAATAAATAACACACTTGAATGTGACAAGCAGTATTCTGAGTTGACACTGTTCCCCTGTACCCAGAAGTAAGAAATCCTGTGATCTAGATGGGTAAGTGCTGGAACCAGAGCTGCTCACTTTGGAGCATGGCTTTTAAAAAAAGCAAAGCAGAAAAATATTACTAGACACAACACCTCATACCACCAGAAACAGCTTCCACAAAATGAAGAGACTAAACTGCTGTTAGCATTAGGATGAATCATGAAGTCTTCTAGACATATGGCACAGGTATCAGACCAGGAGCACACCATCTAGGTGTAGATCAGCAGTTGTGTAAAATTATTTCTTTATTTACACAGCAAGTCAAGAAACATTTGCTAAAGGGAAGAATCAGACAATTACCAATACCACAAAGAAAGGAGATGTGTTTTAGCTTATCTGCTCTATTCATGATTTCAAGAAATCAACAAAATAAAAGAGCCCTAGCATATGAAACCAGAATTAAATGTGTTTCAAAGCCTCTCCTCCCAGTTCTCCCTCCCACCTAGACCCAGCCACTTAACAAAGCTGTAAGCTGTTATGTCTGCAAGACACACTGATAAAACAGTGAGATTTGGTAATTTCTTTGCACCCAAAATTTGGCTAGATTGTACTAACTGTAACACAAATTTTAAAGGTTATGAAGAAACAAGGCAACTTTACCAATAAATATTATCTGTAGCATCAGACAACTTATCTGCTAGGATAATAGCAAAGATAAGAAATTCTAAAAAAGATTCTTACTATCTTCAAAGTGTTACTGGGCATTACTCTCCCTTTTTAGTATTTAAAACATCAATTGAACCTTTTTTGTTTTTTTAAACATTTGGACAGACAAATTATTTTCATATTTTATCTAAGAGGGGACATACACACAGTTTAAAGTTAAATTTGATAGAAGGCACTGAACAGATACCCTTTGATATGTCCTAGGCATCTACTGAAAAAGGCTAATTATTTAAATCCCACAAAATTACATGTTTTAAAATAATCTGGAGCTTATTTTTTACTACTGTTGCAATCTGCTGATCAAATACATGGAGCTAAACATTTACCTGTATAGTTGAATCGCCCATTATAAATTTTGCTCCTTCTATTACAGCCATATATGAAAATCTTAGTTGATCAGGAGTCTGAATAAGTCCCATTCGATATTTTCTCATATCCAGTAATACCTTCTTAATATCTACACAAAATGGGTCTTTTTTCTCCATCTGTAAAGCAAGTTACATTGAAAGTGTCAATGGTATATAAAAAATAATTACAAGTAATTAACTTGTAGCAAGTTATATCAGTCATAAATAACATAACAAGTAAAATCAGTCATAAAATTCAATCTAAAAATTAATTTCTCCATATTTTGCTTCTATTAGTTATATGGAAGATTAACATCTCAAATTATTTCTAATTTGTTTTTGAAGGAAAAATGCAAGCCATCTAATGAAAACTTACTATGAACAAACCAAGGATCATGTATTAAACAAATAAATTAGTACCCTTTAATATTAAGTCCTAAAATTAAAATATATAGATATGCTCCATTTTATTTAGGCTTTCAGTTGGACTTTGAAATAGGAGTATAAGAATCAGAGCTGTAAAGTAATATTTCCTACTACTTCTGAATAGAACAGCAATTCAGACTGACTGACTATGACAGAAGTTTCCTTATGTAAAGCAGAACCCCAAACCCAAGCAATGCACAATCTTGCCCCCACATTACATTCACAGGGTGTTTCTGAAGTACAATTGCATCAAAATATACCCCTATGTTTTTCAAAATGCATAAAACCAAAGAAAAAATACAGTAAAAGTTGAGAGGATCCAACCAAACCAGAAAATGTGTCTCTTGTAATTCAACTGAAATTCTATTTCAGTTAAACCTGTGCTGTCCTTTTCACTATTACCAAGCACAAAGGGAAAACTGTGCCTGGACTTTCAAGGCCAACAAAAATTTTGATTTATTTAAAATATTATTTAACATTCAAGGTTCACTCATGCCATGAGCAATTACAGATGATGCAGCTCACTATAAGCAAACAATCTATATGTCCACATGGCACTGGAACCGGCTGCCAAGCCCCACCAGCCATAGGGCTGCACAGCAGGGGAAATTTTGCACCACCCTCCATTACACACTGCAGGAGAATTAGGGGCATGCCTGAGTTCTCATCCTAGTTCAGATAACAACAACAATTTCCTGCATGCTTAAGAAAAGGGCTCTGGAGAAAAAGATTTACAGATTCAATCATCTCAATATATATTCACAAGCTTTTTTCATATGGAAAAAACAACAAATCCTCAATCTTTTCTAAGCACATCTTACATAAAAGGAGAAGAATGTTTACAATTTACTTTCCAGGAAGCTTTGAGAATATATAATTGTCCTGGGGTACTTCAAGAGGAATCTGTAAATGCATTTCAAGAGCTGGGTTTTTGCCATCAAAATATGTGAAGAAAAAAAATGCATGATGTCTTAAATTAAGTTTCCACTGGAATGTCATTAACTTCAATATTTTTAAAGCCTTTTGACCAAAAAGCCCGTATTGGGAAGGTTGGCAGGGTGTCAGGACAAGGGAAGGGGTGACAGAGAAAATGCAAACACTTACCAGAACAAGACAAGTATCTACTAATGAAAATGTGCCGGAACGTCCTATTCCCGCACTGCAGTGAACTACCGCAGGGCCGTGTTCGGGACTCAGGGAACCAGATTCTCTGACTTTAAACAGGAAGTTCAGGAATGAAGCTGGGGATTCAGGAACTCCAAAGTCTGGCCATGTAGTATAATGAAAATGAGAGATCATCCTGGACTCACCACTCTAGAAGTGAAAACAAATAAACACTAGAACTAGAAAGCATTCCTCTTTGGCTCAGTTAGCGCACATTTCCCCGGTCTCAATCAACACTCTTTTCTATTTTAAACCTCCCATTGGGACAAACAACCCAGTAACTTGCTGCAAGCTGGATGACAACCAACAGTGCACGCCGAAGCAGTTTTACCTCAGTTGGTAATTTTCTCCTTTGCAATTATTACCACACATGGGTTTTTTTCTCTTCTCATCAAACTTCCAATATTATGTTTGTTTTGCTTTACTACTTACTCCCAAATGTCCTTCTTTGTCTACCAATAATGCAGTTCAATGTCTGACAGCAGTTACTAGACAGCTAGAATTAACATGACTGAAAAAACCCATGTCAGCATTGTACACACGCTGCATTCTTGCTTCAAGCAAGTTTTAATGCCAAGAGGTATTACATCTCCTTTATACTAACCACATTACTGAGAGGAGCAGGAAGCCTTCCTTCCTGGAAAAGGCTGTAAAACCCATACAGCAGGATGTCTAGCAAGATTTCTGCTGGACATCTTCTATCTTTTCTAAGTAAAAAAGGAGGATTCCAAAATCATACAGCTGCTTTAGAACCGCTCTGTTAGAGTTTCTCTCCTAACACAACCAACTAACTGCAAGTTCTGAAATTACAGCAAGAGAGTATGTATATGAAATTTGGATCACATTTTTATGGAACCTCTCTCCAGACCTGCTGTTAAATGCTACTCCTTGCCATGGTGATGCTGAGACAAAATGATCACTGATTTTTAGCTCAAGAATTTTAGAAATGTTCACTTATTTTTTTATAATTTATTAATTCAGTTATTTAATTTTTAATTAATTCAATTATAATTTATTATTTCAGTTATTTAATTTTCCACATAGACTGACACCTTATTTAATTTTCCACATAGACTGACACCTACATAAACCTTGGCAAAATTTGAACACAAAAGGATTTAAAATTAATGCATTCCAGAAAAGCTATTCTTCTTCTTCAGCAACAGTAGAATATAGCCATGAAATAAAATAAATTCGATTGCTCTTCATCTGCTCAGTCTGTTTCTACTTCTTATGAGAAACAACTTAAGAAATTGCTTTGTGAAACTAAAAGAATCCATTTAATGGTTTCGGCAGTAGCAAAAATAAGTCTCCCAACTTGTCTTTTGCCTTCAAATGCCCAGTACTGCAAGACTGCCAGTACTTTCACAGAAAGCAGTGGATATTAACATGAGTCCAGTCACTCTCAGATGCACAGCTATCTTCCAGAAACATTTTGTCTTTTGGCTAGGTGCTCAACAAGGACAACAAAGGGTGATCTACAATATTGGGAAAAAAAGTTTACGTAAGACTTCATAGGGGAAAAAAAGAGTATCAGGCCCAAAATTTTATAAATATTCTGGGACTTCCCTTTGTCTGGAGCAAAGCATTAAAGAATTTGCATTTGCTCTCCTACTGCTCTTCTGTACCTAGTTTTTCAAGTAGCAAGTTAACTCACAAATGAACTGAACGACCTGTTTGTTTAAAAATTATGAAGGAGGTACATTTTCATAAGAAATCTGGAAGTAACACTTAAGCAATTTCCTTCATTTCTAAGAAAAACAATTCATCACTTTAGAAACAAAACTAAGAAGAAAACTAGAGAGGTGAGCTAAATGCACATGCTAAGTAAAGGCTGAAGTTGTTTCTTGCGAATCTAGACATTCTCTGTAGGTAGTAATTGATACTCCCTACTTCAACATTCTGAAAGAGCATTCCAGATGAAAGCATCCCTTACACCTCAAGAAGGCAAAAATGCCTTTTTCTGTCACCTCAAAAAAGGTGACCTGTGGGGTTTGTTTCTGTGGGCTTTTGTTTGGTAGGGGGTTCTTTTGTGTGGGTTTTTTACCCCAATCCCATCCATAAAAAGCATTGGCATCATCTCCCTAAAGAAAAAGAACAAAGTATGGCTAAGTGCCACCCTAAGTGCTGTTGTACATGTCACTCTGCTCTAACCCACAGAATTACATTTTTCTTTCCTTTCTTGTGTGCAGACTTTATCCATCCCATGATTTTCCATCCCTTCAGCTCATTCTAGAAACACCTAGTCTCCTCATCTCACTACAAGAGTCCCATTGCAAGGCACTGGAACCAGCTGGTCATCTTTGAATTTGCAGTCTCTAATCCTACAGCCAAATCCCATTTGAGTATTTCAAACCTCCCACACTGCTCTCTTAAACAGAATGGCTCTTTCAAGTGGTGCTTGGCAGCCAAGCTGTACAGCTGAAACACTGCCTTTGTGAGGATCTGTACCACCCTCTCTTAAACAACTCCCAGTCACTGAGCCATGCAGCACTTACATGAAGTGACGTGGGCCTGTTACGAGAAGAGGTCTGGCTTTTTGATTCACAACTGTTGATGGACAAAAAGTCAAATTTAAATAACAACTAATTTAATTTGAAGTGTTACCAGGAAACTAGCTAATCTTTTAAAATAAAAACCCCTGGACTTCAAAACTCAGACAGCACTATAAAATTTTATATGTAAAATACAAGGGATATAACACAGAAATATTATATATTTCTGCATGGTAACTGAAAACCAGCTAGTTCTACGGTAACCACAATGCAATTTTCCAATATTTATTCCCTAAAACTAGCTTTGAAAAAAAAAAAAAAATCCTTGAATGATCATGGAACAACACTTAAATGATTATTTTGTTTTTAAATTACTTAAACTGTGGAAGTTTTACGAACTACTGGGATAAGCTTTCCATAAATAACCAAGATAGCTAAACCTGATGAATTTGTAAAGCAGACATCACACTGCCCAGCCCTGCACTGACTGCTGGAAACATTAACAGCATAATCAAAGGACAATCAAAGCACAAGCTCCAAGTTACAGAGATCCACACGAGGACTTGGGCAGAAAAGGAATATCCCATTAGATTGACTTCCAGCAAAACAAGCCTTGCCATAACCTTTTTACAGCGACTATCCAATCACTCTCAGCTACCTGAGAGTTTGAACATGATAAAACACTACCAAAATGCTCAAAGGTGCCTTCAGGGTCAAGTAAAACAGGGGATAACAAAAAAATGCTGTTCTGTCAAGTTTCACAGACTGCTTATAAAAGCCCTACTCAAAGTGCTACTGAATTGGTCACGTAACACACCTACAACCCTGCAGTGGTTCCATATTTAATGAATATGCCTTCAGTTCATTAACAACTAATTTGATCACATAAAAATGAAAAGGCATGCTATAATGGCAATATTCTACAAACTGAAATTCAAAATCATAAAATCAACTTCAACCAGAGCCTCCTCTATTTGCTCATTCATGATGGCCAAAATGTTTTCCAAAATTTAAATTAAAATGGCCCTGAGGATAAGGGGGCCAAATAATCATCAGGCACATTCCGGTTCGTCTACAGGATCAGTTAGTGAGGGCTGCTAAGCAGCCTTGCATTACCTTAATCTGGCAGTCACAGCCACACAGAAGCTAGGTACTAAGTTGAGAATCCATTTTACTAATGGGTTTTTCCAAATATTTGCTATTTGTGGAGGACTCAAGATTCCACTTGAGATTTGTTAATGGTCCTTACTCTAAAGTATCACACCACCAGTGTCACATCAAATTTAGTTCATTTGTCCTAGTTCTTTCTCTGCCAACAAGTATTTTCTCCACAAACCTCTCCTTCTGCTGCTGCATTCTTACTTCCAGAAACCCAGTCTGAGATACATTCAGAAAGGTTCCTTCTGCAATTTCAAGTTCCACTGCTCCATTTCCTCATCCAAGCAATCCCTAGTTTCCCTGAAGATCTAATGCTCATTTGCCCTTGCATAGGCTTGTCTGAATTCCTCTGTACCCGCGCAGTAGTTTTGCTTATGAGCATTCATTGTGTGTCACACTGTATCTTTCTCAGGATATCTGGGTCACCACACCAGAAATTACTGAGAACAAAGTTTTCTTTCTCTAAAGACCAATACATAAAGTTGTGACATTAAGGAATAAAAAAGCTAAAAGCAACAATTAAGAATAATATAAAAATACATATTCAACACAAGGTGGAGTCTTTCCCAAGTTAGATGTCAAGATCTAACAAATCTCCTGCAACATTTTGCAAAGGTTATTTTATAGATTTAATAGGCTCTCATACACCTCACTATCACTTCTCCAATAAGCTGGGAGACTTTGCTTCAAATCACAGCCATTCAACAGCTTCACACATAAATGATCACAAAATTTTAAACATAAGCACAGTAGCTTCCTTCTCCCTTTATTTTCCAAGAGGCACTGGTTGGTGGAAGCCTTCACAGTAAGCCTCTATTAAGGGACAGTTCTGATACCTGAGCCATTACAGTAGAAAGCAGCACTCAACTTTCAGAAAAGCTAACAACTGACACCACCAAACCCATGGAGGATACAAAATGAACATGGTTGAAAAGCAGCTTCAAATACCTGTATTCTAAAATGCAGACTGGGTCAGGCAAAAAAAAAAAAAGAAATTCTAAAATGATCACCAGCGAAACAAAGAACATTAGGCATATTTTCAAAACTTTTGGAAAGATACCAATAAACACCATTTTTCTCTCCATTTTCTCTGTGCTAGCCCCAAGGACAATTTTTTTTTTCCTAGGACAGATATAAAAGAAAAGATCAAACCAACAAATATCCTAATACAATCCTGGAAAAGATCAGCCCCAAATCCCACTTGTATTTCTAAATAATCTTTAACACAAGCAACAACAAAACCAACCAGCCAAATACTCAGAGGTTGTTTCATTGGTAACAACATAAACACTTTACTCTTCATATACCCCTATTTTGTTTATGTGTTAAAGAGATTTGCTGCAGTAAGACAAATTTAATTGAGCTCAGAATGCTTGCATTATAAAGACAACCTTGGTTCTCTCTGTTTTCAAGGAAATACTAAATTTTAAGTATTCTTGGCATTCAGAGTATATTTTGCTCATGAGTCATCCTATATTCCAGGCATTGAGTGGCTAAATATCTTACACTCTGCCTCCACCAAAGGCCCCTGCAGAATAACTTACATAAACACAGTTAAGCTCACATTTCAAGTTACTGTGAATACTCAGTTCCCACAAGTTTTATGGTATAATTATCACATCCTTACAAAAGGCTGCATATAACATTGACAGTGTTAGACTAGAAACTATGTAGCTTTTTTTGCTTGAGTAACCAAGCATGTTCTGTTTCTTCTACAAAAATTATGTGTTGGAGTTAATATTCATGGAGCCTTACCAGAGTGCTAGAGATATAAAATAAAAATTCATTACAGAAAGATTGGTAACTGTGAAACTGATTTATAAGACTGTCCTGGGTTTGCTGTCTTAAACCAGGACAATGACACACAAGAAACTGTACAGTGCTGACAGGCTTGCACTGATGGTCCAAAACAAACCCAGAAATTTAAGTGCTCAGTAGCTCCAACTCAAAAGTCTACTACAGTATACATTGTGCTGTTCCTTGAAGCATTTCTGCATTTCCCAGTTAATGTTATGTTCAAACATAAACATGTAAAGAAAATTGCATCCTTTGAAAATAGGAAGTGTAAAAGTAAGGGCCAACATCAGCCAAACAATTCCAAGAAGAAACCTTTTTGGTAGTTAGGAAAACTTGTCTCAGCTTTCCAAAAGGCAGAGTTGTTCTTTTCAGGCCCTAGCTAGCCAGCATTACTCATCTTTCTTTTACCTTTGCTGTCAATAAACAAACTACTAAAGAGAAATTCTTCAGGCCAGCAGAACAAATATTTCATAAAGCTCTTCTAACATGGAGAAGACCAAGCAACAACATGCCAAGTTTTATCATGTTGATCTCATGAGGGAGGTTATGAATCAATGAATATTATCTCAAAATACCATCAATAGTTACTATACATTCAAATATTTGGGAACAAATATATTAATAGTTGTATAAAACAATATACAGAACATCTTCAAGCTTTCCTTTCCCAAGTTCTCTGACAAAGAAGACCTTGAAAACTTGCCATACTAGCACTTTCAATTAAAATAAGGCAAGATTTATAGGGAGAGAGAGTATCTTACAAGACATAGCTGGAACAAACAGACAAGCTCTTCAATCCTGTCTTCCACTCTGAAACAGAAGCAGCAAATTCCAACCCAAGCTCAGGCCAGGAACAATTTTTTTGAGCTTAACTTGGTTAAATTGTCAAAGTGCTTAATTTTTTAAGAGAAAAGGATGGTTGGTCCTGTGGAGCAAAAGGGGAGGTAAGCAAGAGGAGATAAAGTTACCTACCTACAGGTGGTAATCACTCCTCCCCCCAAAAACTTAAGACAGCTGGACTAAATTACATGGAAAACTCAAGTTCCACTACAAAATCAGTAATCACTCAGTCAGGTATCTGATATTCAAAGGAAATCAGAATTTTCCACTCTTGCGTTCCTCCCTTTAAGTCAATTCTTACAGCTCCTCTTAGAATCACCACTACCATCACTTAGAATTCAGCATGTTAAGGCACTGCCAAATGGAAAATACAAGTATACAAATGCCAAAGGTGTTATTTCTCCTAATGTATAGACTGAGGTCTAAATCACTTGCTTATTTCCCCACAAACATCTTCAACATTTTCAGAAGCAAAGTGCATTAAGATTTCCAGTGTAAAAGCTCACTCAAACTTGAAGTGCCATCATGCTAAGTTGTTCTCATGCTACACTTAAGCCCATGAATAGGAGCTGTACAGACTGAGAAAAGCTTACATTGATATTTTCTAACTGCAGTAGATGTACTGTGTAATAGGATTTGATGTCTTCAGACACTAGTCTCACACGGAAACCTGTTTCGCTGAATGTCATAACTTCCTCTTCTTTTGTTGGCCAGTATTGTGCACACTTCACCTAAAGGATTATTTTTAAAGAGAAAGAAAAAGAAGAGAAAAGAAAAAAGAAAAACCTTATTAAATATCCTAGTATCTTAGGCTTTGCATGTGCAGACTCTGAGCCCACATTGTTCAACACAGTAGACTCAAGTACCTGCTCCCACTTTGAGGAATTCCTAAAGTGCATAATGTTTACAGCCAAGTTACTACAACTGTTTCTATGGCTATTATGCATTCCAGCTTTTTGTGCTTATGCTTTCTTCCATCACATGGCTAACAAGCTTTGAGATACATCTTAGGCCTTCCCTCTCCCCCCTCTAGATCTCTACAGGGAACTCAGGTATCTGCTCAGCTATTTCAGCTTTCCCCCCCTTTGTTTCTCACTTGCACACCTGCACATCTACAGAACTCATCTATCACACCCACTTCTACCCAGGCTTGCTGAACACTGGAAGGTTCTAGTGAAACAAAAGAATGAACTAACAAACCAATGCAAAACTATTCTTTGTCTTGTATTCTTCTTGCTCTGCACTTAAGCTTTTTTTGAGTGGAAAGTTTTTTGGTTTTTTTTTGAGTAGGAAAATTTTTGCACAAGAAAATAGGTGAACTTTTTAACAGACCAGTCAAATTTTTTTCACAGATCTGCATTGAATAAAAAACATAAACCTCAAGTTATATCTATTTATAATAAAAATCTGCAATGCTTTTAGGCACAGTAGCAGAAAAACTACATCATAACAGAAGATTTATGTATTCTGCATGTATGCCACTGGTTCTAAAGAATCAAAAATTACTAGATCAATTCAACAGTTCTTAGGCAGCAGTCTGCCTTCACTGTTACAGCTAACATCTCTATATAACAAACACACTACTCTGTTACATTTAGAAGAATTAACCTAAAGATACTTGCTGTCCCACCTTCCATTTTGTCCTGGGAACAGATTACACTCCCTCTACTCCTCACCAGTTCTACCTGCACATCCTTTCTCAGAGTGTAACTTTCACCTTTCTGGATGTATGTTTGTTAGATGATATTTTCACCAAACTGAACTGTATGTCTTAGGTCCCTCACTTCACTGCTATATTAAATACACATTCTACTGCACACCAGTGAGAACATCTGTTAGTTCTTATAATGTAACAATGAAACATTGCTAAACTGTATTAAAATCGTGTGGCTTATTTAACTTTAGGCCTAATGTCACTTACCGATTCTTTTTCAACAATCCTGTTCAACATGACAACTGCTTTGGTTTGTTGTTGCCATACCATTAGCCAAAAATGACAACATGTATTAGGTAGTGGACCCTGTGTAGTAAAAAATACAAAAATAGGCATGAGAATGTATAGGTAAAACAGTGTTTGAGCACAGTTAATAGTTCACTGTGGGAAAGAGGAAAGAGTCTTCATCTTAAGTTTAAACAAATTATTAACAGAATTATAGAAATGGCAGGCAAGAAAGTAGCCACACTGCACAGATCATTCCAGGACTTAAAAAGGCTGGGGTTTTTTGAGGAAAAAAATAGCAAACAACAAAACAGTAAGAACTCAGGGAAGGGATATTTTGGTTTAAACATCACTACTATTGGGCTGTTACAAGAAAAGCTACTGCAGGCATGCCCAGAAGGTACAAGATGGCTTAAGGAGTAAAAGTATTGTTGCAATGTATTTACAAAAGAACTGAAGAAAAGAGCAAGAAGTATTGGAGAAGCTTCATATGCAGTAAACTACTCATACTTCAATATCCTCTTTAGCTTTTCTTAAAACATAAAATAATCTCTTAGCAACTACATCACACTGAGATACTGTAATTCATGCAATAATCAGATACTTGTAATTCATGGAGACAAGAAACAATCCAAATACAAATTACAACTGTACAAATACAAATGCCCCTCCCTAGATTCTCAATCCCTGTTAATAACCCAGTAATTGTATTGCTTACCTGTGTTAAAATATAATATCTCTGGGCTTCTTCTATGACCACTAGGCTGGCATTGATATAGTCATTCTCGGTGTTCTGGAGTTTTACACGACTGTGATCATCTAAAATTCAAAGAAAATTAAGAATTAATGATGCATCCATCTCGATGGCAAGTTTAGGTCTAGTCCACAAGCAACTAGAACTAAATTCTGCTAATATGACCCAAACAGTAAACTACAAATATAAGTGAAACTAATTTCTCACATAACTTTGATAACTGTCCCATTCTCCCATCAGCATTGCATCAGAGTCATTTCAAGAAGCTATTAATAGAAGCTGCTCAGAAAACTGGAATACCTATTTCAAAAAAACCTAAGCAAACAAAATAACCCTCCCACACAAGCCTAAAGGTCCTCACAGTCATCCCTCAACAGCTACATTTCCTTAATACAACAGCACCACAACTCCCACTAGACAACACTGTCCTATCACACCAGATCACTCCATGGCATTATTTCCTAAGTTCCAAATTCCAAGATTTTTGGTGAACTGAAGTTTCAAAGGTTGGATTAGAATCATAAAGTTAAGCTCACACAGCTAAAAAAACCCCAGTAAAATCTACTTGCAGTAATTCAAGCCAGGCTTGAATTTGATCAATTTAATTTTCCCCTGTAAGCTATTGTCTAATATTATACAACATAAAAATACTAAAAAGGCACATGCAAAATGAAAAATAGTCAACAAATCATCCAATTAAATGAAGCCTAATCTAACTACATGGTTTCATCTCAAAATTACACAAGCAAGACTGATGATTCCCCTTTTTATGGCAGAGGCAAGCAAAGGATTCTGTTTAAAATTCTACCATTAATATGAGAAGGATTATCCTACTCTCAAACTAAAAAACTGCATAATAAAAAGTCATTGTGGTTGTTTCTAGAACCTTTTAGTATGTGAATTATGAACCTCTAGGAGGTTTATGAACCTCTAGGAGACATTTAGGTAATCAGACTTATTCGCAGTAATCCTTCAGCCATTTATCAGTCACTGTATTAATTAAACAGTACTTTCAGTTTAAAATTCGTACACAACTACATGCCAGAAAATGAGATTCAACTGACTATAAACCTCCTGAAGCTCAACACCTAGCAGAATAAGACAAGTAAATAAAAAATAGCAAACTCAAATTACTATAAGAAATTTCAACATATATGAAGAAGAGGTAAAAGAGATTCCATAAGGAAACTGACAGCAGAGTGAATTACGATGCAATACCAGTTTTTAAAACTAAATTCCCACAAAACTCAATTAGGGCCTAGACTGCTGTTAAAATGCCAGTCCACCCATCCTTGCACCAAAAGGCTCACTTCCTTTAGACAAACACTTTGGGAAACACACAAAGACATTAGCAGCTACCAAGTATCAAATTCAGCACAACTGCAATAGATGAACTCACAGCCACCCTGTGCAGCACAGGGCTTATATCTCAGAAATCCATAAACATAAACCTGGATAGGCAAAAAGCTGATGGCAATCAAAAAACAGTTACTGAATTAGACTCTTGTTCTACAGACTACTTGTATGATTTAATATGAATACTTTCCATGTGTTTGGAAACCTGGGAAAAGTACATTTACTAAGTCTTGATCTGCCTTTACATTCTCCCTCATCTATCTGATATTAGCAACCACCAAAAATGATCTTGTTGGAGTTGAGCAAAGAAGTCAACAATAAAGCAGAACTGTTTTGCTGCTGCTGAAGCACTCAAATTTGGGGTTGTTGTTCCACCTCCCTTAGCTTCTAGCTTTTATATGCAGTCACATACGAACTTCAGAGAACAGAAAAATGCTGAAAATTTATTTTTGATATAAAAGCATGAGAAATATACTGGGTTAGTCTGTTTTCATTAGCATTCCAGCTGTAAGGCCACACCATCTTAACTTTCAGGAGTCTTAAAAGATTTATGATACCCCTATGTGAAGAAAAAAAAATATTATCAAAGCCAAGACACAGCAAAATTAAGACACATGTGCATTCTAAAGTAAAATATAACTCTTTGTATTATTTTGCCAGGATAGGAAAGCATTACTTTTTCCTTTCATGTATCACTTTATCTGAAATGTTTCTACTGGAAAGAAACCAAGCCCTCTGTAAATATTACATGTCATTTGCCAACAGGAAAAACTTAAGATCTTGTTATAGTAAATCACACATACCGGTACCAGTGTTCTCGGAAAGGTGACGCAAGCAAGCACTGTTAACAGTTTAATCACCCAGCGGCAGCTGCTGTACTGCTGCCAGGGGCAAGAACTGCAGCCTCTAAGGAGGTTTCCTGCTTTCATCCTTACATTCTCAGATTCATTTTTTCCCTTCTTATAAATTTTGCTTTGTAAACATGACAAATAAAGTTCTGCAAATTGGTTTTTTTTAAGTCTCTTTAATAACTAATTCTATGCACAGACAGCCTCCCTCTCCCTCCCCAACTAAAACAGAGGAGATCCTGCAAGTACTCTGGCAGACAGTCCACAGGACAAAAAAAAAAAAAAAACCAACCCACTATAATATATTGATTTCTCTTCTTTCAAGGGATGAGGTTCTTAAAGGACACAATGACCTAGAAACCTGATTCAAACCCTGGCTTGCTCTTCTGAATTAACTGAAGCAAGCCAACTTTTGACAGTGAGTTAGCTGTAATGTATTTCCTGTATGTATATAATTTCCAGTTACAAAGTACTTAGATTTATATGAATGATAAACTTATCTTTAAGATAAGATTTAGCTTATGTGCTGCCATGCCCACAGCAGCTAAAATACAGTACTGCTTTTCTGAAGTGCTAATTCCCCTATTTCGACAAACTACGTAGCCTGAAAAGGAAGTGGAAACCTTAAAAATTATTCTCATTCTGGCTCCTGCACTGAGAAAAAACACTCCCAGAATGACCCTATGTGAGTAAGCAAACTCTGATTACCCGTTTCCAGTGGAACCCTGTCCACTGACAATACTTCCCATGTATCAAATAATGCCAAAACTTCACAACGCTCGTCAATCTGCTCACACCCTGCTTAACAGAGAATGACAGATCCAAATAAAATCAAGATACAAAATGTCTGGCATTTTGCATCACACGATTCTTGCAGTTGTTTAATGCAAGGTTTTCATTATAAAACAAGTGTGTTTCTAGAACACTGTATAACTTCAAAATTATCTTTTATCCAAGAGATGTCTCTGGTCCCCCAAATAGAGAGCTATTAACAATAGAGGAAGGAGAAATGCTACTTAGTGGATTAAAGAAAGTCATAAATAAAACATGCAGCCACAAGCCATCCCAGTGACCCTGCCTAACCTTTCCCGCCTACCAACAAATCCCTTCCATTTCACTAATCTAAATCTAGTCTATCTGAGCTGCTAAATTATTAAAATTGCAATACTCTGTCACTAGACTTACAGTCTCAAGTTTCAGAGGTAGCCTAAGGCAAAGGAAAGGCAAAACGACTTTTCCTCACCACCCTGTCACTGGTTGTACACAATGAATGCCATCATATCAGTCATGGCCTAGCTCACCACTGAAATGTATTCACTACTGCATAGCATCCTTACAATTGTAAGCAGAATTACTGGAAAAAAACTTAAGGCATGTTAAAGTTTAGATCAGCATGTGCCATAAAATTCCCCTCTTCCCCAACCCCAAAGGAAGAAGTATCTCCAAACTCAAAAGCAGATTGAGTTAATTTTACAATGTTTCACGTGGTAAGATGTTTTAGAGAATCATTAGATAACGTCATAAAGATCACCGATGTCAGCTTCTAATATGGACAAGAAATGCAGCAGGCTTATTCTGGGCTGAACATCTCCCTGTTCTCAGCACATCCACTCGAAGCACAGACATAAAGGGAACAAACATTCCTGCAATGGTAATTAATCAGCATGATGTGTAAAACCATTCAAATCAGCTCCAACTCTGTCCCCTGTAAAGCACAATTATCTTCATGTTCCTCTCCTGTACTCTAAGCCAACTGTAAGCCTATGGTTGAAAGATCTGACACAAAATCTACTCAAGGCCACAGGAAGAAAACATGAGAAATCACTACCTTGCAAGACCTTCCAAAAGCAACATGATCTATGAGCAAAAATGCTCAGATGACCCAGGCTCTTGAGCAACACATCATATTACAAAGGAAAGCTGAAGAGAAAATTGTGTAAACCCCCATCTGCCCTTCAAAAGCAAAAGGCAAAAAAAAAAATCCTGCCAATTTTGCTGAGGGGATTTCCTTCTTGCCTGTAAATCTGGGACCTCAGCTCTAAAGGTGTTTACAGTCAATCTGAGACACTAGACTCCTCTGATAAGAACTAAGGATAAGATTTAGAAAGAAGTAATTACAGAAATCTTTAGAGTTTCATTAAAATTATTAATGAAGAATAACAACCTCACAAGTTACTTTCCTCTGTTAACGTTTTCTGAGAAATGGTTTCATCTGTCCGGAAATGACTGGCTGTCAAACCAAACCTATTTCAGATTAACTTCCTGTTTCAGTACTATGAAGCCAAAATCCTCCTCTGCCTATTCTAGACTAATACCAAACTGTTAGACTGCTATTTTTTTTCATCTAGGCAGTAATTCTTAAGGGCTTTTACCAAACCAAACTTATATATGCTACAGATCTTTAGCCAACAAAAACAGATACTAACAAAAATACTCACAAAACAGGAAACACTGTGACACTCAACTGTAATGGGCAGAGATGCTTAGCCTTTCCCAGCAAACAGAAATCAGTTTTTATCTAGAAATGTATGTAACAGACACAACTTTGTTTCAGTGTGCCTGTCCCAGGTATCACAGTTGAAATGGCACAAACCAACCCAAAATATTTTTTCCTGGACTCGTAATTGACATATTTCCCGTAAAATTGAACAACCTTTGCACTTCCTCTTGCAGACACACCACCGCAAATTTTAGACTGGTGTGGCAGCTACGACGGTTAACAAACCATTTTCTCATTGCTTTTGGAGAAATAAAACTCTTCCTTTAAATTATGTCTTTCAGTATGATTAAGTAGCTAGATCTTATAAGTCCAACAGCTGGTTCTGAAGGCCTTTGACTATTTGAGAATACTAGTACCACCCGTTTTTCATCTAAACTCTGTTAAAAAGCAGCAAAAATTGTAAAGTGAAGGACTGAGACATCGAGATTGTGTGAGACTGAGTTGTCTTCCATTTCTGCAATGCCAGGTCCCTGCATACAAGCACCACAATTAGATGTGTTCACCACAATGACCAAACCATGCAGCTTTTATCCCAGTTGCTTTGCCATTTAGACACTGCTACCTTGAAATCTTATTTATCATACACTCCCTTTCCAGGTCTCTCTCTGCTCCTGACTCTCATCATTCTTACTGAAGCAACTGAATCATATTTAAAAATACAGAAGTAAAATTCAGGAGGAATTAGCTAGTTCAAACACAGTTTTTGCTCTGATCTCCTGATACAGCTCTGTTCTTAAGTGTCCAGTTCTGCAAGCTATCTAGGTGGACCAATTCAAACCATCCTTCTTTCATAAATGCTAGAAATTGACACATTCTTCATAAAATTCACCATCTTATCCAGTTCATTCATCATGCAATAATCTATGTCAGAGTATAACAGAAAAGCTCTAGCCTTTTCCTAAGCCCAACCACTACTTCAATACTAGATTTTATCTGTCTGTCTGCTTTTGCACTGGGTCCAGGAATTAATACAATCATTCATATTTTTTTCTACTGGCTAAACACGCATTTCAGAAGCAGGCCTTGCCATGACTAAAGCAAAGGCGTTTGATGCTACTCACTACTGTAAAAGGCATGCCGTGATTAAGGAAAATATTGAGCTCCACATAACTGCAGGAGATAAGTCACATCCATGAGGTATTACTGGAGGCATTATTAGATACTACTTAAATAATACCATGTATTTTTATTTCTTTTAGAAACACTATTTAAAAAAAAAAAAAAAGCACAAACATTTTGAAAGTAAATCTTCACTCTCTTTACATAAATTGCATTAATGTATGGGAGAAACAGTAGACAAATGCAGAGATACAGCATCTGACATGGAAACTGTACAGGATGTCAGACCCAGGACTAGAATGTAGGACTTCTGGGGTCAAATCTAATTTCCTGCCTTCCCATCTTACAACCCCCATCACAACTTAGGTATGAAACAGTAATTGAACAAAACAACTCTTTCAGCACCAGTAAGAAGCTAACGCTGTGCTGCAACAGGACAGCAAAGCTGGGACACCCAAGTGCCTCTGCACAGACCACCAGAGGCCTGGCTCCACTTGCTGAGCCTGCAGTGAAAGTCAGTCAGCCCTGCCTCATCCCAGCTATCTTCCACAGCGCTGGACACCCCTCCAATGGAATGCCATGCAGACACAGCAAGGAGGCCATGCACTGAATTCCTAGGCTGAGCTCCATCAGTGTGCATGGGAAATGGATTTATAGAAAAGTTCATGGGGGGCTCAGCACCACGCCAGACTGGACCCATTTGGTATGAACTCACTGTGCCAGAGGAGCATCCTGGCAGCAGCCTAAGGAGCAGCGCTGCACCTGACCAGTGTGACTCAATCCAAGACCCTTTCTGTGCCATTTTGAGAAGTGCTAGGCACGTGCTGTCACCACAACTTTCAACTGGAAACAAGGAGCTCAGCACTTCTCCAAATCTTAGACTAGGTATTCAGATCAGGCTCTCAAATGAAAAGCCCAAATACAAGAGCAATCTTCCAAAAACTCTAGAGTAACAAGGTGGTTTTTAGGACCCTTCAGTATTCTGGGAAACTTCATAAGGAACACATAAGCATGTTATCTGTCCCAACTTTAATATACTGCATAAAAATTAAAGCTATATAATCTCTTCCCCTCTCTGTAGCTCGCATATCTTTTTGCAGTAATTTTGGCTTACAATTTCTGAAGTAAAATGCTGATAAAGAGAAGCCCACAGCATCTTAGTAGCAGAGAAGCTGGTCTAAAATTTTTTTTTCATGTGAGACGTAAGATCATTATGTCAGAAAGACCACTTTATGGCAATTAGTACAAGTACAAAGCACTCCATACTGTACTTACTATACAGGGAAAACCAACAAAATCTTGAGCATTTTTTAAAGCAACAGAAGAAATTGAGCGGCATTTATTCACACCACCTTAAAAATGCACAGAATCGCTCAGTCCAAAATGAAAACATTTCTTCTTTTCAAGGGGTACTAACTTAACCTCTATACTCATTTTTACAACAGATAAAGCACTATTAAACAAATTATTTCCCTATGAGAAAAATACCTCTAAAACTTTACTCTGCAGCTCACAAAAATTTACCTATACACTAATACCTGTGATTTGCAACCATCTCTCATTCAGCATTCAGCACAATGAGCTTAAGATGCAGACTCTCCTCCCTCCTGATATACACATTTGTGTATGTGTTACCAAAAAAACCCACATTTATCACAGGATACATGCCTACAGAAATAAACAAAATGCCAAACTTGCAATGACCATGATTTATCACCTCCAGTATCAACAGGGTAAGAGAAGGTCTAGTAAGTTTACTGCAATAATTGCAGAAAAGATACTCACATGGACTAACATCTCTGTATCTGTTTCGATTTCTGTTTTCCGGATACTTTGCAACTCTGTGAGGGTAGTCACTGGATTTATGTCGGATTTCCTTAAAAAGACAAAATAAATCATTGACTTACAGCCAGCAACCTGATTAATGTCCTACACATACTATTAATTAAGCAATATTACTAATAACTAACATTTTTTTAAACCAATTTTTACTGCCCCTAGTGTCATTTTCACTCAGAAGATGCATTTCATTCATGGCCAAACTGCTACCATTTAGATCTGCCTACATTTGGCGAAAACTACCAAATGTAAGCACCATTTGACAAGCAACTGCTGCATCAGGATCAAAGGGCAAAAAACCCCCAACTCAAATATTTATTACGTTTACAGTTCACCTCAGAGCTGCACATTATCTGCCAAAGCAGGAAGGGACTCAGGTGCAACAGCAGTATTCTGCTGGCTCCTTTAAAGCGACTGGCAGCGTGAAACCCCCCAAACGAACGTGAAGCAGTTAATGATTTTATGGCTACTATTAAGGGCCATAGGATTATTCTTGGTGGTTTGATGGCTCGTCCCATACAACTGTAGTTAAACATGAACCAATATGAAGAATTCTAGAGTCACAAATATCACGGTGAATCAAAGCCTGTTTTCCTCACACATTAATAGAAACCTTCTAATAATCGGTGAGATATTCAGACTCACACACTATTTGAGGGATCCTACTGTTCACAGGTTCTGAATGTTCTGCTTTATTGATTTCTTCCCTGAGTGCACCTTTTCTACAACTTCACTAAGATATACAGAATTACCTCATGTAGAAAACTGAAAACAGCCTTCAGTGTATTCTACTCTGTATTTATACCTCTGTACTGATGCCATCTCAGCAGAAATGTTGCACAGTACAGAATTAACAATATTTGACTTTGAATTCTCCTTCTGTTTTTAGATTATGTTGCTACATTTGATCATTATGTCCCAAAGGGCATTTAAACTTCTTATTACAACTGAGCATTCTTTGGTCTTCTCAATGTTCCCACTATCTTTGTCTTCAAACTTCCTAAATAGTCTAGTCTATTCCCAGACAATGAACACAGCCAGAAAGGGCATCAGTGGAAATAAAACGTACAAAAGCAAGCTCCAATTTTCAGCATTGGTTGCGTGACCTTTCTTTAAAACGTACTGCCAATCTGCAAAGAACATAAATCACAATGTTGAGCAGCAACTGCCATGCACCAATACTCCACATATTTGTATAAAACCCTCTTGGTCTATTAGTTTTTCTATTTTGGTACAGCACACTGGAACTTCACTCGTTTACATGGCTGACAAGCTTTGGGAACTTGCTCATGGAATGAATGGATCTGGCAGGCATTCACACCCAAGTTTCCATGAAAGGTAAATTCTGTATTACTAAGTAACAGGATGCAACACATTTTGTTTCTTAAAGCACCTGCACTGTCAGTGCACAAAAACAGACCCATGCTTCGGAAAAGAAACATTAAAATAGCTAGAAACACTTCTACAGTGATGGTGTGGGGGGTAGGCTTACTAAAAAGAATTAAAACTTAAAGAAATTTAATTACTAATTCTGAAATCAGTTTTCCCACATAATATTCAGCCATCACACAGAATCACAGCACATCCTGACCTGAAAGAGACCCATAAGACCATCAAGTCCAACTCCTGACTCTGCACAGAATAACCCAAAAAACCACACCATGTGCCTTCAAGCATTGCCCAAACCCTTCCTGAACTCTGGCAGACTTAGTGCTAGATCCTACTTATTTGGAATACAGATATATCCAAAACTGCAACATCTGAAATACTGCAGTAGAGATACTGTATTTGAATCACAAATAATTCAAATAAATTACTAATTTAACAGAGAAAAAGCACAATTTGAAGTCAGTAAAGAAAACTTTGGGGTTTAGCTCTCTTTCCTCATTTGTGAAACAGTGCTATAAAATATTGTGGGCTTAAATAACTGCTCTAGAGACACCAGCTGATACATAACGCCTGTTTTATGGAACCGACTGTTCTTGCAAGTTCTTAATCTCGTTAAAAGAAAAAATTACAAATGTTGCATTTTATTTAGTGGCACACGCGCAGAGCCCCCGCAGCAGACGCCGAGCTGGCCAAGGCAGCGGGAACGGGCGCTGAGGAGGGACCACGGGAGCCTGAGGAGCCGCACGAACCAGCGGCGGGGTGGGGGGGCACCCAAGCCTTGGGCGAACCCGTACTACCGGGCACAGCTTCCCACCCCGCCCGCAAGCCGCGGGAGTACCGCGGCGGCGGCCCCGGCCCCGAGCGGCCCCGGCTCCGCTGCCCC
>VZRH01006480.1:2698-58439 GCA_013397555.1 Urocynchramus pylzowi
CCCCGGCCCCGCCGCAGCGCCCGTCCCGCACCCGCCGCCGCCGGAGCTGACCCGACGCTCCTCCGTTCGCTTCCCCTCTCGGCGAGCTCCCCTCCTCGGGTTTCCATCCCGGGGTGCGAGCACATAGCAGTCTGCCCAAAACCTTCTCTTTTGGGAAACAGATGGAAACAGGACCGGGGAGGAAACAGGGACCGCCTTAGCCGGCAAGGGAAGGAACGCCGCACACAGACCCACAGTGAGCCTTTCCCGGCTTTCGGCTTGTCCCTGCTGTGTCTTCTGCTATCGCAGGCCTCTTCACTCAGCTAAACACCGTAGCTTGTCGGGAGAGCTTCAGGGGTTCCCTTGTGTTGGCAGCAGCTGCTGATCTCAAGGTAAGAAGAGCTGGCTCTCCTTTCACCACCCTTTCAACCAATAATTTTGTCTGTACCCAGAGCCCCACTGCTCCTCTGGGGTGTTGAGCAGTGTCATTACAGAAGAAATGTTGGAAACAGTAGTGATGAGCATCTGTAGGTGGCTCTAGGGGCCTTCCTTCCTTCCTTCCTTCCTTCCTTCCTTCCTTCCTTCCTTCCTTCCTTCCTTCCTTCCTTCCTTCCTTCCTTCCTTCCTTCCTTCCTTCCTTCCCTCATTCTTCTTACGGGAAAAAATCATCACAGTGCAAAACCAAATCTGGATAGCTATTACCTTGCTGGGAACGGGATGCTGCCTGAAAGGAGGGAGGGGTAGCACCTCCCAAGCTGATTTGGCAGGATGCACGACTTGTCTGGGTAACCTGAACTTTGAATGGGATGCAGGACATCACCTGCTTGCCATGGGGCAGGAGGATGGTGTGCAGAGCAGGGCATATGGAAGAGTGAAGGATAGGTGGGGAAGTAGTATTACATGGTTTGTAAAAACAGAAAACATGGAGAAATGTAGGGATGGAGTTGAGGAGAAATGAGTAGTTGACCATAGTAGATGGCTGGGCTTAGTGTCAGCTGCTCTTTGTGTGAACTGCAGCAAAAGCACCCAGCAGAGTTCAGCAGGACCTGTGACCTGCACACTGCTGTATGAACCAGGACTGTACAACACTCCCCCCTCTCCCCCCACCCCATCATCTTCATTTTGGCTTTTGTTTTGTTTCTGACTCTCAAATTATGGGCTCAGGAGCAAAGGCATATAAGCCCATGATGTTACAGTCAAGACCCAGACAGGAGTGCAGGGGCCAGATGAGCTGTGGTGGCAACGATCTGACCCAGAGGACTTGGGCTGGGCTGGGCTGGGCTGGCTGTGGGAGCCTGCCTGGATCCCCCAGGCCTGCTGGCAGGCAGCAATCCTGCCTAGTGCTGGAGTGTGTGGAGCTGTGTTGGGAGGAGGGTGGATGTGTCAGAAAGTCATGTCTGGGGGTCCCTGTGAGAGAGAAAGACATACTGGTGTGTTTATATGTGAGTGTTTGTGTGTGCATGCATGTACTGTTGATCTTTTTCAGTGTGAACACATATGTATGTCAGGAGGGAAGTGGAGTGAAGTCTGTGCAGAGATTAAAGAAAATCAATTAAATTCTGGTTTATTTTGAAATCTACAGTTCTGATGGAGATTGAGGTGGAGCCTTTGCGTTTCACACTAAAATAATAATTGTATTTTAGTTGTGCAGTGTTAAACCATCTGTTTTGAACCTCCACTAAGCCACTAAGGTAGTTCTGCAGACCACTTTAGAGCATGGGATAAAGGATGTCATGTCCTGTTTTTCGCTATGTGTAGACATGGCTTAGGTAAGAACTCTCCTGGCTTCTTGGGCAGAATTTCAATCCTGTTTCACTCTTTGGTGGTAACAAGCAAAACTGCAAACAGATCCAGGGCCTTTCTAGACATACTTCCAGGTCCATTCCTGCAAGCTTACCTGGGACTCAGCTCAGGAAAATATGTGTTGTGGGATGAACTCTTACATGGAACACTGGCAGGACCCAGAGCTCTCCAGCGTTCTGTCACCTCTGCAGAAAGGTACAACCCTGGTAAAGCAGCCATCTAGATTACAGGTATGGCTGTGAACACAGAGCTAAATAATTGACAAACTCCTGGTAGGGAGAGATGAGGAGTAAGTTGGTCTGTGATGACCATTGCAGTCATGGTTGATCACAGGGAAATAGCTGTGAAGGATGGCCCCACCTTGATGCCAGCCCTTCTGTAGGCACCCATGAACTGTTGAGACACTCACAGGATGGGACAAGCAGTATCTGCTCAGCCAGGCAGAAATGACACAGCTTTTGGGGGGAGTAGGTCAAAAGGTTGATTCTTTACTTGATTTCTGAGAATGAATGAATGAAAGGCCCAATTTTGTCTGCCTGTTTATAAATCAGCGCAGAAGTTTAAGACCGAATGTGCTCAAGATCTGGTGGTCGCAACTACAATGTTGCCCCTCATCAATGTGTTAAACAGATTGTGCATGCACACAAATTACAGTTGGATTGCAATAAGGCTGTTCTGCACTCCCCATACAGCAAGCACATACACATGTAATTTAGGTCACAAAGGCTGTTTACTGTGGTAAAGCTCTCACTGCTGCTGATTCCTTGGAATATTGAGCAATGTCTTACATGCATGCACGCCTAGAGACAGCCTGCCTGCGTGTTTTTGATGCCGAGGTCTTCAATCGGGTGTTTTCTCAGAGGTTTTACAGTGTCATTTTTACAGTGTCATTTTTACAGTGTCATTACAGAAGAAATGTTGGAGTGCTCTTTGTAACATAGACCACTGAAATCAATCGAAGTTTCCCTGCTAATTTCCGCGGCCAGGTATTTTAATTCCTATGGATTCAAGGTGAATGCCTGGTCAGGACCATACCCCTTCGAAAGGGACGAGAGAGCACCTAGCAACTTTGCCCACGGGCGTTTATGCTGCAATTTGCTCCGTGTAGAAAGCACACCGGGAAACAGGCTGACACCTCTCACTGTGCCCTGGCACAAATTTCTGCTCAGCAACAGCAAACGGGCAGAATGAATACATAAAGGGTAAGAGAGCAGGACGCGTTTCTCGTCTTTTTTCACCTCTTTTTTCCTTCCTGTCACCGCGGCAGCTCATACAACCAAGGACGCGGAGAAGCCGACGAGCATCTCCCGTCTCTCGCCCTCCCTAGCTGGGCCCGGGGTGGGCGGGCGCGGTGGGGCCCGGCTCCGCCGGCAGGGTCGGNCCGGGCCGGGGGGCGGCCGCGCTGGGTCCTGGGGAGAGACCCGGATCCACACGGGTCCCCGCGGACATACGGACACTTCCCACGGGTGGGCTCCTAGCTGCCGGCGCTTTGACACCCGCTTCGTTCCCGAGCTCTGGAAAGCAGATGGATGACGCGGAGTTCCTAAGTCTTAGGAGTCAGTTTGATTGTCAAACTTCTACGATGATTTTTATTTCATTTTTAAGGTCGTTGTCATGTGGCCGTTCATGTAAAAGTCCTAGCAGCTTGCTGCCACGAAAGGGTGCGACAGCGTTGTTCCCAGTGTTCCCAGTGTTCCCAGTGTCTCCCATCCTTCCCGCCTCGGGGCCGGCGGCAGGGAGCGCTGCGCCCCCCGCGCACCGGCCTCCGGCGAATCCTGCATCCATCCTCTCCTCCCAGCTCTCGATTCTGTGCAAGGCCGAAAAATACCTATATCCTACTGGCAAACCAGCAATCGCACATAGGAGACAGGTCTCCCAATAAATTAAAATCTAAGATTATTTTCAATACGTGTTTTTATATAAAATATTTTATTCAGATCCAGAAGCAATTCATGGCTGTGGATGGGGCTGTTTAAGCAGATCCTAATACCTCTGTGGAAGCCTGAGTGGTATCCTCTCATGTATCCTGGACAAGACCAGTCCTTCCCATCACAAGAGATCAACATATCTAATGCTGTGGTGGAATTCTGCCCCTAATTCTGGCTCTGGGTCTTGTTTGTGCAGTTTCACATCTAAATCTGGAAAGACCACTTAGTAAAACAATCTTATCTACACTCCAGGGGATAACAGTTATTTTTATTAATAATGGAGCTTATTGGCTATTTCAGCTCCTTTGTTTTTTTCTTTTTCGCCTCTTCCATCTTTCCTGAACTATACAAATATAATTTTTTTTTGTATTCTTCCAGCTTCCACACACAACTCAAACCTATATATTCAATCTCTCAGTATACTTGGCCCAAGGAAACTCCATTAACTTCAGGCCCTTTTAGCCACAAATTCTGCTTTTTTCTTCCAAGGTGGGGGAGAATGCATCTCCAGCACCGGTGATGGATAAAGCATTCCATAAAGCCTTCTTCTTACAGGTGGACTCAAGTACCCCGCAGCTCAAGCAATTAGAATCTGAGCCATAGAGCCAGAATTTCAGTGTGGAAGTGGGCTTTCATCCTGTTAGCAATGTCTGCAACCCTGGGAAAAACCCCCCCTCCCTGTGCCTCCTACTATATGTGATCTCCTTTAGGGTTTCAGGTGCTCTTGGAATCTCACAGATGAAAATGAAAGAGAGGTCGTGTGGGAAGTAACCATGACCCATAAATGAACATAGAAGTTCAATAGACAGGACAATAAGCTGTTTTTTACATCTGGAGCAGGCAGCAAATTCTGGTGTGAAGGAAAGAGCATGGAAGGTCATCCCTACATACACATATGATTTCCTGGGCAAAGGAAATGTTGTTTTTTTTTTTTTTTTCATTGGTAGGCTGATTGAATGCCAGGTCTCCAAGTTGAAACCCATCCATCTTCTCCTCCTGGCCATAGACCACACGGGCTGAATGTAGCCATGCAGAGGAGGTGAGCCTGGAGGGGAAATGTTCACAGAAATGAACACCTCTCTCACTCTTTCCACAAGTACCTTACTTCCAAGGACACCTACTTAGAGCTAGAAGAATTTTTGAGGGAGCAGGGGTTTATTTCCTTCTCTGCCAGGTTGTGTTTCCTCTCAGAAAAGGTATTCAGTACGTATCAAAGTTTACATATTCCTTTCTACGTGGGGAGATGACAATTGTTTTGTGCTGTGGGCTATCAGCTATGATGCCTAAAGATCTGCTAACCATCATTACTCCTAATTTTACAGCCCCAATCTCATTGTTCTTCCTCCAGAATATAGGATGATGATTAGGTTACCTTGCTCACAAAGGACTGATCTGTCCATTGGTCCACACCCTGGCTTTATTTTCTGACCAAAAATCATATAGTGGGTCAACAATGAAGCTGATCGAGAGTATAAATCTCAGTTACCAAATTCCAAAGGCAATTTTCCACAGAGGTAGTAGTTTATTGATATGTTAAAGTAAATTAGCAGACATTCACTGTTCACGTATCTGTGTACATGCTTGACTACTTATAAACTCTGACCTCCAAACAAACATCTGTACTTGTATTTATGCAAAATATTGTACTGCTTCTGCCTTGAAAAGTGTCTGTATCAAACATTCTCATGCCAAAATCTACTATCTGACCTTGCAGCACTAAAAATAGCTCATGTCAGAAGCAGAGAAATATTTGTTTCTCCTTTTAGACCATTTGTGCTTACTTTCATTACGGATTCGGTCCAAAATCCTTTGATGTCAAGGAGACTGTTTCAGTGACCTTTGGATCAAGTCTTAAAAAGGGTCAATTAAACTTCAAATAAAATAAAAATTATAATGGGTCCAGCCTAAGAGAATAAGAGATATGTAAGAAAGGTTGCCTTTGGAGTAAAGCATCAGTCATTGTTCCCTAATATTTAGCTGAACTTGTGGAATTTTTCATTATTAAAGCAATAACCCTTTTTAATAAGGTTGTAATTAATTTTTAGTCTTCAAAACATCCACATTTTGCTGCATAGCAGAAATGTTGCTGACCTAGTAAGTGCAAGGATGCTTTGAGCTCAGTAGGGCATGTATGGACTGGACCCTAAGCAGTAAGATATGGCCCAGATTTTTAAAATCAGAGCAGAGACCTAATTCCAAAATACTCTTCTGACTTTAAAATATGTTCAGGTTTATGTCTCACTTCATGTTTGAGCAACTTATAGTATTTTCTAATGTCTGATCTAATGTTAAGCTTTGTTTTTCACACTTTGCAAAAGGACTAATGCAGCTCTTGGCAACAGCAGATGCTGTAATTATCTTGAAGGTAGAGGATGTTCAGTGGAATATAGAAAGGGCTTTAATTCAAAACAGTGAACTTTATAGTTCAGTTGGTAATCCTTTTCTCTACAAGAATGCAGTGTTTAGAGCATCCATTTTAATAAGAAAGAAACCAGTATTAAAACAAGCTACAGCCTCACAGGGCTTACTGCACTGCTTGCTTGTAATCACTGTGTCAGAGACTTGAGTAATTGGAATGACATATGTCTGCAGGAATTTTTGCTGAA
Organism: Urocynchramus pylzowi; assembly: GCA_013397555.1. Taxonomy (NCBI): domain Eukaryota; kingdom Metazoa; phylum Chordata; class Aves; order Passeriformes; family Fringillidae; genus Urocynchramus; species Urocynchramus pylzowi. The sequence goes on from VZRH01006480.1 coordinate 9,015, forward strand.
TCTGGATTATTTGACAGTAGAATGTTCATCATTCCTTCCAAACAGATAGAAGTTTGATCAATTATGTTTCAGTGGCTTACAGCCATTTGCTATCTACAGTGACATTTATGATCTATTTTTGTTATCCCCAAATGGCCTTCAACCTAGCAGTTATCTGCCAACATGTTAAAGTTTTGGTCAGTGAAAATCCTTTAGTGTCTTGGAAAGATTCATGATGTTGTCTTTTGGCCAAAGTCCATTATGGGTAACTACAACTTTATCTACATTCAACGTATGTAATTGAGTGGCTGTGGTATGGCACACTGTCATTTGGCTTCATTTCAATCAACTGAGATAACTCTCTGCATTTTCTTTCCTATAACACTGTGTCATGTTGCTGCAAAAAGTGAAACAGCTGCCACATTCTCCTTCTTGAGGATGCATCCCAGAATGGGCTGTTTCTTCTGAGAGGACAACATAGCCTCCAATTTGGCAGGTAAACTTTTGCAACACCAAATCCTTCCATCTGTGGTTTCAAGTTGTCAGTTCATTGCAGGAACTAATAGTCTGGTCTAGATGTCAAACTATCTGATTTGTTAGTGTAGCTGGCAGGTTAACTGTCTAAGTCCTACCATTTCCTCATAGAATTCACTGTGGGTAGAAAATCTCATCCAAAAAAAGAAGAAAAATAACCATCTTTAAAGATTAGATGCACTGTTGGGAAATTAAGTTCTTAAAGCTAAATCAGATGTACGATAGGAAGCACTTCATAATTGCTCACATTTAGGGTAGAGGGCCAACCCAAAGGCATAGAGACAGGAGGAAAAAAGGCAATGCAGTCACTCAGCTATTACTGCAAGAAACAGCCCTTCAAATTCCCACAGATCTAATGTGTATCAGAAACAAGTTACACTGCTATAAAGAGGTAGAAGATGCTTTTTCATTCCTTGTGGTTATGGGAATGGGAGGCATTGTATTTCTTTGCACATATCCCTCCCAAACTGTTCATTGAGGAAAGCAGGATTTCTGCTGCTCCTTGAATCATAGAAGTAAGCAAAATATTATATGACCAAAAGTTGCCATTAAACTTTGCTCAAGAGTGTTTGAAAATGGCATGTGAATTCCATGCTGGAATAGGTGCTACTGTAAGGGCATCAAAATGGAAGGGAATGGATTAGCCGCTCCCCAGTAACAGCTGTGGCACCACAAATGATGCAGATGAGCATCACCCCATTTGCAGTACAGACACAGGAGAGCAACGCCATGCAGGCAGCAGTAGCATTGTACATGGAGTGGAAAGAAACCACAGCAAATACAGGTTTGCATTTTCCCTAGGCTTTCACTAAGAAACCTCCATGGTGTCACCTGCATTTCCACCATGCTGCTGCAAGGTGATCATTACCAACCTCTGTGAAGGCTTTCTGTCATTTGAAAATGTGTCTCTGGATGTTTTCAGCAAAAGAAAATACCTTGTGCATAAAATCTTCTCTTTTCATCTCTGAGGTCACACTTTGTCTTTGGGGTGATATTTGGTGTTTATATGCTATGGAAGTGATTCAGAAACTGCCACAACAAATATTTCTAATGACCCGTAGCTTCAGAAGAACTGTGTTCTGTAAGGTGAGGCAGGATTGAAGTAAATGTCATTAGAACTTTTCCTTTGTGGTGTCCTTCTCAGGTATTTATCATGTCTTTCCAGCTTGAAGGCAAAAACCACTGGTCTTATACACCAAAATTCTCTCCAGTCAAATATTTGGCTCATGCACTGGATCCTTCAGGTAATTTGGTCAATGGTACACTAAAGATTCATGTTTCTACTACTCTCAAAAACAAGATGAGGAATTTATCTGGTTTTGTTTTGGTTTGTTTGTTTGGGGTTTTTTGGATTTGGTTCAGTTTATGTATTTCAGGAGATACACCTGCACCTTTTAAATTTTTAAAATACTGTGTGTTCTCATTATAGTTTTGGTAGAACTTATTTCTCTCCAAGGGCAAACCCCATGCTAGTAACATCACAGAACTTCCTCAGCATAATGGGGCTCAGTCCATGGGTTGTGTTCAGTTGTGATCTGAGAGGTAATGCTGAAATAATTTTTTCCTGGATGTCTGAAACATACAACAGTGAGAAGTGACTTACGCTGTTGTCAACACAAGTACAGCTGACAGAATAAAGCAATGAATAGGTGGATGTTTCCAAATTTAACACCTTGGGGCTGGTAAAGGTGTTTACATCTGTAGGACTTAAAGTCCATCTTACCAAGGACTGGTTTAGTAGTTTGAGCACAGTTATCAGTACTTCAGAGAAAGTTCCATTTGCTCATGATTAAAATTTGGGTTCTGTACGTCAAGGAGGCGGCACCTGATGAGGGCCTAAACTGTCACTTTAATCATATTTGGCAACATTCAAGATATCTGCAAAGAAAATTTAAACAGAGTCAGATGTAATATGAAATGAATTCCACACGCCTTCACGTAAGGTAGAGAAAGATCTGAGATAGCCCTTCATTTTACAGTCTCTCAATCATATTTTCCTTTTTTTTCCCCCCTCCATTACTATTATTCATCATCCTACAACTTCTTTTGCATCTGGTAGTTTGCAGAGTTATGAGAGTCAATGATGTTGCAGAGTTACTGCAGTATTCTGGCATATAATGAAGTAATTATAAAAATTGATTAAAACATTTTTCTGCATATTCACTTAAAGCTCTTTATATTTGGTATCATATATGATAATATTAGCAACAAAAAAGTGATTCACACTTTTATAAGTACTTACTTTTAAAAGTACTTACTTTTGTAAGTACTCACAAATGTCCCCAGATGATGTTGCTGAGGCCTAAATATCTGATTCAGCTCAAAGTTATTTAAAAATAATTTAAAAATTACGCCTGTACTCTGAAAATTTCCTGGCAACTCAATGACTTAGTTATGTACATTATTCTCAAAGACTTCACAGGAGCTTCAATGCCCAAGACCAGGCCCAAGAGCACCTTGAAACATCTGAAACACTTCAGCATTTGGATAATTACATACTTTTGGGACCAACCCACATTTCTCTTTGGACTGCATGGCTGCAGACAACAGATGGATCATATGATCTCTGCATTTGGAAAGATGGCATAATTCTGGCAGACTGTCAGTTGAGTGAAAGAAGCTGATTTCAGATCCTCATTAAGAAAATATACAACCACACGGAATGGACTGAATGGCGGAAATTGATCGCTGGCGCCAGCTTTAATAGAAAATATTGCACACTTGCAACATGAAATCTGCTGAGCTCTGCCTGGATCTAGCTCTATCAGGTTTTACATTCTTTTCCCAAATAAATGTGTTCTAAAGGAGACATTCTTTGTAGTATAAGGGCCTTCTGTTTGCCAGGAGGGAGGGGAGCAGAGCAGTGGAGGGTTAAAAGGCAAATTCAAAGAGCTACCAGGTCTAGGGTTGGAGCAGGGTTCTAAGCCTTTGTTGAGAATTCTCTTACACTTGCAAAAGTTTCTGTTCAATGAAACTTTTCTTTATATTTCCAGTCTCCTGGTATATTTTTTAGGGTGCAGATAGCCCTTTACCCAGAAACACTCATTGGAAGAGTGATTCCTTGAAAGGCTACCTAGAACAGAGGCTAGACAGTGTTAAAGGAATAAAGCAGGTATTTATTAAAAAGGCCTTCAAAGGATACACCCTGGGCAGTACAAGAGCCCTGCTGGGGCTGCACCCAGGATGGATGACTTGGCCCCTTCCCACTGCAGGGCTCTGGGAACAAGCCCTAGTGCCTTCTTTACACACATTTCCACATGGAAGCAGCCCTGCCAAGCCCCTAAGAGCTTCAGTAGGAAACCAAGGGCACTGTAAAGTGTAATATGGTTTCCCAGCAACACTGGATATGAGCAATAATTTCACTGTAATCACTACTCACAGCTGAAGAGAAAAGGACTGGTGGAGCTGCACACCTTCATTTCACCATCAAACACCAAAATATTGGCTGTGGCTTCAGGTCACAATTTTTGTTTCTGCAGTGACATCAGGATCTTTATATGATACTTCATCTTGGCCACACAAAATAATGAACAATCATAAATCGTTGTTTGCTTTGAAAGTCTTTGCTAAACTATCTTTTAGTGAGATCAGAGACAGCATCTACCCCACATGAACCTGAAAAGTCCAAGCAGTAATAGTGGTTGCTGTGGTGTATCTATTCCTGTATCCTTTGTTCTATAGGTACCATTCTTCCCTCTGATAACTGTAAGTTTCAAAAGTTGGAATCATTAACTAGGTTAAAGATGACATAGTAAGTAAACAATGCTAGAAATTTTTAAAACATATCAACGTCTGAATTAACTTCTTCTCTCAGTGCATGTGTTTATGTTGAAGACTCTCCATTCACAGATTTCCTCTTTGGTGTGTAGAAAAATTATAAAATGTACTACTTGTTCTTGATCCCCTGTAAGGCTTGGAGCAAGAGAAGATGGAACTGGAACTCACAGGGACAGTTATTAGCTTTCTTCTGCTTTCAGAACCAAGGAGAGACAGTTAAACCAATAGGATACTCTTTATCTCTCTCTCTGAAATTATGGCAGAGGTATGACAAAAAACATAAACAGGCCTAGAATCTCAGTGAGCCTGATTATTTGTTTGAAATAGAGTCATGTGTGACAATAGTGATGCCTGTCCTTCTGCAGTGCAACACCTTTGTGTGGGAACCATTCAAAGCCCCTCAGCATGGGAGGACATGGTCTGTGTCACCACTGTGGCACTGAAGCCTTCGAGAGCAGCAAAAGCCACACTAATATAATATAATGCACACAACAATTTGGATATGTTGCAGTCCTTGTAAGTATATATTAACGTGGAAAACTGTACTACAAAAGTAAAGGTGATGGAATTACTCCCCTGTTTTGACTTCTTGGCAGAAATAGGAATTTCAGGTATGTAAGGACCACTGAACTGGAGTGCAGCTGGTGATCAGCTGTGAGTAGTAGATGTGAAAAATTCAAAGGCTTAAACTTCAGTGCCAGCCAGACAAAAGGTAATCACTGAAACTAGGACAGGGAAGGGGGAAACCAAAATTTGGATGAAACGCTATTTAAAAAATAATTTTTGAGCTGCACTTCTTAAAAAGCTAAAATTCTAGGCAATTACAATTGAATATTTTTTATTCTGTCAATTCTTTCATTCTGGATATATTGCAGTGACAAGTGCTCATCTCACTCTCTGAAACAAGCATTTTTTTGGAGGAGAGTTGAAGAGCAATTAATCTGAACAGATTCTATTTAGCAAGTTTTTAGAAAAAGCATCTATTTACTGTATTACAAAAAGAACATAACCAGCACGCCTATTAGTCCTTGTAACTATTCTCTTGTGTTTCTAGGAAAAGCTTGGCTGTCATTGTTGCAGATTAGTAGCATTCAAGCCTAATAAAACTCCAGTGAAAACAGGGACTCAGCATGCACAACAGTCACATTTTAAGCTTCAGTATTTTACCTATTTTTAATTAAAAAGAAAAAAGCCCACGATACCCAGAAGTCCAAGTTAATTGAAAGGACCAGTAGGGTCATATAGAAATTCTTTTTGAGAAGAATCACTGATCTGAAAAAGAAATCAAAGCCACTTTTCCATTACTTTTTCTTAGTGCCTCCATGACTTCAAAAACTAATTTATTTTAAAGTTTGTAAAAGAAAAAAAAAAAAAAAAGAGTTGTTAGACTAAGACTTCACTTATCAAGTTTCATCCTAGAGGGAATTTTTATAGCTGAGTTATAAACCCTCCACACTTGAATGTTTGTAATGAAATGCTGACAAATGCGATAATAAACACCAATCATGGGGCCATAGTAGCTGATCAGAGAGTGGATTCAAAAGTTTGCAGTGCTATCATAATATTTTGTTCTGTTTCCAGCACTAGTTTGCTTAAACCTCCTTTCAGGTTCAGCAGCTGTAAAACAAGATCAATCTAACTCGAGATTGCAAAATCATTTGATTATTTATACTTCTCTTCGAAAGCTACAGAATGTCTCTCAAATATGATTTCATTTAGTCTTATTTTTTTGGTTTACATGTCTGAATACTAATTGTAACATGATATCTTCAAGGGAACTCAAATTTCTACCAAAAGTCGGTCTTCAGTGGCCAAAGAGAACATAAACAAACCAGCCTCAGACCAGGGTCTAAAAATGGGCTATGATCAAACAGCTCTAAGGCTTTAAAAAGCCCCTTATTATCTTTTCCCAGAAGTAATTGACACTGTCAGTTTTTGTTCTTAATGCGGTGATAATGGCACTGTGCTTTGGGGAGACCGAGGAGCTGGGCTCAGCCTTGGTGGCAGCAGGGATTCTCAGCAAGGGGAAGAAGTCCTTTCACTCCAGTGGGTGAAATCCAAGCCTTGCTGAAGTTAGCAGCACTTCTGCTCTCTGTTAGGCTCGGGGTTTCACTGTCTTCCCCAGCCTGGCAGGCTGCTGTACTGCACTGACTCCACAGATCAGAACGCAGCAATCTTGGACCGAGACAAGGATTAGGGGAGAAAGGACCCCACAGTTTTGTTATTTCTGCGAGATGGGATTGCACTCCAGCAAGAAGCTTGTCTGCAGTGTTCCCATAATTAGTTTATATTCTTACCAGACTAAACTTCCAGGATTTCAACACATCCACAGGGGCTGAGGGATGGGTCAGTAAGGCATCTTGCTGTTTCACTGAGTTCTTCACGGGTGTAAGGACATGCTTTAGTTTCAACACTGGTTCCTTGGAAAAAATTGCATTTAGACTGCTATTTTTAATAAATCTTCATCAGTTTTGGAAAAGCACGAAACAAACAAACAAACAAACAAAAAAGCTCATTTCATCAGGTTCTAAGGTCGTATGAATCAATCCAGTGGCTCAGGAGCAGCTCAAAACACATCTTGGTATTTTTTCTGTGCTGTTTACATATTGTGTTCATTGGCTTATACCAAAACTGCATTTTGAATTTCTAATGTTTTTAGTATCAGTGGCTCATATAAGAATGTTACTACTGTTTGTATTGCTGCAAAATTTCCAGTGATCCATTAGAAATCAGGATTCATAATGCAAGATCCATTTGTATTCAAAAATAAAATGTAACATATCCTTTCTGCTTTTCTCTAGTTTCTAACACAAGTATGGAAAAAAAACAAAAACAAAAAAAAAAACCTTGGATCTTGAACAAATTCCAGTGTTTTGTTATTAAACCAAGAAGAGAAAACCAATAATTTTTGAATTATCTGTTACAGACATGTTTACATTATGAATCTCCTAACTTAAGACTCTATGTGCTATAGAGTTCTAATTTTATCCAATGATATGAGCAAGAAAAATCATGAAAAGTTATATAATCATACTGTGAGAGATCATAGAGAAATAGTGGTAAGGAGTGAATATTAAATTGCATATTTCATTGTCCATAAAGAATTTGTCTTCATCATTTTGCCTGAGATGATGGTAACTAAAATGAGATTGGGTTATGTGAACTATTGTTGATTTTGGAACATTGTTCATACGTAGTTCCTTCTTTCGTTTTATTTTTAGGAAAAAAAACCCAAAAAAAANTTCTTTTTTTGTTTTTTTTTTTAGAAAAAAAAAAAAAAAAAAACCAAAAAAAAACAAAAAAAAAAAAAAAAAGAAAGAAAACAAACCCCAAAACAACACAAAACCATCTGAAGAGGTGAAACCCCCCAGTTCCTAGAAAGGATCCAGCTGCGTTAACTATCCAACTGCCTCTTGGAAAAAAAAAGCATTTTGACAAATGGAGAGCAGATGCAATGCGTGGAGTCAGAGAGGTCAACAAAAACAAGTAAAAAAAGAAACCAGGGAAACAAGTGAAAAGAGAAAGAATATTAGAGTATTAATACAGGATATTAGATCTCTCATGATAATATTAAAGTGAACAGAACGAGAAAAAGAAGAAGAATCACCACAGAGCTGACAAAACACGAGAGAAGAAATAAGAGACATAGGATCCTAGGCATACTAGCCTGAATCCAGGGTAAATATTGATTTTACTAATGTCACGGTAATTTTATTTGACGGAGATGAAAGGTGTTCTACGAAGCCACGCAGAACCACGGCCCAGAATGGGCAGTTTAATGCGAGCGGACCGGGCTCTGAGCAGGCTGGCTGCTGCGGACGCGGGGAGAAATCCAGGTCTTTGCCAGCCGCAGCAGAGGAAGGTGCCAGAGGCAGAGAGAACTGGGGAGGGGAGCGGGAAGGGAGGGCAGAGCACAGCAAGATGGGCCGGAGGGACTTCTAGAGGAGACCCTGGGCCCCGCTGCCAGCCCGGTCACGGCCACCTCCGGCCGCTGCCGCTCTGCCGGCAGCTCGCCCCTTTTCAGAAATGCCTGCGAAGGCACCAGTGGGTAACGCTAGATAGAGATCTCCGGGTTGGACCCTATCCCCATCCCCGGGCTGTGCTTCCCCCTTTCCTCCCGCTCCGGCTTTTCAGAATGTATTTCATTATTTTTATTCCTTGCAAAGGTGAAGCGTGGCGTGAGCGTGTGTGTGCGTGCATGCTTTTGCAAGGAAATGTGCCGTGAGAGAGAAAACGTCTCCGCTTGACGTCCCCAGAGCCAAAGCCCACAAACTCACAAGTTTTCTCTCTCAGGAGGGCGCAGGCGGCTTCCCAGGCTGGNTCCTGCTCCAGCTCCCGCCCGGAGCGAGCGACGGCGCTGGCCGCCCACACGCAAGGACAGAGCCGTTCCCGGGAAGAAAATCGTGACAACAAGCGGTTGTATCCAGATGTTCGGCTTCCCTGGCCCCGTGACACACGGCGTGGACTTGGCAGACTGGATTTCAAAGAAAAGGGAGTTGTTGTTTATTTTTTAAAAGGCAGAAAGCGCTGGGTTAAAATGCACAGGCCGAGATTTCCCTGGCAGGCAGCTGGGCAGGAACCGAACCCGCTGGAAACCCGTTCCGCGAGTTGGAAGGGCTCCACTGCCCCGGCCCAGTCTTTCTCCAAAGCCACAAATTGGAAAGATATTAAAGCAAGCAGGCAACGTAACACAAACCAAGGAGCCTCGAACCTTCATTCCCCCCTCCCCCGCCCGGTTCCGTTTACAAAAATTATAAATATTAACAAGTCTGCAACACACTGAGCCTCTCCATCCATCTTCTCCCCAACTCCTCCCGACCTCAGCGCACGCTTCTCCAAACACTTCTGGTTTTGCATCCCACACCTTCACGGTCCTGGCTGCGGTGTGAGAAGCCGAGGCAGGAGCCACGGATCTGCTTCCCCAGGAGGGAGGCGCCGAGGCCACCTGCTCGCTGCCGCGGGCGATGGCCGGCCCCTGCGCTTCCTAGCTCGCCTCCTGTCTGCTGCACCCGTCCAGGAGCTCAGTCATGAAGGAGATGTACACTATGGCCAGGCGCAAGGTCTCTATCCGAGACAGCCTCTTTTCGTAGGCGAAGGTGGGCACCTTCTTCCTGAGCTGGTCAAACGCCTCGTTGAGGTTGAACATCCTCTTCCTCTCCCGTACGTTGGCCGCCTGGCGCTGGGCGTAGGTGATGACCCGTTTTCTCCTAGGTCTGTCCAGGAGGGAAGCGCTGCGCATCCTTTCCTCTTCCTCTTCTTCTTCGTCTTCGGGATCTCCATTTCCGAAAGCAGCCAGGGGCAAACCCCGGGCCATCCCTTCCCGAAGCGACAGGACTCTGTCCCCGAAGGGAGGCCCGGTGGTGACCCCGCAGAGCCCCAGGCCCGCCTCGGCCCCGGCGGCTCCCTGCGGGTTGCCCAGGGAGAGGTCGGCCACGAAATCCAGCACCGAGGCGCCCAGCAGCCCCTCCGGGCAGGGCACTTGCGGGGCTCTGCCGTGCAGCTCATCCAGCAGCCCCGGGCGCTGGTGGGCTGGGAAAAGGCTGGCTGACATCTTACTTCAGAGAGGGCTTACTTAGGTCCCCCATCCCCAGCCCCAGGGACGTTAATATTTATAACCCCCCGGATAACAGGATTAGCAGGACTAGAAAGAGCGGCTGTAAAATTTCTCGCCGTGATGCTGATGAGAGGAGACAGGCAATCCCCTCGGGGACGCGTGGATGCTCCCGAGAGAGGAGTCCCTAGCGAGTCAATCCTGTCACAGCGATCAAGGACAGTTCCTTCTTGGCAAAACCCTCCGCTCTTACCTGCTGAGCACTTTTGTCTCTTCTTACACACCCGCAACCAAACGATTTTCAGCCTCCTTAAAGCCCCCAGGAGCAGAGCCGGGTCTCCACTGGGCTTGTTTTCCTGCTTTCTGTCGGGATCTCTGAACCCTGGGAGCCAGCCTGACAATTGATGTCAGGCAACTGCATGTATGCTTTTAATGATGTCCTGAAGAGGGGACCTGCATGCAGAGGGTCACCGGGGAATGTTTACCCTGTATCCCAGCGCAGTGGGAACTGAATGACAGGACCTCCATTAGCCTAAGTAAGCATTGTAGGGGACCCGATATTGCATTCCCTGTAGTAACTGTTGGAATCGTCTCTTCATTCCCCCTAAATCCCCTTCAATCAGAGTTCAAATATCTTTCCAGTAAATCTCATTTCGGTTCAGACAATCTCATAGCACTTGTTTTGAGACTCCTTCCTCCTGCCCGTGAGGATAAGCCGGTCCTGCCAGGGCCGCGGTTACCCCTTCGGCAGAGCCCTCCCGGTCAGCGGCAGAGCACAGAGGAATCAACTGGAGCGCACGCCCTGATAACGCTGGATACATGCCGCAAAATACCGTGAAATGCCCACAAACACACCCACCCACACACCCGACACCGCTGAATACCTTTCTTTGATCAAAGTTTCCTTCAGGACAGACGCTGGGGATTGTTTTGCTTTTGTCTTGGGAGACTGGAAGAGGGGCTGTGTCTTCACCCTCCCGCACCATAGACTCTCCCTAAATAAACAGCCCGGCCCTGGCAATCCCTGGCAGCGTCAGATACACCGGGGTGGAATCCGATCGATTTCCTTTGGCACGCGATTTGTACACACAGGTCTCTCAGGAGTGACTGCCCATCACTCCTGAGCTGACTTCTTAAAGCCTAATCTTCTCCTTTGTCATGCGTCGTTGTCACTCTCTCTTTGAGGCTAATTAGTCTCTAATTCCTAAGGGAGATCAAGGGAGGTGGATGGGGGCGGCCGAAGGAATCTTCTCCTCGGAAATGCTTCCTGTTTGCCTGCAGGACGGCAAACATTTCCCGCCGCGTACCGGGATGTGCCGTCACTGACAGCTCAGCGAGCGAACTACGCATCCCCTTTCCCGGGAAAGGTGCAGCGGGAACCGGCGGCGGGGGCTGCGGAAGGTGCGCGGCGCTCAGGGACGCTGGACAGCTCCGGAGCGGGCCGGCCGGACCCAGCGGTGGCGGCGAGGGGGACAGCGCGGGTACGGGAGGGGGACACCGCCGGCACCCCTCCTCCGGGCCCACCGCCAGCCTCGCCCCATCCTGTCACTCGCTGCTGCGGGCAGAGACGGGCGGCCCCGCGGCTGCTCAGCAGCCCGCCCGAGGCTGGGCAAACAGCGAACAGCAGCGGGACTGCCGTGATTCTTGCTGGGGCTAAGAGGTTTCTTAGCGGGCAAGGAGAGTGCCGCTCCGAGACCTGCTTATTTGTAACTAATACGGTGCAATAGAACACCTGCTGAATGAAGCAATGAGGCGAGGAGGAACTGGAAAATGCCTGTTGAGAGAGGTGTTGTTCAGGGAGCATCCAAAAGTAAGTTGAAAAGATGTAAATGTTAAGTGCTATACAAAAACACTCGGTGGAAGAAAGATCAGCTATGTATTTAGGACTGACCCACAAAGGACCATGACTTATTTGGGCTCCTTTTAGTTGAGGTGACAAGTATTTAATTTACAGACACGGAGATAAAAATTAAGGACAAATGCCAGGAAAGTTCTGTCATTACAGAACTCAAAATTATCATAGAAAAACAACTACTTCAGACAGTGAAATAAAATAATGGAAAAACATTAACTCATCACCTCTATGTCAAAATTCCCATGAATTTACTGTCCTGTACGAAAATGGCATTTAGTAGAGGACAGACATGCCCTTCACCAAGGCATCTTCAGAGAGAAGCTCTTGCTCTCCCCTCTAGTTGCAAATTTTTGCAGGACACAAGCTACAAAGACATCCAGAGCTGGAAGAGGTTTATATTGCAAGAAAGACAAGCTTTTCTAGCTAGTAATGCATCACAAAGCAATATAACATAAGCCATAAAAATATTAATGCTTCTTAAAGCAAGTAATAAAGACAGAATTATGACAGAACTGAGAGGTCCTAGCAGAAAATGAAGACTTGTTACCAACATGAATCCTCTTGTAAAGCTGGGGGTTTTTTTTCTGCTTTGTATTCTTTTCTATTCCTCCTTATTTATTTTTCTCTGATATTAAATATTTTAGATTATACCAATGCACTGTGGTATATCAATAATACATGGCACTTTTTTATTTGGTGATTTTTGTCACATTGGGGAAATTATGGAGCTGAGGCAATGTATAATGAATACCCAATGCTGCAAGACACAGATTTTCAGTGCCTAGACAAAACAAGAATGTCAGAGAAGCAGAATGAACTCTCACAAGAGGCTGCTTTGTTACTTCAAAATTGTCCAGATTAGGTGATCCAAAGTGTGTTCTAGATTTATTTTAAATGTGAATGTAGTTTGCTTTATGACTCCTACCTTCCTTCAGCCCTCCCTTATTTTCATAGCACTTGTTTATCAATTAAAAATTTGCTCACAAGGTGCTTAGAGATGCTAAGAACTGATAGTTATAGTTTCAAACCACTGTACAGCTATTTCCAAAATTATTCTTCAGAAATATCTATAAAATGATTATTGATGCTCATGTGGGATTTGTCTTTAAAACTCAAACCACAACAACTTTTCTGATCTATTAGTCCTATCAGAAAAGTATATATATCCTTTTCTGCCCAGCCCTTTTATCACCTTGTGTGATAATTGTCCACAGTACCACATGGGAAAATACAGCCACTCTGATAACTTGAAGTTATTGATTGGGATGCTATAGATTTTAACAGTGACCTGTACTTTACTGGAAAATTCACTGAAGTCAGCAGTGACCCTGAGATGCAGAAGTATATAGGTACTCTCCATCAGATATGACTCATTAAAAACAGACCTGAGAAGGTACTGTCTGCTTTGGAAACCACAAAAAGTTAGATATGCAACTTATATTTTCTTGTAAAATAGAAAAAAAAAAATCTTCTCTCCTTTAACTGATCCATTGAAAATGACAGTTGCTGTCATTTTCAAACTCTGGCCTGAATAACAGAAACAGATAGAGTCTGTGGGACACTAATGCAATCTCTTCCAAATTATTGACATTGCAGCTGTCTGATCTTCTAATTGAATTTAAAATGAAAGTAATGTCCATGGATCAGGACCTGACTACCTCAAAACAGTTCCTGTCCTGTTGGACTCACAGTTTGCACTCCTGACAGGCCAGACAGGATCAGTACAGAATATATGTGTGGAGATGGGGCCAGCTCACAAGGGAATAGAGGGAGTTTGGACAACATCTCATCAGTCAGTGGTGAAGAGGAAGGCACTATGGACACCACTAATGAATTAATACAAAAAGGAAATATTTACACAAAGCTAGTTGAATACTGGCTATTTTGATGCTAGAAGAATGCCATGGCATTCAAATGAAAGTGTAGCAAATGTGATTGAATGTGACATCACTGGAAGAGTCACAGAGTCCTCAAATGTCCCAATGCATTATGAGATTAAATAGGCAGTGAACACTGGACTGTGATAAAGTTTATGTTCAAAGATTTCATGTCTGAGTGAAGCTGAGGGAGGCCTAACAAAATGTATAAAATTAATTAAATGGTCAGTACTTTTTTTGAGTGCCTTACAACAAAACCAGAAGGGAGGAGGTTGATGAAGTCAAGGTCAAAGCTAATACAGACCAGAGGAATCAGTGCTTTGCTGGCTGAAACTGCTGGGAAAGCCTTTGGTACACTAGAGACACGTGAAGTGTATGGAGGTGAGGACAAAGTTACCTCAGCCTGACTTCCCCAGATCTCATTTGCAGAAAGAATTGGTCAACTCCATCAGTTAAGGAAAATAATATGGATACTAGAAACGGGCTCATATTACCTAACTGCTGGATTTTATCCAAGCAACAAGTTGTCATGGAGACGTTCTGACTCCTGCAGAGATAGGAGCGCCCAGAGTGAACATCGTGGTCCACTTCAAGCCTGTCTCTCCTGATGGACTGTGAGAAGCTTGGAGATTTCACCTTCAGTTCTCTAGGATGAGCCTTAGCTCTAGAATTAGCAATGTATGAGTAAAGACTAAAAGAAATCCAGTAAGATGTGCATCCAGAGTATGCAGGCAAACACAACTGGGTGTATTTGGTGCAGTGACTAGAATTCGAGTCTGTAAGAATTCTCTGCAAATTTTTTTTTCTAAATAGTTTACCTGCATAGACAGTTTAAGAATTAACTTTATTCCTTAGGCTGATGATATATGTGTGAAATCTCTGCTCACAAAGCAGGTGAAGTCCAGCTTACTAGTTCAGCAGAGGGACTACTTCTATTCTGAAAACCAGAATAAATTCATTCAGCCAAAGCTTTACAGTCTGATCCAATCAGTAATTTCAGGCACTGATCCTTCTTACATCTGACTGTATTAATGCATTCCTGTGTCACAGCCTGCCATTAACAGGACTCCAATTTGAATACAAGCACCTACTTACAAAGATCAGGTTTCACAGCCTGGCTCTCTCAGACAAAAATGTGACATTCAGTAACATCATTATTCCCTGACACAGGAAATCATTAGGAAAAATCAATATTTTGGGCAAAACCTAATAAAACTAGGTATTTTTTGCCAGTAAAGAGCAGTTCATTTTTATTTACAGTGGTATTACACAACATTTGAAGAGTCTAAAGAAGCAACTGTTGATATTTCCCCATATGGGACCAAATGATGAAGAAAAAGTTTGAAACTGTAATCTTGGGTAAATCATAGACAAATGAAATGAACAGCTGTGGTTAGGGTGGGATGGGATTCATCATGCTTGCAAAGTTTTATGAACGATACTTTTTTCCTTAATCATAACCTTAGGGGTGGGAGGGATTGAGAACAGGGCAAGCATTAAAGTTGGAATGTCAAACTTGACTTTGAATTTCCTGGCTTTTTATCAGCATGCATGAAAAAGTGTAATGCTATTCAAACATAGCTTCTTTAATCTTGATTTTGTTATATAAATATTTTTTTGCTGAAATGGAATGCAACAAAATATGTATTCTTTACCTAGAAGTCTAGATTTTTCCAAAATCTTTATTACAATTATTTAAAATTATTGTTTTATAATTATGTACTAGGGGCATTAATTAATGCTTTTTTTTCTCTTCCACTTCTCATAATTTGTAAAATGCAGGGAAATGTCAGTCTTAAAGTTATTTTTATGAGAAGATCTTGCTTATATACAAACAGAATAAATCTATGTTTGATGGAGGACCAAGATTCATCCTTTTCCTTTTTTTCTATTTTGTCTGGAATTTACAGATTTTTTTTATAGTTCACAGGTGTATCTCCTGCAACTACCAAGGGGACTGACTAAAAGTCATCTACAGAAAACAGGTCTCCTTTGCCAAGCTTCTCAACCATCCATTGCCTTGTTAGCTTCTGGCTATGGTATTCTCCTAAGGGTATGTAATTTCTTTTCTTCATAGTCCCTCTTAACAGGTCTTAACAGCTTGTGTCTTTGTGTGTATTTATGACAATAGTCTACAATTACAGTATCACACAGTTTTTTTCCAGCTGAATTTCCATTTTATTCCCATTCAACACATTGGAAATAGCTAATCTTATGGATAGTGTTTGCTGATTTTTGCTTAGTCATTCACACTTTTTCTTTTTTTCTGTGGTAAATAAATCATGATTAAAGATAAGATTTAAAATTTTGCTTCTAAAAACATTTCTCATGATTTAGCTTCCATATCAATATGCTTGGTAGATTTGTATTGAGTAAGTATTGTTTCTCTTTACAAATGGAAAGCAGGAACAAAACAGAGAAATAGAAGAATTGTGGCAAATAGAACAACAAGGTAAATTGGAATTGAGCGTTTGATCTATCTAGAATTTAACTTCTGGGACCTTGTGTGTTATAGAGACTTTTAACCTTAGGAAGATCCCATTAAAGTACCCCATTAAAGCTGTAAGCACTTGGTCCCTCCATGGATGGCATATGACTTTTATATTAATTGTATGTAATATATGTTCATCAAGTGATTTATTAATACATCTCTGGAACATGTTTTTATTAACAACATGGAGTAAGCTTTGATTGCTTACTAACCTAAAAGTTTTGATTCTACAAGTGTAATTTTAAAAATACAAACCAGTGTTACTGCTATTTGTCAGATTTTATTTAAAAGTGAACTTCAAAATGAAAATTTCCATCCTATGTTCCATCATATTATTCCCATGTGGGTCAGTGGCAGGGCTGAAATCTTTAGATCTATTGTGCTGCTTACTGCCTATGCAGCCAAATCTCCTCCCTCTGCCATCAGGATCTGGGGGATGGTAACACACTTTGCCAGAAAATTTCACAGACACTTGCTGGCAGCTCATAACTCCTGTTGGTTGGGCCTGATCCCCCTTGTTGTCCTGTACATACCATGCGATGGCACTCAAGATGATCTGCTCTACAGCATTTCCCAGAACAAGGTCAGGTGTACTTCCCTCTATCCTCCTTGTGACCCTTCCTGTAGAAGGTTCTCACATTTGATGACCTCCACTCACCTGGGACCTCCCTGGTTAGCCAGAGCTGCTGGTGAATGGTGAAAAGTGGCACAGTGAGCACTTCTCTCAGCTCTCTTGGTACCCTTGGGGGGACCCCAGCCAGCCCCACAGACCTGTGTGTGTCTAAGTGATGTAGCAGTTTGCTGACCATTTCCCCTTGGATTATGGGGTCTTCATTCTGTTCCCTATTCCTGTCTTCCAGCTGAGGCCTGAGTACCTGGAGAACAACTGGGCTTACTATTGAAGAGTGAGGAAAAGAGGCTGGTTACCTGACTTTCCATGTGGAATACAGTTTAATCTTACCTTCCTGGACTTCAGTCTTCTCACCTCTCGAGGTCCATGGGTCTTTTTTCCAAACTTCCCCCTTCTTGCTGCTCTGTTTGCCCTCTTTGTCTCTCTATCTAATCATAGAGCCCATTTTCACTTGCTGTTGGGGCTGTCCAACCCCATCCTTGGTCTGGCACAACACTCAGAGCTGCACTAATTTACCATTCTCAAGCATGAGCGTTAAGAAATTTGGCAACATTAACAGAAAGGTATAAGCAATCTAGCATATTTGAAGCCATATAACTTGTAGTCTGCTCTAGCAGGGTAGGTCTTAAATGAGGTACTTGAAAGTGTGCTCCTATGAAAAATATGCAATTTTCAGTATTTTGAAGGATGAGGAAATCAGTTCATTTCCCAATTGCTTTATTTACACATGATAATTGTGACTGGATTATAGAATAAAAAGGATCATCAAATCATCAATTGAGATGTAAAATTAATGCTGTTATTAGTAATAAAAATATTAACAGCAATATTAATGTTAATTAAATGGGCATTAGTTATATATATTATTTTTATAGGTTTAACATTAGAAGGTAAAGAAGCCCAAAGCCATTTTCTGAAATCATATGTTTTTTTTAACCCATTTGTTTGATTCATGTGTATGTGTGTAGGGAAAGAAACTAGCCTAAATGTTTTTATAATACCTTTCATGCTCAATTCACAGTAAAAACTTTGCCAGTCTAGTATGTCTTTAATAATCTGTGCCATAGAAAACACTAATTTGTCTAATTTTTTTTCCTTTTAATATTTTTTGTAAGTATGAGATTAAATGTTTTGAATGTTCATGAAGCTTCATTTTCTTTAGAAAATGTTTCTAAGGTGGTGAAAGATGTTGCTCACTACCAACTGAGATGAGAGAATATACCATTTTGATAGAAAAATCTTGGGCAAGGTAAGCATTCAACTACTTCAAAATCTTGTGTAAGGTTGTCTTTCCCAACTACATGATTCACTACATTGTAGAGAATTCACATGTAAGTTTTTAAATATTATTTGATCTGCCTTCGCTTATTCTCATTAGAACAAAAATTATATCTCATTTTCAGGAACCTGGTCAGGCTATTCATTGAAAAAAGAAATTTGCATGAAGTTGTGCCATAGACACATTGACACGTAAATGCTAATGTCTACAGTGTAATTTTATTTGTTTTGGGTAAAAGTAAAATAACATAATAATCTTTTGGGGTTATTAGAAATACTAAATGAGTCAAGCTACTGGATTTTTTTGAACAGTTACACTAAAGCTATCTATCCTCCTCCCTATATGTGGGTCATTGCATCACTTTTTATCCTTCCTCCTATTTTCTATTATAGGTTCTGACAAAAGTAAAATATTGGCATAGTACAGAGGTTGCTGCTTACCAGTAGTTATAAAGCAATAATCATCATGAATGAATAAAAGGCTTTTGGGACTAAATAAGGAGCAGTTGAGTATGTTAGTACCTGGGAAAGTGCTACCCTGGCCCTGAGGATCAAGGAAGACCAGACATGACTTTTGTGGAGGTGAAGTGTTTCTCCCATTCCCTTCCCAACATGAAGAGGAAGGGGAGACTTTCCTCTGTTATGCTTTCTGATTTATGACACACATGTTGCTTTGCATCACATATTAGATTAAAAGATGTTTCAGGCAAGGACTAAATATTCGTATTTCCTCTGTGACCAGTAAGAGGGAAAGCTCAGACACTGCTGGACACTTTAACATTACCAGAAGATGAGACAGAGATTAATTTTCATGCATTTCATGACCAAAAAAAAGTGTTTTTTAAAAAGGAGAAAGAGCTAAACAGAGTCATAGCCTAGCTGGAGAAGGGGAAGGAGGAGTTGTGAGTCTACTGTGATGGCAGTGGTGTGGAGGAAAGATGGACCCTTTCCCACTGCCCCAGTAAGTTGGAGATTTAGTAGGAGGATAGAGCTAGTTCCAGAACCAGCTACCAAGCCCAGATGAAGCCCAAAGACCTTGTCATTGAAAATATTTTTAATTTTCAAATTCTGAATTTTGTCCAGCGAAGGGAAAATATAACGCAGGAAGGCTGAACCTAAGAGCCATAGCAACTGTTGTAGCACTACTCATGGACACTGTGATCTAAGGGCACAATAGCAAATAAAACTATATATAAGCAATCAATTTTGAAAGCAAATAGTAAATAAAAAAATGTGTCCAAGCATATGTTAAAAGCTAGAGAGTAAGGAATGAGAACTCATAGTCCAGCTATTCCATAAACTCACTGATAAAAAGCAGTTTCTTCATGTCCCGTCCCAGGTCATCTTTGCCTCAGATTTGTCCAACTTCAGAGAATTACTGAATAATGAAATCTGACTCCCCGTTTGGGATTTCCCCCAGGCTATAACAATGGGGAACAACAGTGTCAATTCATTTGCACAAAGGACATTGTGAGTCATGGACAACTCCATCCTTGCATTTAAAACATCCCCAGACCACAAGGGCAATTATGTAGACACATAATGAAGGACCTGCAGATATTTACTGCTGCCCACATAAATAAAGGGTCCTGGCTATGACATGTTTTGCCAACACTAGAGTAAGTAAGTTGCAAAAAGTAATATTATCTTATTATTCTGTCTTTTCATATTTGCTTCTATTCAAACACTGGTAGAAAAGGTCTAAATTGCAAGTATTGGCATGTAAATACCACACCAGCAAAATGTGTGAAAGCATAAACTGAAGAGAAGCAGGGTCGATTATTTGCATTGGGTTACCAAAATGCATTAGTTGCACAGCTAGGAACAAACCCACTGTCTCTGGTCTGCTAGCTTAATTCTTTAATTGGTAGGTAATCCTGGCTCACAAAGTCAGGGAAAATCAAATCATTCACTTTTGCTTTCAAAGCGAAATCTCTCTGGGATTATCTCATTTGTGAGACCAGATCCAGAGAAAATAAGTTAGGAATGGAACAATCTATTTTATCCTTAGTTCCAGAAAGATTGAATAATTGAGGAAAATTTCATTTCCTATTTTTTGGAAGAAAAAAGGACATATAATTGCATTTAATTTAGCTCAGGTAAAAATCAGCGTTGTGAAATAAAAACTTGATAGACCTCAGTACACAGTAGTCAGTCAGGAGTGTCCTAGGATGCTGAAGATTAGCCATGGTGGTTTTGGTTTAGTCTTTATTGCTATGTGAGACTTTTTTTCCAGGATTTCTTGACTCATTCCTCTAAGCCTGTGTTGAAAGGGAGTTTCTTAACGCATTCTGAAGCAATCACATAATTTGTTCTTTTTCTTTTACTTGCTATTTAGTAATACAGTTAATTTCTTCAGAATATTTTTAACCACATGTTTTAACTGCATTGTGTATTCTTTGAAAGAGCAGTTATTAGGTTTATTATTCAAAGACAAACTATTTAAAGAAGTTGGGAGAGCATGGCATTCTAGCTAATAATCTTTTAATATTCAAAATCATTATCTTACAAAAAATTAAACTAAAAATTAATCATTGCATTAAACCTACTGCAGACCTAGGTAGCAGCATAAAGTCACTTAGAGACATAATGTGGTGCTCTTTATAGTGACAATGGATTCAGCAAAACTTCCCACTGTCATATGTGTGCATGTTAGAACTCTTACAGAATAATTCTCGGAGGGGTGAAAAAGAAGAAATTTGCAATATCATTACACAGCTAAAATCACAGGTGCTGTTTCCAGTCAATGATAGAACTTATTGCAACATAGCTGGTCTTGAGGTTGTCAGAAAATTTTTGGAATAAAATAAGAGCTTAAAGGGGGCAAGAAGTCAAAGGTTTAAAAATTATTTTTTTTTCCCCCCAGATGAGAGAAGCTCTCAAACACTGACTGAGAAAACAGGACTGAGAAAACAAGAAAGAATTGAGTGGATCCCTTCTGGAACCTGGACTTTTCAGACTTTGTCTGCCACAGTTTCCCATTTTACTTTTCATGTTTCTTGAGCAGTCTGCTTACAGAAAATCACCAAGAAGACATAGAATCCAATTTTGTCCATCAGTCTATCCTTTCTCATTTCAGCTTCACAAGTCAGAAAGTGATGATTGGAACATCAGGAACCAGTGCAGCCTAATGCAGCCACTTGACTTGGTCTAAGACCTCTTACTAGTTTTTCTTTTGCTAAATGGGAATCTTTCTGATTAATTAAAGTGCAATGACACCATGCAAGTGGAAAGAAAACAAATGAAAAGGCACATTTGTAGTAATTAATTTCTTTGGTATTTAGAGACAATTTGCAGACCAATATCTAGTCTAAGCTAAAAGTAAGCAGGGATGTAAAAGGTGACAGAACCAGACTCTGAAGTTAGTTAAAGCAAAGTAAAGTTAAGGAAAAATGCAAGTTTTTTGAGGTAGAAAAGCTACTGAGAAATGATACAGAAGAAGTTGAAGTAGACTTTGTGGGTTTTGTCTTGCTTTTCAAAGGTATTGCCTGATGTTACACCTCTGTGTTGACCAATGTAATTTGGTGAAGAGATGGAAACCAAATAATGCAGTAGATACAGGGTAAGTATTACTGACAGAAATTGAAAGTTAGTGGAGATGGATGGCATTCATCCAAGGCCACTGGAAGAGCTGGCTGCAGAGATTGCAATGTTACAGTCTCTGAAAAAACACTGTGGTTATCAGGAAAATCCTTTGCAACCAAAAATGCTACATCTATGTTCAGAAGAAATGAAAGGAGGACTTGGGGAATTTTAGGGCCTACTCATCCCTGTGAAAGCTGTGAAGCATGCCCCGTTCAAACACATGAAAACAATCAGGAATAACTAGTTCAGACTTGAGCAGCTTGACTGCCTGCTGCCATGAGATGGCATGTTGAGCAGGCAGGAGGAAAACAATGGACACCTGGTGGTCAGGATGGCTTTTGGCACTGTCCCCAGATGGATTCTCTCTGAATCTGAGGAAGTATGGACTAAAAGAACAGTTTGTTAAATGCGTTGAAGATTGGATCTACCACCACAGTAAAAGTGTAGGAGAATTAATGTTTTGGGTTCCAGTTGGTAATAATCTTGGTACTGGGACTCATATTGCTCAGCATTTCCATCAACAGTTTAGATGGTGACACAGAATATGTCCTCAGGTAAATCCACAGATGTTACTAATACAGAAGAATAATTGACATGAAAAGTTGGAAAACTTTAATTCAAAGGATTCTTTAGAACTGGACCAACATAAACATCATGAGGATCCTGAATCTGGGTCAGAACAACCTCATGTATCCATACAGCTTGGGAAATAACAAGGTTGTGGTGGACTACAGGTGCAATGTAAACCAGTACTGCAAACTGCAAAGAAGGTAGACCATGTATTGGACTATGTTAGGCAGGGCATGGGAGCAACCTAGTACCCTGCAACTACTAGGAGGAGAGATACAAAGATGACAAAAACATCCTAATTTTGGCAGACAGGTAGTACAACACTGAAACAGACTGCCCAAAGAGGATGGGGAATCTTCAATTGTGAGCTTCCTAGGCAGGGTAACACTAAGAAATGTCTGACCTGTACTAGTGCTAGCTAGCAAAAGTAACTTTTTGTGGGAGAGACCTCCAAATATCCCCTGCAAACAGCTTTTTTATGATTCTGATCCTTGGAATCTGGAGTTCTGAACCCCATTGTCTTTTTCCTTTGAAAGAGCACACTTCTTCCCCACAGGAGTATAAGGCATGTCCTCTCATCCTCAGTTTCTGAAAAAGTTTCCACAGAAGAGTTTATTCAGGTTAAAATAAAAGCTCTTGAATTTATTTGTGTTCATGGCACTTGAGGAAATATACATGAAATACAGCAGAATATTTTGATACAATAGGTCTGAGGTTTTTAGCACCGAAAAAGCAAACCACTTATTTGTGTTCATAGATATTCATACAGAAGCAGTACCAGTCACCTCAAGTACGATGAGAACTTAAGTCATAGAGTGATTTGCTGGTTTATGGCTTTGGTTCTTCTTTGAAATGAAGTATTGAATGCCTGGGGGCTGTGTAGAATACTTACTGCACACACTCAAGCAGCAACAATTATGAAAAGTCATTTAAACTATTACTATCTAAAAAACTAATCTGTAAGATTAGTCTTTTAATATCTTATTTACAAAACTATTCATGCAAACAGAGTATAATTTCAGTGTTCAGTTTCTTACCTTGGAATTTGTTCCTATTCTGTCATTTGTAGAGATCAGAAATAAACACCTGGAATGCTACATTAAAATAAATCAGCAAAGAATTGTCTTAATGATTAGAAAATATGTAACCAAAACACAGAGTAGAAACTCACTAATTTGTACTGTACAGGCAAAGATATTGTGTGCCATATATTTTTCTCTCAACTTCTATTGTACAGAATTCCAGACCGAACTGCAGTTTTTACAACATACAGAGTACTTTACATGTGTGCAGTTTGGATTTCACAGGACTGTAAATAATTTTAACTGTTTGCATTTGTTGTTAGTTTTAATCTTTTAGATGCATGAGCTCTTAAATTTTTATCAGATTTTCAAAAAACTTTGATACAGGATAATGCATCTTAAAAAATTGCATGCCTTTACTGTAAGTCTGAGAAGAATTTATATCCCTAAGGCTTTCCTCTAGGATATCTTCTGACATCAAAAAGGTAAAATTAGAAATAGATTCTATTTCTTTCAGATGTCTATTTAAATTTTTTTTCTTGCAAACACTGTAATTTAATTTTAAAGTTCACTTTAAAAATAAACAATAAATGAGCACGTTTTCAGAGAAAATGCTTTCTCTTTGCTCAAAATGAAAGCAGACGTCTGGTTTCTAAATTATTATCTTTTAATTGCCTACCTAATCACTAGGTTCAGTGAATTTAAAAATGGCATTTATTTACCAATCAGAAAAACACATTGCTGGCAGAAACCTCTCTTTTTATGCATGTATATGCACGCAACTTGTTCTCTTTTATTTTTCATGTGTGCCCATTTGCATCCACTTACCAAGTTATACATTTAAAATGCTGCAAAGGCAACAAACATTCAATGCTTGCTGTTTTATTTAATAGCAAAACCAGTTTATTCCACCAATGAGCCCATGTTTGTAGAAGTAAATATATAACACTCATTAGAACTCTACTCTTTCTGCTCCTTGCTATCACTCACAGTCTATCGATATAAAGCGAGTTCTATCCATCCTTCCACCCAGATGGTTGACGTTACATGTGATTGCATGAAAGCCCTGATATGAAATGCCTATGGCTTACTGGATTACCCTCTCCCCACATGTTTCAAATTAATAATAAAAAAGAAAGAAAAAAAAAGAACCAGTGCAATCTCGCTACAAAAGAACAAGAGTTTATTGTATAACAGGATTGCAGATGTGGAAAGGTGCTCATAATAAGGCTACACTATTTTTGTTTCATTGTGCATCTGGAATGCCAAAGGATCTTTAAAGCACTAGGAACCGTGCTAGACAGTCTTGGCTTTTTGATTAACTTAATATTCAGAGAAATGATTCATTTTTGTAAATTCTGTGCCATTCATCATCATATTGTCATTTATGTAATCATAAAATGATTTACAAAGTCAAGATTTTTTTTTCTAATTTCTGAAACAATTTTAAGACATCAAAGACTTTCAGATATAAACATCAAAGAGCAGCCCAAATCAGAGATTTCTGGCTAAGACAGTTTAGTTCATTTAATATCCTCTGGTTTTCTAAGGATTAAATTACAGCACATAAAATTCTTGGAATCTGTCTTAGGAAGCTGTACTGTATATTTATTATTTATTACAGTATGGCTTTTTTTTTTTGGTGGGGCAAAGAACTTTGTGGTAAAGAAGATGCCATCTTTTCAATTTATCAAACCAGCAGCAAATTCTTATGAAATATTAGACGTACAATGACCTAATCCTACTGGGAATGGAGAGATGTGTTAACTGAGGAAATATTTGCACATGAGCTCAGGATGAAATGCAGTTCTCTTTTAATCAGCCTGTTACAGAGGGATGCTTATATGAATTTAATAAGAATGTTCTGGGCAAAGGTAAGACAAAACAAGAATAAAATTACTTCTTTACGGGAGGAACAATATCACTTGCTAGAGCTATTGAAAACAGTAGGCCAGGTTTGTAGTATTGGCTAAGGAAGTAATTTGAAATGATTTCCATTATTTTCAAAATTTACAACAGGGTGACACTATAGAAGCTGGTCATATGGATACCAGGCATTGCAGGTGACTGGCACAGATGCAAGTCCTGGCCAGAGACTTTAGAAAGCACAACACTGTAAATTCATCTAGTCAAGATCAATCATTAGGGACACATGAAAGTTTTTATTGTGTACAACCAAGAATAGAAGCATATACAGTCACATTCATTATCCACCTAAGAAAGACAGGATGTTATCAGTTGCCTTCAAGTGAGCAAGGTAGATTGAAACATGTGCTTGGTTTACCAAATATCAGGGAGGATCTTGCCAGAGGGAAGAGCTACAGGAAGTACAAACTCCCATAGAATCTGTTGCTATAGAGTGAATAATTAAACTTCTAAATGCTTATCCATGAAAGGCATGCAACCACCCTTTCAAAAGCAAACTACTAACTAGATGAACTGAGTTTCTGGGAATATAACCTTATATTACTGTACAACAAGGTTTTGCCCAGCTGTATTTCTATTCTAGTGCTGGTAACAAGCTGGGTTAAGTTCAAGAAAATTCAGGAACTCAAGCAAAAAAAAATGCATGGTTTCTAAAGAAAAGCCCCATAGATCCTTCATACTTACATTCTTACTTTCTGTAATGGGAAGATAATAAAATTACATGAGGAGCAGTTACATCAGACTTAAATGCAGAATTATTGTTCAAAATAAAACTCCAGTAAAAAAAAAAATTCTATAAACAGGAAGAAACACTTGACTTTTTATCAAGTTTTTATCTTTCAGATATTTCAGCACAAAATTCTAAAGGGCATTGCTGTGTATAACCAAGGAAGCTTAATTATATTCCCTTTGCTGATATCTGTGGAAATTTGTTTAAAATAAGTACTTTGTAAGAAACCTCTGCTGGTCTCCTGTGAGAATGTGAGAAGAAGACAAGGGGGAGCATGTACCATGCTGATATAGCTCCACTGCCAGAATTAAAGAGATCCTGCACATATATTCTTATTTCTAGTCAATATTTTATGGTCACATAGGCTGCTGATGAAGGCTTATGCCTAACTCTTCAAAGCAGAGAGAAAGCAAACTGGTACATGTGAGAGAGAGAGACAGCTGCCTTCTCTTTTGTGCAGTTAAAACCTGTCTTAGACAAATATAGTTGACATGTTTAGGTTGAGAATTTCTCTGGCTCTGGTTCCTTCACATATTTGCGAGGTGCTCATCATGATGCACCGCACAGAGCAGGTAATTTAAATTCAGGTATAAAAGAACTTCTGTCAATGGCTAGCATTGGTGTAGCTTAGCTTGAGTCTGGGTTAGAAGAGTCCCTTGGGATAGGATGTGGGGGAGGCATGGGACAAAGACTCCTCTCAGCCTCCATCAGGATTGGATTAAACACAACAAAGATAACCAGAGCTCTAGAAACTTTCAGGGCTGATCTCAAGAAGCAGCCATGGAGGAAGCCTAGGAACAAAAGCTTGATTTCACCAGCATTTTGAAGATGAATTCTAATTTAGGTAGGGGCTGGGATTTTCCTTTCATGGCTACCACGTAACTTATAAAGAAGCTAGAGACTTTGATACTTAATTTAGCTAACAAAATTTTGGAGATAGGGTTACAATTTCCTAGGATTTTAATAAATTCTTGTCCTAGTGCTAATGCAGGGAGTTTTACTGAGTGATTTCTTCTGTTTGACTATGCTTCTCCGTTTGCATGTACTTGGATGAGTTGTATATCTGCTGAAAGAGTTGTGGTTCTGTGAGAATTCTTTGAAAAAGTGGTTATAATTGTGGTGGACTGAAATTTTGTGAAAGGTTTGGTTGTATTCAGAAAGGACATACAGACTTTTTAAAAACCAACATTTTTATCACAGTGCTATTTGTCATTCCTCAGAATATTATCTGAGAAGAGCAAGCTTTAACAGGCTTTATGTTTCCTGAGACAAAGGCCATTTTTTAAAGTGCTTTGTTCAGTGCTACCATGCAGTTGTGCTCCCATTCTGCCTTCAGGCATGGATAAAGTAAAAATGCTGCATTAAAACCCATGTCATATTTGCCCCTCTCCAGTGAATAAGAGAAGTACTATTTTAGGATTAACAGCCAACTCTTTCCACCACCCAGTCACATTCCCAGAGGAGGCAGAGCACCTGTAGCTCTCTCTCTCTCTCTCTCCCCAGACATACACACATTCTACTCTTATCCTGCAGCTATCCCTCCTTTCTTTAGGTCCCCTACAAGTGACACCTGCTGCCCTGTACTACCAGCTTGTCCTAAGTAGCAGCAGTCTACCTCACTCAGACATACTTGACATCTCTGTCCTTTCCCTTAGCCCTGGTTACCAACACCCTTGTCCTTGCCCTGTTGGTGCTTTTCCTTACAGTATAAGTGATTTCTTTCATTCCTCCTCATGGTCAAATGGACACTGATTTCTGTATGCTCTTGTCCAACTGACCATTTATGAACACTTGCTGATGTATTGTAAGATTTCTTTTTATTTTAGATTCTAATTTATTGTCCTAAACAGATGCAGTAGCATTCCTTCTCAGTCAGATCAGCAGTCATTGACAAGCAGCTGGCTTTGCCTAATAATACTGATGTAACTAATAAAATGTTGTATTTGGAGAATGTAGATTTAAAAACTTCAGTTTGACATTTCTTGCCTTAAAAGTGAGTAGTGTTATGTTCATATGTTTATAATTTTAAATATTAGCAGTTCCAGTTCTTTTTAAACAACTTGATGAATTCAGAAACAGCAGATGTTTTCATGTGCTGTATCCTTTCATATGAAATGCACAGGTAGTGAGTCTTCTGAGACTGTGGTATCATAGTGTTGCTGTTTCACTGAGTAAACAGAGCAGCAATGACTTCCTTAGTGCTAAAGATTAATTCAATCCCTCATTTTTATTTAAAGAGGCTTGGGTGCAATGAGAATTTGGATTTTGGCAGAACTTAACCACATGATTTTGTCCTGGCTTCTCTTTCCCAACCCCAAATTAAATATTTTAATTTTTCTGATCAGTCAGAAAATGTTACAAAATTTTAAACCCCCCATATGGATTTTTTATGGGTCCCCAGTCAGCAAGCTAAAGAGGAATAACTGTTATTCATAAGAGATAACACATACATTGTGTCGCCCCAAACAGGCAGTGTATAATACTTCACTTATAACATTGGCTATGTAGTGCCTGAATGGTTGTCTCAGGAGATTTATTTCAAAAGTCTATGGAGAAGAGTTTTGACATATGAATTGCTGGTATGGTTCTTTGGACCTTTCATGATATCTTTGTGGAGGATGAGAGTGAAAATTTTCTAGGAATAGGTCCTGTGGCAAGTCATGATCTCTAATGTTGTTACACATGAGCTGACCCCAAGAGGAGAGCCATAGGGTGAATGGAGATTTGCAGCATGACATCTGTCTGACAGAATAGCAGGTCTGAAACCCTGAGGGCTGAAGGGCTAAGGCTGTCCATTCTATGTCAGTTTCCCCACACATGCTCCTTTTCCTATGCAGTTGTTTAGTTCCACTTAAAAATGAAAACTATGGGGGCTTGTGAAGAACATGTGAACTGGGTGCAATTTATTTAATTGGGATTTAACTCATATGTAAAATGATTCTTTACAATATGAAGTGATTTCTACCCTGTTAATCAACTGACCCCATTAAATAAATGACCTATGCAGATGTTTAAAGGGCATTGTTGTGTAAATGAACAGCATCAATGGGCTGGTGAGTTACTGAGAGGCAGTCAGGTCCTGCATGTCATGTGTGCCCTCTGTTCCTAGTGAGTTCTGTGAGCATTAACTGACACTTGAAAGACGAAGAGCAACTCGTGGGCTCAAACCTAAATGTACTGGAAAAACTCTTCAGCTGAGAAAAAATTTGCATGTGTCAACTTCCAGCTGTTAAATGGTTGATTTGATGTATTGAGTCCTCATGGCTCAGAATGATGTTTAAACCTTGGTATAATAAAATCAGTTCTTCTTAAGGGCATAAACAGATTCCACATGTTTTGCTAAATTAGTCACTTAATAATTAAATTATATTTTAAGGGAGTCCATTCTAGTTCATCTTTGTTGGAATGAAGTCCTTAAAATATGGTCCTTTTGAAGATGCCTCAGCTACTCTAGTACATGCCAGATGCTCACCATGGCTCTCCCTCCAAATGCTCTCATTCCAGATAGGTTAACAAACAAAACTGATGGATATGCATGATAATTATGCTAAGTTTCATATTTCAGTAGTCAGGCTATTCACTCTTCATTCCTTGGAAGTCCTGGGAATTTAAACCTGACCCACAAAAGATGTATGCTCTTAACTTTTGGACTTCCTTTTAGATCATGTATCATGTAAGTACAAAATTCATTATATCATTGCCTGTAAAGTTTGTGCCAAATTGCAAAACTTTTAACTTACAGAAAGGATTAACCAATCCTTTCTGCTTCTATTATTTTCTTGTCTCAATGGCTCTGTAGGGATTGCTGTGGTCTCATTATTCGTGAGACATGATACAGTAGGGGACATGATAAAGAAAAGGTAAGGAGGCCCTTGATAATTGCCCCAGGCAATGCTATCTACATCTCAGACAGTTCATATGGTAATTGTGTTTATGTGAGCTCACCCTGGAGCTATAAATCTCATCTCTAATAGTAGAGGGGATTTTGAGGTGTCTTGGGCTAGCTTTTTCTGTTGCTTCAGTTATGACATTATACCCATATAAATAAGAATGGTGTGCTAGCAAAAGTGATGCCTAAAAATGAATGAAGAAAAACCACAACTAAGATGTAACCTTGTAGCTAGCTGGAGCATAAAATAGATGTCTATAATTCTAAGTCAAATATGCAATTTTCAATAGGGTACTACATAAAATAATTTTATTACTGTACCTCAGCTGTTTCAAGATTTTACAAAATGAGCACAATGTTTCTTGTCACATTACATCTATATGTTTTTTTGAGACTGATAAATAATAATAAGCATGGAAATAGAAATGCATTTTTAACATAGAAGTAAGGTTCAGTTACAGTCTTGTCCATCTTAATATAAAATATTTGAGAAAATTCGTGTGGGATTTAAAAGATTTGGAAACCTGACTAGGCTTTGAATAAGTTTTTCTGTAACTAGTGGAAAAGATATTTCTCAGCACATCAGCTGCCTCTAATTACAGACTATGATGCAAAGAAATAAGATAATGATGGAGACTGTCAGCCATAACATTTTCTGGTGAGCCACTACTATCATTTTTTCTCCAAAATATGACTGACATCTTTCCTTTAACCCTCCCACCCCTAACTCTTTATGTATATTGGCATGATGGCCCTGCAACTATGTGGGGCACCATGTTTTTGTTGCTAAGCACTAGGAGAGAGTGAGCCATGGGAATCTTTAGCTATAATTTGTACTGAATTCTTTGAGGCTTTCCTTTAGCAAAAACAAAGAGTGGAACTTTTAACTCATTCATTGGCATTATTGATGAAGTAGTGCTTGCCTTTTCACACATTCAAAGGCCACTGCCAGTGTCTGCTGAGTGATGGCTAAACAAGAGATTCTACAGACAGTTATTTATAAAGCCTTAAACATGGTGAATAATATTCACCATTATGAGGACCAGGCACACTTCCAGTGTCATCAGGAAATGGAATGCACTTTAGCTCAAGTTAATTTGATCCTGAATCTTCAATGTGCCATTGTAAATTAAAACTATTCTTATTATATTTGATTAAAAATTAGCATGGAACTTACATTTATGAATAGTGTGATTTGACCAGAAGTCCATGGGAATGTTGGTGGTCCACAGTTCTTCTAGACAGCATGTTAACTGAAGACAGGAATCCTTTCATACCATACAAATTTCTGGTACCTTAAATTTTGCTTTAGTCTGAAAATGAATACATCTATTTTATTATCTGTCCTTCATTATTCTGCCTCACAAACTCCTTTCTTTTTTCTCTTTCTTTCTTTCTTTCTTTCTTTCTTTCTTTCTTTCTTTCTTTCTTTCTTTCTTTCTTTCTTTCTTTCTTTCTTTCTTTCTTTCTTTCTTTCTTTCTTTCTTTCTTTCTTTCCACTTACTCCACATTTAATTTTTTTTACTGAAATGAAAACACTAAATTAATTAATAAAAACATTACCACATTGGAAGAGCAACCCAAGAACTGATATTCCAGCTTCTCATTTCGCCATTTCTGTTAGATCTGCCTCCAGGATGATAATTTGCCATCTATCAGTTCTTACATGGAAACTTTTTTTTCCAACACTGAAGGACAGACACTGTTTCCTTTCTTTTTATTTTTTACTCCATTCTTTACCAGAAGGAAAAAAAAAGTATCAATGATGAATATAACTTCAGGTAGACTACACACTAGAGCAGATATTTGGGGTAATAATGTACTGATTGATAATGTTACATCTTTGCCTAAAGAGCACTACATTTTTGACAAACTGAATGGATTAACAGCATTTGCAACTCTTTGAAATATACAACTGAAATATTTTGTGTAGTGCACCTTCAAAAAGAAAAGAATAAACTATGCAAGCACTAACTTTTTCCATGTACAAACATTTTGTAAAATTTAGTGTTATAGTAACAATCTCCCAGATATTCAGCCATTGCTTCACTACAACACAAAATGCAAAAATTGAAGTCCATTAATCTATAATCATTATTATTCTTCAGAAGATTCTGCATGTGAACTTACTGGCCATGAGTCTGAGGAAAAGGACAGGAAAATGTTAAGGATGAAGTTTAATCTTTGCCTGTTTCACAGCTTACAACTCTTTTCTTCTTCCTGATATAATTGAGAGATGAAGTCCGCAAAACTGGGCTATTCTAAAAGATAGATAAAAATGTCAGTAGCCTAAGTGGAAACGGGCACCTAGATCCACCAAATATTTTCCTGAATAAGTACAACTTCATGCTAACAAAGTTACAAAATATTTTCTCTAAAGAAAGAGCAGAAGTAGTTTAAGACTTATTTTTTGCGGGATAAATTATAGATTGTTAGTAAAATTCACAATTTTTTAAGTCTGTTCTGCCTCAGTATGGATTTTTTTTCTTTTCTGAAGATGAAAAGCTTGTTATTGTTTTCCATATCAACCTCTCAAGAATCTGATCACATCATAATATATTTTGGGTTTTTTTTAATTTGCCTCTGTAGACTGGACTCTTCCCAACTAATTGGTGTATGACATTCTGTCAGGGTCTTCTCTGCTGGAGATGACCCCAGATGTTGGTGGAAGCAGCTTTTCCCAACCCAGCTGTCCAAGAAGGAGTCAGGAGTCCTCTGCTCGTGTTCTCAGTGATGTTTATTGTCTCTTATCTAAAATATTTTCTGTCTGACCCGCCGAGCTCTGGCTAGCAGGTCAGTCCAAGGGTCACTGCCTCCCACAGGGCTGGTGCTATCTTTTATATTATGAACTATGTATTAGATATTTACAGTTGTGTACCAATCCCTAACACCTATGTTAGACAGTGACTTTCTACTCTGAACCAATCTAAAAATGCCAGCATCACCTAAAAGATGGATGTCAGGAAGAAGAAGGAAGAAGGACAGGGCACGCCCCTATCCCTCCATCTTAGGGTTTTAAACCCCCCTGTACCAAATCCCAAATTTTCTCCTTTCACCCTCTAACTACTGCTACTGTGCTGTCTAAACTTTTGTGACTTGTGATTCCTCATATAAGCTTGGTGATTTGTTCCATGGGCTGAAATCAAAGCCCCAAGTGTTTTTGGCCTCCTGCCAGGGCTGCCCAGACCCCTGTGCGGGGTTTGGGGCATGGAGAGGAATGTCTTGGATTCCAACAACATTCAAGATTTTTTTTAGAACCACAAATGACCAGAAGGAAATTCTCACTTTCTCATGTATTGTCAAGCATAGGGCCTTTAAGAAAGCTAGTACACATTTTGGGACTCAAGAGACAATCTCAATGTTCAGCTGATTTTACCAGGAAATCTGGGTTATGCCCTAGTGAAGACAGTAGTAAAGAATTTGTATGCTGGAAACACTGGCAGAAAGTCTGAGTAGTGAAGGTGCCTCTTGGTAATTAGCACTGCAGAGGACACAAAAGAAATAGATGTGCACTGACATGTGTACTAGATCATCTCCTTTTGACTGCAATGCACAGAGCTGGAGTGCACAGCATGGAAATCAGACACTCTCTGCTCTGAGGATAGGAGCTATGCTTTCAGCATCTCTGTGACAGCTGTGTGCTGCCTGATGGCTTTGTCTGCCTGTAACATGTTGTGTACTTGTATTTCACAGACAGCAAAAGGTATACAGAGAGATCCCACTTGCTCTGAGAGGGGAAAAATAAATACATGTATTCCCCATTAAGCCTGTCATTTCCAGAACTGACATCTACAAACTACCTGTTTTTCAGTATTTCAACACTGGCCTTTTGTAACATGAAGTTTTGGCCCAAAAACCAACTGACTCAGTAGTGTCTTTTGCTATGCTAATGCTGTTCTTTTCTGGTGTATTTATGTTAGGTCTTGCCTCCATAACATCTTGAAGGAAAGCCAGCTTAAGTTCATGTCTCATTCAAGTGGATTGTTTAATTTGAATCAAATAACAGTGTAGACATAGTGTAGGTTATGTCATTTCTCATCCACATGGACTTTCCTGAGTGCCCCTATTTGTTCTCTCTTTATAAATGGTTTGAGAAAGCCTGCCACACCTGTATCATTCTTCAATTCTTATTCCTACCCTGTAAAATGTTCTACAATGCATTTATTTGCAATTTTGTTTCCCATCCTTCTTTATTTTTCTCTCTTTTATTACTTTTTCTAGTAGTTCTGGCACTCTTTGACAACATGCCTTCCAGGTGGGGGCACATTTCCCCACTTCCTGGCAATTAATATGAAGATGTCTTGTTCTGGACTTTCCCCAGGACTCTGTGTGTGATTGAATGCCCAAGGAAAGGTCTTCCAATTTACATATACTTAATCAACTTTCTGCTACCCAGTGTTTCCTGCTCATTGCATCAGCTGGAATTTTACTGCCTTCTCTGTAAAAGCTTTTTCTTGAACATTCTGCTGTATGTAAGTATAGTGTTTTTTTCCATATCAGGTTCTATCTGTTTGACTTTAACAGAACCATATTCTCCTCTGATATAATTTGACTCAAATTCCTTTATATCAAGAAAACTTTTAACCCTTTTCTACTTCTCTTGAGGAAGGATATTTTGCTGTGTTAAACAAGCCTTGCTGCTTTCTCTGTTATTTTTTACTGTGTTGAAAGCCTTTTTAGCCTTCTATTTTTGAGGCATGAGGCTAAAACCTTTGGACTGTAGGTCATGATTATTAAAGAACTACAAGCTTATCCTTTGACTCAATATACTGAAATAGTCAAGTGGGCACTGTATAACAGAGTGACTTGGTAGCTAACAAAAATACTTAGGTACTTCATAATGAATTTTTATTCTCTTTATAGAGTCATAGAATATCCTGAGTTGGAAAGGACTCACAAGGACTATTGAGTCCCTTTTGGCTGTCAGGGCACAGCTGTATTGTGGTATTGAGATGCTCCTACAAACCTCAGTAAGGCCAAAAGGGCTATGGGCTTTTTACTTCCCTATAAAATGTGAAACTTTATGAAGTCTAATGCTTGAAATTTGGCAGACAGTTGTTGATTGCACTCACATTAAAGGAGGTTTCCTTGTTCTAAATCAAAGCATTTCAGATTGTCATCTTCATCTTCCCCAAGAGGATCAGTACACTAAATTATGGGTACATTACCCACACTGCTATGTGGTAAATTTGAGAAAATGTCTGATCAAAAAATTCAGGAGGGGAACTGAATTTGGGGTGCCCCAAACCTGCTCACTGGCTGTTACTTCATGATGCCCCTTGCTCTCAAGTGACCAGGTAGCACATAAGGAGTGAGGATCTCCTGTTTGGTGGTTGCAGGCATAACAATAGTGGTCTGGCTGTTAAGAATAAACCTGGATTTAATGTTCAATTACTGTGTCATCTTTTTGAAGCAACTTGCCTGAAATTGTGCTGAAGAATATGAGCAGAGGTGAAGTTACAGGTTGCAGGTGTCACCTACAGAACACCAGTTATCCATTTCCAGAGGAAGGCCCAACTACCATGGTCCTGTATTTTCTACAGACCACTATACTTAACCCCATGGGGCTAATAATAATGTAATTTTTCACCTTGCTATGCGTTTGATATACCATTTTTTTTTACTGGTAGCTGGGCAAAGGTATGAAACTTGCACATTTAAAAGTTATCATGTTTACTGTCATGTTAAATTAAATTCAGTACACATTGAAACCAGTTGCATCTTGGGCATCTGGTCCAGTAGGATTTGCATTTATTCCTTTATCCTTATTATAGATCTATTGACAAATGAAGCAAATAATTCTGGAAAGTGAGAAAATTACAAGAAAAAAGGACTACAAGTTATATAGGAAATGAATAAATCTATTAGAGATGGATCTGGAGAAAGCTACCACCTTTCTACATCATAGAATAGAATCCTAAAATGCTTTGGGTTGGCAAGGGACCTTACTTATCACCTTATTCCATCTCCCCTGCCATGGGTAGGGTCCCATCGGTTCTGGTCTTGTTACTTCATTAAGTCAACTTGTCTTTCTCTACCTTGCACATATTTTCTCTTTTTTTCTCTAGTCTATTTATTTTATTTATATTATTTTATTGAAGAGAAGTCATAAAGGAGCATGCTGAGCCCCAAATGCCACAAGTATGAAATATTTAGAATGGTGTCTAAGCCAGAAGTGGTCAAGAAATTCAGAGATATGATTTCTTTGGTCTTAGTCTCCTTCTCTGATCTCCTCTCAACAGTGTTCTTGCATCTTTCTTCCCAAATCACCCTTATCTTGGCTCCCCTGTGAAAATGAATTAAGATAAGACTTTCTGATAGGGAAATTTCTGGATGTCAATTTACCTGTACAATCTGATAACTTACCAAAATCAGTGTAGGAAATGTGTCTGTGCTCCTGGTCTAATTAACTCGTATCTGTAAGATAAATATTACCTATTGCTCAGTGCTAAATGGTCACATTACCAAAGCCTCTATCATAATTCTGAGACACGAGGGATAAAGATAAGGGTGAAATGTTATGTAGATCAGAGAGAGAAATAGGGATAGTCTTTCTGCATCCCAGACCTATTCCAGCAGTGCATTTTTGTG
The DNA here is from genome assembly GCA_013397555.1 of Urocynchramus pylzowi. NCBI lineage: Eukaryota > Metazoa > Chordata > Aves > Passeriformes > Fringillidae > Urocynchramus > Urocynchramus pylzowi. The sequence goes on from VZRH01006480.1 coordinate 45,301, forward strand.
AGCTAAACAAGTCAGTAAAAAAGAAAGGTTTGCACAAAGTAGGTGCTGTACAGCCACCAGTGAAACTAAAAACTTGTAAGAACCCATTTTGAGACTAAGGATCTAATCTGTGAATTTGGCTAAGAGTAGTTAGTGCTGGGTTTTCCAAACAGCAAGACATCCATTTGGAAGTAGGTGATGTTTTTATTTTGTGTTTGGTGATGAGAAGAATTCAATCCAGTGCAAGGCTTGAGCAATATGGTGGCTTTACCCAGCTCCATATAATTCTAATAATGTTTGGCTTTTCCTTTTCCTTGGAATTATTTGGATAAATTTTTCTGATATCTGACATGTGTTATACCTAAAATAATTATGCAAAAGCACCACAGAGAGGTGTGATGGGGATGAATGATTGCATGGAACTTTGAAAATCACGATTAGCTGGTGAATAATAATATGAGACAAATCTTCAGTCAGCAGATATCTATTTATAGACATGTGCACCAAGTATAAATTAGGTTCTGCTTGAATTGAAATCAGAATAGTCTAGTTTAGGTTTGGTTTGGCTTTTTCTTTCAGCTCCAGTTGAAATAATATCAAATGTCTTTATGTCCAAAATAAGAATGCCCAGGAATGTGTAAAAAGAAGGTGTATTATTTCATATGGTGTGATTTCTTTATGCCCTCCCCCAGGCTAAAATATGGTAGGCTACAAAAGAAATGCTCCAACAGTTTTGGAGCTGTGAGCGAGCCACAGCAAGTGACGTTAGTTACGGAGTAGTTGGCAGCGCTGTCGGCTCCAGAGGTAGTAAAGCTCAATGTGAGATGTTTATTGCAGACTGCAAACAGTGATCTGATCCAGCTGAATTAGAAGCTGGTATAAGTGCTTGCTTCACCTCTTTATTTGTTGACATGAGTTTGTAAACATTCAAAGTTTTGAATTGTAGGGACATTAAATTCTCTTCTACTTTGTTGATCCTACATTTTTACTATTATCTTTAAGCAATGAGACATTTCCTACCACTAAATTATTAACTTAAAATTATCCCTCCTTGGCATTATTCTGATTTGCTTTGCAAACCTAAAGTTACCGTACTGATGTTATGCAGGAGATTCTGGTTTGGAACTGTAAATATATTTGCTTTGGTTCTTCCTTCCTCTTCTACCTGTCACAGCCAACTGAATAAAAAATATAACATGTTAAGTAGGTTGTTGTGCTAGAGCAACTCCTTACTATTCCTTCTCTCAATGAAAAGCTGAGATCCAGTCAGTTGTCCCACAAAGTCACTGTCCTGTGCTGTCTTCTACGGTGGATGAAAATGAAGAAGACCAATAGCATGGTCCCATTGACAATTGTGGCTCAGAAACACATATTTATGGAAAAGAACTCTTCCAATATTCATGGAATCATGGAAACGTTTGGATTGAAAGGGACCTTTAAAGATAATCTAGTCCAAATCCCCTGCAAGGAGCAGGGACATCTTCAACTACACCAGGTTTCTCAGAGCCCCATCCAACCTGACCTTGAAGGTTTCCAGGGTGCAGAGTTTTCATAACCAGCCATTATGCATTTCTTCACTACTCCACAGTTACCACCACTATAATAAAGAGTAATTTGTATTGCTGGAGTTGCCTTTGATTAAGATGAATCGAAAGCAAAGCCAAAGACAGACTCTGCCTGAAATAAAAATAAATAAATTTTAAAAAATACTCTAACAGGCATGATGTAGTAGATTAAATTTAGAATTGCTTGCTGCCTGCAGCTGTCTGTCTTGCTCCATCTAGACAGATGTTGCTGCTTTTGAGACAAGAATGTGAATCAACTCTTGGACCCCTGCAATTGCAAGCCCAGTCTACTTCAACTGCAGTTTATCTTTATATACTGGCTTAGAAATTTACAACGGTTCCAAAGCAGAATTACTAGAATAGCAGATGTTGTTTGTTCATTGACAGTGATATTCATCTGACAGGTAAGGGGAGCAGCAGGAGACCTTTAGTTATGTGACTTTATTCTGTGCATTGCACACTGAGGGGTTGACCTTGCTATGACTAAGGTAAATTCTACATTTCTAATGCAGTGCTTTTTCAATTTAACTGTGACTCTATAGGTTTGAGGTCTGTAGATTGTATGCTCAGGGGAGAAGCATAGGCTCAATTCTAACTAGGGTGAAATAATGTCATAGATAGAAAATATAATTTTCCCCATTTTTTTGCTTCAAGCAACCCTCATAAGAATAGTCTATTATAACAGTTACAGATTGTCTAATACAGTAATATATGTCATTTCCCTATATTAAACTCTGAGACTAGGTAAATAATGAGCAGTGTTTTATGTTCCTAGGAAACTCATTTTCCATGGTACTATGGTCTGATATCAACACTCGCTGTGTGTCCAAGTCTTGTCTTCATAGCTGAGTAATACTTTGTCAGGCTTAACTTATAGCAACGTTGCCAAAAGGCAAATAGCAATCAGTAACACTTCTGCACTCACATGAAAAATATAAAATAATCTTTATCCAAGAAATACAGAATATGGCATTTTGGCTGCTGTGATTTTCATGTATAGTAACAGAAGCAACAAAAAGATGTCATTGTGCACTATGGAGCGATATCAGTATTTGTAGTTCCTTCCAGTCATATGGCACCGTAATGGGAAGGATCACAGAAGCCATTTCAAAGCCAAATCCTATCAACTCTGGGACTACAAGTTTTTTCATCTTTTTCTGCCTCATTTCTTGGCGTGGCTCAAAAGATATAGTTCTTGGCTCAGAGAGATGCAGCTTTCACTCTGCTTAAGAATTCTTGAAATAAAAAGGGCCAAAATTTTCTAAGAGAACTGTAGATTTTCCATGCCTTAGTGTCTGAGAGCTCAACTTAACTAGCTGAAATTCAAATGCTTTAAAAGTTGTGTGTTGAGCTTTCAAATGAAGTCTATACTCACTGGCTGCTTTGAAAAGCCAAATGATTCTTCTCCAGACTAATTATGAAAAATTAATTTTAAGCTGTTGTTGATCTGGTACACCCTGATGAACTTATATTCTGAGGACAAATAAGATACACCAGGTACCATGGCTGACTTACTGTCTTTTGGGGCATTAAAGTACCTAAAACTCATCTATATTCCACTCAGTAATGTGGCTTAAAGTTATTAATTAGTAACTTATAAAAGCATTTATCTGTCTTGGTGGTAGTTGCTACTTCAGCTTCCCTTATTTTTCCAACAGAAAAGGAAACACAACGCTGCATTCCAGACGTTTCTATGGTGAGGCAAGAGACTGCAGCTGTAGACCTGAAGCAAAAGGGTGAGGTAATTTTAGTCCCCAGAGACTTGGTAAATATTAACTGTAAAAAAGAAAGTTAAAATAAAGTCACCAAAAATATACTCCATTATATTGATGACTCAGTTTTACAATGGCCAAAAGAATGTTATCTTGAGATTAGCTGTGTCTTGTAAATATTTTTACGGGTTTTCATGTATTTATACAACAGCAGTCATTTCTACCCATTTCCACCCCTCCCCAACCCTGAATCCCCTCAGGATTTAAATATTTGGTTTCAAGTTCAAATTGGCTTAGTTCTGACCTCTCTGCACTGAAGTTTCTGTCCAGAGCCAAAGTGTTAAGGCAAAGCCTAGCAGTGAAGGCATAGCCTGCACAAGGGGAGGCAAATCTAATCCAACCTTGGAATACCCAGAACTCTGACAGCCTCTGGGCATGTTGGAGAGGACAGCAGTCAGTGCCCCTTTGTTGGGGGCAACCTCCCCTTGCCAGTTCATCCCATATCTGAATGACAGAGCTCAAAAGGGGAGAAAGGAGGCTCTGTTGCCCCTTCTCTCGATGCAGCCTTGCATTATTGAGGTACAAGTGTACTCATTCCCTTTGGATGGGGCACTACACATAAACTCCCACAGCAGAGTGGGATCTAGCCCATTCCCACATCAAAACACTTCCTAAACATTCAATGATTTAATAATTTACCGTCCGACTGAGATGATTTCAGTGAAGCAACTAATGACTAATTTAAGTTAAGATTTCATTGAAAGGCTTTGGTATAACACAGTAGAGACTGTTGCTGGTAACTTTAGTCAATTCCCATAATGGAATCAAGAAGCCAGAGCTAAGCATTGCATTTCTCACTCATTGCCTGAGAAAAAGACAGTTTTTTCTGAGTGGTCACAAGAAAAATGATGCTGGTTTGTGAAAAAATCATTGCCCAAAATACATAATGTTGACAGAAAGTACCAGAGCCTAAGATGCTGCCTACCAGAGAAGGACCTTAAAAATTAAACTGCTCAGTCACACTGCTTGCAGGGTATGCTGTGAATCCTGAATTCTATAGGGGAATCCCTCCTGTAGGAAGAGTGGCTGATCAACTGTGCTTTCAGGAGCCTGGCAGCTAAGTGTGAAACATGTACTTGAATCTATTCAGGCTTACACTCACATCAAGAGAAATATGAACAGACATCTCAGTTTTAAATATAAATTCTTTGAAGTAAGAAACTTCAAAGGAGGAGGATACTTTATCTTAACATTTCTCCTCCTGTGAAAAAGTTCTTGTGACCAGGTATAATAATACTCCTCTTGCTTGTGTTTTCACACTACTCCTCAGTTCAATCCATTAAGTTGTCTTTAAGGATCAACGACTGTGCAGCTTTGGAGAAGTGTGTAGACAGAGTGCCCTTATCTGAGGTGATGTTATCTTTGCAGAGAACTTCTTCTGCAGAGAAGAGTAGCACAATTCTTCATATTTTCTGACCAAAATCTACCCTTTGACTTTGAAACCTTACCATTATTTGGCTATTTAATTATTTAAGTATATGTGCAATACTCAAAGCTTTCTAAAGAATCTCTGAGGGAAGATGCTTAGAACCATAAGTCCAAAGAATGAAAAGTTAACAAGTTTATCTGTAGAAAATAACCAAAGGAAAGATTCTTGGAAATGCGATCTTGGAGGGGAATACTCAGGGTTGAAAAACAGAGTGCTTTGAAAAATCTTGGCCTAAAATATATGATGACAGAAAATATTGAGGAATATATGAAGATGAATGAATTATATGTGTAAATTGACATTAATATTTGAAGTGTCCAAGGTTAAGAAAAAAATAGAAGTAATCCAGTGTAAAAGGTGGTATATCAGATGACTGTCTCAGAATATCTATTTTTATGCACTAACTGGTTAGCTAAAAATTGACCTCAATTGAATTTAAATTGAATTTAAATACAAAAGGATTTTTTTCATTTGTTTTAGGCATGTGCAAAGGAATCTGACAAAAAGTGTTTTTAAGAACTCAAAAGATATCATATATTCACTAGCCATACCTACTTTTATCCCATTGATGAAGTGTGACCCAAAAGAAAAATTAAATTCATTTTGCTTCATTTCATTCCTCAAGAAACTATAAAGGAATCTGCAAACACATTTTGCAAAATTTCTAAGGTGAGAAATGGGCTCATAATATAGTATAAATATCTTATAAGAATAAAAGTATTGAAATAGAACTCATTAAAGATAGAATTCATATAGAAATACAGGATTTATCAATAGCAAATATGGACTTTGTGCAAAGTCCTATTCAGGAATTCAGTACTATTTTGGAATGTTCTTGCTTGCCTCTTTAGGCAAATATATTACTCTCCTCAAACACAGCTGAAGGGGCATTAGATGGGTAATATAAATCACTTGAAAAACAGGAAATGGGTAAACTCAAGTCTGAATTATGTCTTCTCATATACACTAAGGTTTAGTTTCATGTCCTCTAATTTCACTGTTGTAGAAGTTAACTTTCTGGTTGAAGGTAGTGATCAAATCCTCCACAGTCATTACTAGAGAAAGATATCTATTTCCAGAAGACTGGAAATAGAGGAAAGACTTTCTTCTCTGATATTAAACACCCATTTTATGCCCTTGGATTTTCTTGTCTTTCTTTGTTTTTGGATATAGGAGACTAGATAATTAATTTTGGTTTAGTCTAAAAAGCCTAAGCAAAGTGTGGTGAGATGGGACTGAAGCAATTAAGAAAGTAGAAAATACAGAAATATACTCCAAGTCATTCAAATAATGGAGGTATCTTGACACAGATTTCATAGTTACATTCTCAGCTATCTAAACATAATTTTGAAGATGGGTTACGTGCTCCTAAAACACAGCAGTACTTTAGAGAATGTTATTGTCATGGGTTAAATGGTGTAAATGAGATGCTATCAGATACTTACACTTTCTCTGTGTCTTCTGATTCATAAATAAAGTCACAACAGCTAAATAATCTCATTTTATGTTAGTCTTATAGCTTAATTTATTAATTGATTAGTATGGATAATATTACCAAATAATATGATGAATTTATGCCCAGTAAAGCCACTGTCAAGACTCCTTCACTGATTTCAGTGAGAGTTAATTGGACTCCAGATGCACAGCTGTAGTAGTTTGTAACTTGGAGTCTAATAGCAAGCTTCAGTCCAACCCCTCTTGCCTCATCTGCTTGTCTAAGACTTTCAGTTTTAGACATCATGGTGTTTCTTCCTCCTCCAGTTCCATAGTGACACAGACACTGCATTGATAAAATGATCAGAGATGAGCACAGGAAGTTGACGCCAAATTTCCTGTGCTCAGCTCAGATATAATAATGAAAACACTTCTACCACTGTCTTTGAAGTCAGGAAAGTGAAGTGATGGTAAAGGAATACAGCAAAGAAATGCAGCCAATGAATTTATCAATAAATACACTGATAGGGGCTGGGGACAGGGAATGAACATGCCACTTGCTGATTAATTGTGCATTTGATTTTTAATATGACTTGTAGCTTGAAAACTGAACCTTGGCAGAAAGTCAAAAAAACTATCATCAATTCACAAAACATATTTAGGATGTCAAAGAGGATTTTTTGGTAACAGTTGCCTAAAGTGTTCTTGACAAACAGCCCACCAACAGAAGGCTCAGTCCAACACCCTTAGCATAAGGAAATATTTGTTGTTGACTTCACTGGTATTATTATTTCATTCATTGTCTCAGAACAACATGATGCTTCATAAGCTCAAGTTTCTTTCTAGATTAGAGGATTTAAAAAAAATAGAGTCTGTGAAATAATGATCTCAGTGGGTGGAAGCAATTAACTGTTCTCCTAAGCTGGATTACGAAGATCTCATCTTGAATAAAGACAATTTTGACATATGTATCTACAGTTCATTCTACAATTTGTGATGGTCACAGTATTACTTTTCTTAGCAGAGAAAAGTTGTTTGCTTTATTTATGCACTGTCTTAGTGAAAGCAGTCAGGTTGGATGTAGTTCTTATAACAAAGAGCTTTAGAAGTAAGCAGTCTTTTCACTTTGATGAGAGAAGATATGAATTTTAGTTTTCTTCCAGCTGCCAAAATGGACCCTGAAAGCAGAGTCTTCAGGCTTCTGCACTCTGCTAATTCAAAACCACCATGACTCTGTATTGATGCAAATTGAACTATTTTATTTTGCTCCCCCCTCTTTGCTGTCCTTGTCACCAGCAAATATAAAAGATTTTTATCCTTTCCTCAAGAAGATAACAAAACAGAAACAAACCAATGAGGAGCTGGAATCACCTTCAGCAACAGAACATTATAGATAAGGCACTTGAAATATGTCCTACACCAAGGCAATATTTCTGCAGGGCTTTCACTAATGTATGGCCTGAAACTCTCCTGTGTAACAAAGATTTCAACACATAAAGATATCTCAACGAAACATTAAACATAGTTTTGGTGGAAAGTAGAGCATTATAGGGTACAGGGGTGAATGAGAGAAAAAATCCAAGTAAAACATGTCTGCTAAACTAGTACAGTCATTGCTATATAAAAATGTACACACTTGTATAGTACATTCATGCAGGACAAAAGCTTATCATAAATCTACTAATAAGGGCTAGACTGCAGATTTGCAAACGTGAACTGAAAAGCAACCCTGAAGCTACAGAAAACTGCATTACCAGTCAAATCTGTCAAAGAAAAGTTCTGTGAACAATGAAGTACACATATACCTGGGAATCTTCTGGGACTTTATGAGACAATAAATCAGTTTGTTGTGAAATTTTCTTTCCAGCAATAGCAGAGTTGCGTTAAAGCTGTGTGATTTGCTGCTCAGATTAATTATTTGCCTTTGAGGTTGTGGGTTGCATTGGAAAGCAGATGAATGCCAAGCAATCGATTTTTAATTGTCAGTATATGTCCTAGTCACTTGCAAAAAAAAAGGCAAAACTAAACAAGCATGTACTGAAAAACTTGATTAATAGTCTCTTCCACTGCCTTATAAGTATTTAATTTTATTAATTCTACCATAACTTTTCCATCCAAATGATTTGAAAACAATGAAAACCTTGTTAATTAAAGGAATGAACAGGATACTTCAGGGCTCAGGAAATCGCTGGTGGAATGACACAGCTGCCCAACGTAACTTGGTGCAAAAATGGTAAAACGGGTTGTGATGATCAACCAGAGATCTACAGATACTGCAAATGATGCTGCAGTGGAAATATTGTAGGGAGCTTCTGGAACAGTATGGAGCCATGATTGCCAAGATTGTAGTCACATAACCTGTTTCTCCTGAGCCAATTTTGTCAATGTGGGAGTAAAAGGAACTAGGAAGGACAAAAGACTCCCTTATTCAGTGGAAGAGTGGATGTCTGTGTAGTCAAAGCTGCCATGGCTGAAGCCAATAAGTATGTACATACTAAAATGAGTATGTCCAGGATGCAACCCTTTATACTCTTTATCTTCTATTATAGCCCCTGTTTTGAAACATCTATACTCCCCAATGCAAAGATTCTTTTATGCTGTTAAGTAGACCCAAGGAATGGCTTTCAAATAAAAAAAATCTTAATAGAATAGAACTGTTATTACAGAATTTGTCAACTTTTCCACAGATGTTGAGTGGCCCTTGCTAATAGGCTTTTTATATATTTCCCATGTGTTAACCTTCCCCCCCTTTTCTGTGTATATAATGAGTGAGTGTCTGTGCGCATGTGCACACAAGTGTGGCACACTGAATGCAGTTACATTTTCCATTTAGATTCCTCTTGCCCTTTTGGTAGTGAAGCTGGGAAATATTATATTACACACAAAGTTTTACTCCCAATAAAAGTAACTCTTTCTGTGACTGCCTTCTGTGCACGTTCTGGACCACCGTGTGTTTTAATGAATTTCCACTCTTTCTTGTAATGGAACACTGTGAGGCAACGTGTAATGGTACCACGGCTGAGCAAGTCCCTGTTTCCTCCCCAGGCCTACACAGGACTGCATTATGTTATGTCATGCTTCTGATAATGTCCTAGTCAGAAGAATGCCACATGTTACAGAAACTGCTCTGCCATCTGCTTGGGCCAGGTGTGTTCAGTGAACCTCAGTTACATCACTTTACAAGTGCCTCGCTGTTTCCTTTTTCCACATATATTCCTTCCCATCTGTCCCTTAAAATATTCACACACTTTCTCCTGACTAATAGGTGGCGTTCATGGCACATATTTTCTCACTAGTTTTATTGTAACGTTCCATGGGACATGTCCTATTCCTCTTCTTTTCTTCAATGATCCAACAAACTTCCACTCTTGCACATTCAATGGAGATTGAATGAAGGATCTTCATTCTTGCCTTAGGTGACATTCAAGTGATACAGTGAATATAAAATAATATGAAAGAGAAGACATAAATGGCAGAAGCAGAGTAGCTGGGTGGGTTCCAGTTCAGAGGAGATTCTCATTTAAGTGCCTTAGGATCCAGAACCTGTCCTAATTTTTTCACACCTGTCCATCACACTTGCCCTGGAAGCTTAGCAAAGGAATGTTTTGAAAACTTCTCCAGTAGCTTGATCCAGTTCGAGGACTTTGCATGCTACAAAAGGAAGACAGAAGATCTGAAGAAGAGTTTTGGAAAGTCTGTTAGATGTTTTCAAATAACTAGTTTACTGTTTACTGTTGTATGGAAACAATAAGAAAAAAACCCCATATTTTATAAGCTACAAAGTGTAAAGATTGTCCTTATGTTCTGAAAGAAATACCTGAAAATCCAAATTAGAGACACATCTGTTCATAATTTCCAAGGAAACAGTATCATTCAATTAAATAGGCTGTTAGGCTGTAAGCCATAGTATGGGATCCAAATTTCAAGTGGACTTCTGTCTTCACATTTTTCCTTTTCCTGCATAGGACATCATCAGTCTGAGGGAAAGCTTCTCTTTCATTTGTGTTGTCTTGCAAGGTTCTTTTATGAGTCTGGTCTGAAGTCTTACACTGCAGGTGAGTTCTGCAAATTAATTATGTAGTACCTCAGAAATCAGTCCTCAAAAAATTCTACCTCACTCAGGACTGTTACCTGACATCATCTAACATCTTCTTGACTTTTTGAGATTCATTTGAAATGTTGATACTCTACAGATATTTTATAAGAGCTTACCTCTAAAACATGTATTTAAAGGTGAGTGCAGAGCATAGTCTTTGCTTTCTAGCCAAGGTAAGTACAAACAATTATTTTATTCTTATCACAGCATTAGCCCTGCAGGTTGACAAGGAAAGTTTTAAATCTTGTGATTTTGATCTATTAACATTTTCTCTTGCAGGTAAGCCAGTTATAAGAGGTTTCCTCTGTGGTCCTTTCTCATGTGTCCCAACCCCTTGGATTACTGCCCAATGCACCCTGCTAGTTCACTGGCTTGTGGGCTGCACTGTAAGGTGGACCAGGGAAATTACCCAGGTTAAAAAATGAAGTATAAATTGATCCATTATACCATGTACATCTAAAAACATTTGCATAGAAGTAGCCAACAGTAAAATGGAGATGAAGTGAAAGACCAAGAAATAAAAAATTGAAGGTTCTTTATATGGTCTTTATATAATCCTGCCTCAGAGAGGAGCTTTTTCTTTGTTTAGTAGGCAACCCCTTATAACAATTCAATTATTTGGAAATTGGAAAACTGTGCTGGAGCATTCAGAGCACAGACAAAAGAAAGTCATCAAGAGCTGATAAAGAGCCATAAGATGCAACTCTAAAAGAGCAACAACAACCAAGAATCAGCCATGTAGGTGAAATTATAATGAACTACATTAATGGAACTATAATGGAACTACATGTTCTTAAAACTGAACAGACAGTAACAGAATCTTCACCAAGCTCTCCTGAGATAAGTACAGAGCAAAAACTACGTCATTTTGGTAATTGAAACAATAAGCTCAGGTTACAAGCCATATAGTGACTGAAAACTTTGTATGACTGTATTCCTGTGTTTCAAACAATAAACACAAAAGCTTCAGTAATGACAAAGAAGGGATGTCTCTATTTCAGGAGGTGCTGGATGAAAACAAGATTATTTTCTAGTTTTAAATGTATCTGTAATGAATTAAAATGTCTTGAGTTTTAAATTAGACTATTTTAGAATTAAATGCCCTTAAAATACTTTTTTTTTGTTGTTTATTATAAAGGCCCATATACTCTCACATGACATAATCTGAATGGCACATATTCATGCAACAGTGATAGGCTTACTCATTAGATCATGAGAAATATATTCTATTGAGTTGGGTTTTTTTAAAATTATGGATATTGTAAGGGAGTAGCTAATAAGTAAATTTCTGCTTGTGTGAAGATACATTCTAGGACTTTGATATCCAAGGTCACTCTTTCTGATAAAATGACCAGTTGAAAGACCTACAGCAAAGAAAATTCTGGTGGCCAGTATTAAATATTGTCTGATTTGAACAAAATAATGTTCGAAACTACACAATGTTTAAGAGTATGCTATGCTCTTAACAATGACATTCCTAGCAGCACTACTTACTTTGGTTTAATAGTTGTGTGAGACTTCTCAGGAAATAGATCCAAAAGTAAGTACATTTTATTAGCAGAAACTTCAGTCAGTCAAATGGATAACCCCCTCTTTTGTAAAGGCTGCCTGCAAGGCCATCTTTAATTAGAATATCTTGTTAACAATAAAAGCTGGAATTGCCTTGCAAAAGGACAGAAGGTCAAGTGATGGCTTGGCAAGTTGGTATAACCACATCACAAGTCATGAGCTACAATAAGATCAAAACAGAGCTGCAGGCTTTAGTTCCTGCTGAAAAAAAAACGATCCCCAATATGAAAAAAGTCATTACATTTGAGAAACAGTTCCTGGTTCCACCCCGGAGATGCTTAAATTTGGAATTTCACACTTCTTGGACTGTTGGCCAAAAATTTGATGACTGCTAAGGCTACTTAATTAAAAAATAATAAGAAAACACCATGAATTTTATGTCAGGAAATAAATTTGGAGGCCCACTGTACAGTAAGGAAATAACTTGAAGTGTTACAATCCAGAAGTTCATGAATGAAAGCTGTAAGATTACACCAGGAATAGCTAAAAATAAAACAGATACATTTCTGATTGCTATAAAAAAGCCAATACTTACTAGTGGCTACCACACCAACTTTTAAATTACCTTGCCTGTATTCAAGTGTATCTTTGAGCCTTGTTCTTCCAGATTTCCTTAATGCTCTGGCACTGCAGGTTTTGATATTAAAAACTAATGTAAAAAAAAAAAAAAAAAAAAAAGAAAAAATTGCTAAACCCACACATTTTCAGATATAAGAAAAGGAGCACAGACACAGACATGTATTTATATAAAGTATGCATATCTTCTGGGCATGTATTTCTTGTACATAGATGTACATACATGTAATGAAAAAGAGCAAGACGTTACCAATGAGAAAGAAGTATAATGAATACATATCCTAATACATGGAAGATAAGTACTGTTAATCTAAGCAATAGGGTTTTGAATGGCTGTGTGAGTCTGGAATGGATTCATGGGTAACAAAATCAGGACTGACTCACTCTCAGCAGGTACAGAAAGATCCTTAAACCATAACACATTGTCAAATAGTCTCTCCATGTCACTTACACTACAGAAAAATATTTTGTAAATATATAAACATCTCTAAAAATATAATTAGGGCTATTTTTCTACTGACATGTGTCTTAATTCCTGCAAGTCATTATAACGAATTCATATGATGCCATAAAAATTCATGTCTTTATAAGGTTTTAAAATTATTATTTTTTTTTCATTCCAGAACTGAACTATATATTTCATGTTATGGGGAATGAGAATTTTCCTCTCAAAACAATTGAAAGGTCTTACTTCTGTTCCTACAAGGCAACACCCACCC
>VZRH01006480.1:58504-113021 GCA_013397555.1 Urocynchramus pylzowi
ATTGTACTTCAAATATGTGTAATTCTGCAGATATTGAACTTAATTGAGCATTAATTAAGTTCAGCTTCCTAATTAGTGAATTGAGTACCCTGAACAATTCTGAGTGACAGCATTGGTGTATTAATGTTTTTCATAGATTTGTCTCCATTCACAAATGTCTGAGACTGGAAATCTGTACACTAGACTTCGACCACTACCTTGCTTCTAGTGAACAACAAAATTAGTTTAAGAACTACTTTTAGTAACTCTGCTAAATGTCACTGGCCCACTCATATTTTTGAGAGAAGAGAGTTGCTTATTTTGTTTGGAAAATAAGTCACTTGTGAGGTGCCTGAGATCAGCTGATATAAAGAAATTCTGGAGCAGGTTGCAATAATGTTGGAAATATTGTCAAAACAAGCCTGTAACCATAATTATGTGCTTGCTCTATAATGATGGATTGCTCATCTTAAGGAAGGTCATTGCAAGTGGGAACATTATACAGATGGCCAGGTTCAACAGCCATGACCATGTAAGCATGAGCCCTTCTTGTTTTATTTATGAGCTGAAAATTCATCCTAAGGTTTTCCATTGTCAAGTGTCTACCACAAATGTCACAACATGTTTGCCAACGTGGTCTTGAAGGTGAACCTCCGATGCGCTGTTGTTGCCAGAAGGACGCCGCAAAATCTCGACCTCTGAAATCAGGATTCCAGTGCTTCTGGCTCACATTCACAAACAACAATGACTCAAGCTGAGCTCAGGCTCTGATTGCAGCCTGCTATTACAAAACCGTGTGTTAGCAGTCATATTCTTAGATATTCCCGCAATCATCTGTCAATCAAAAGCCTATTATGGAAGAAGTGATGATGCAAACACAAAAAACATTCACTTAGAAAAAGCCAAATTCTGGCTTGTCTAGAAATGAAAGGCTACATTTGGTTTCCTTGGTTTCTGAAGAGCTTCTGAATTTGAACTGCCTTTTATTGCACTCCTTATAAAAGAACATTCCCATTGTTGCTTCCACTGCAGGCAACTGAGAAGCATGAGCTCTTCTAGTTTTATCTCTAAAACTTTGCTGAATAAATGTTGGTATCACATCTGCCTGGAGACGTAAGATTAAGAGCCTGTCTCATCTTGGAGGAAGTTTTGAAATGCTCCAAGAGAAGTAACGAGCACCGTTTCCTTCTCTCTGCAGCTATGTCTCTGAGAAATCTGCTTGCTCCCTCTAAATATTTTCCCAGCATGTCAAGTACTTTAACAAGGTCAAATGCCACATCCCCTGATGTGGTCAGTAGTTTATTCTTTACCCTAGTTTACCTCATGACAAATCTGATCTTCTCATAACTTTATCTATGCAGGTGGATTACTAGTGTGAGTTTCAGATATTAATTGGATAAAAATTTAGTTGATCAGACTTTCTGGCTAAAACCAAAAAATTATCTCTAACTGCAGATTTTCATCTTTCTTCAATTTTGATCAGAACTTAGCTCCTTGTTCTTTCCAGAACTGATGTCAAAACCAATGGCAGATCTCTATGAAGCAGGATACCTCTCTGATCCTTGTGTAAGCTCAAACTGAGCCTTCACATTAGTTCTGTACACTCCTGTCAACTTTAGCTGTGAACATAATATATACAAGGTCAAGTGTAGTCAGCACAACTTAATTTAATTTCAAATTCTAGGCCTAAATTACCCCCAGAAATTCCTGAGTATACTGGCCATAGTGGCAGGCATTAGTGTGTTTGAGTTAGGTTTGAAGTTGTCAGTATATATTAGTTTAAAACTGGTGCTAGGTGTGAGCTGGCGGGGTTATGGACTCACTGAAAATGTACACTGAAATTACTTATACCATATGGCATACTGTCTTTCATACAACATAGAACAAGGTTTAGAGAACTGAAAGTATGCATAAATCTTTACAGAAATGTCTGGTGTCAGACTCCCCTCCATTGCATTCAATGTCAAAGGGATTTTTGTCTTTATGGACAGATCTGAGAACCTGGGGGAAATACTTCACTTCTCAAACTCTAAGAACGATTTAGCTCATTTTTGATTAGAAATATATTCAGAATTAATTTTATCCATTACACTTAAACTTTAAAGACCTTTTTTTGTAAAGCAGGGATGAGTTCTGACAAATCACATATTTCTTTCAGGGAGCAAACCACTGTAAGTTTAGCTGGGAACACAGAGTCCAACACAGACAAAATTGCTGTTGATTTTTGCTTTGAACTTTTGATTACTAATATTTGCAAGAGTGTTTTTAGGTCCTTTATATCAGGAACTCGGAAACCAGAATCCATCTTCATTAGAGCTCATTTCTTACTTAAAACTAAGGCAAAAGAACCATAACCATGTACTTACTGTGGTCAATAAGAAGGCACTTTGAGCCATGTAAAACTGAGTGGCTTGACATACAAATTCCTCTTGTGGGGAAGATGCCTATTTCCAAGGGTGATTCCTAGGAAATCCAATTTCTTGTTTCCTTCTCTTGTACTTCAGAGCAAACTTTGTGAAAGGTCTTTTACCTGTTTCTCTGCTTCAAATATCCTTTGGATATCAATACCATAAATAAATGTGAGAAATAAATAATACATCAAAATAGTTTGGATTTAGGGCAAAACCTTTTCAAGAACTGCAATTGCACAGGCAGATAGAATTTCTTTTCACTTTATAAGGCAATGTGTTTTGTTTAGTGATACTGTTTACTTAGCTCCTCAAAAACCATGTGGTGGCACACTAGGGCACACATTTGTGATATTTGATGTTGTGAAATGCAACAAAAAATATTTCCCAGTATTAGCTATATCCTGTCAGTAGCTGTCCCTAAACATCCCCTTCTGGGATTGTATCTGGACTGGCTCCAAATCAAGAATGCAGACTGTACTATATAGTTAAAAACTAGCCTTCAAAATGAGCATTGAAGCTCTGGATCTTGTGAACACTAGGTTCTCATAGCATTTGGCCATAAAAATCTTATTTCTCAGCAAGAAAAAACAAAACAAAATACCCTACAGTTTGGAATTTTCATGGTATTTATGAAACTGTAGTAGGCTTATTTGTTTCTGATTATATACCTGATATGATTTTACTAACAACATCTATTTTGGATCAATAGTTAAGAAAAATAATTTAGTGGCTTAGTAGTAATGAGATGGTAATAAAGGAAAAGAAAATGCAGAAACTGTTTGCTGGTGGAACACCCCACTATTATTAATTGTGAACCATGAGATCTGGCAACCTTTTGATTTACCAGCACCGTCCACTCCCTTGTAAATTCTAGTTGGCTTTCCCATACATTATTATGTGGATTCCTTGCAACCACTTCCCTTTCTGATTTTCCAGAGACAGAGTATAAAGTTTCTCCAAATGCCAATAAAACATGAAATCCTATTCCACTCTTTAGATTTGCTTTGTGTAGTCATTTTCTAAAATAAGAACAAAAAAAAAAAAAAAGGCTTTAAACATTGCTCTTTTCT
The DNA here is from genome assembly GCA_013397555.1 of Urocynchramus pylzowi. NCBI lineage: Eukaryota > Metazoa > Chordata > Aves > Passeriformes > Fringillidae > Urocynchramus > Urocynchramus pylzowi. Next base: position 61,965 of record VZRH01006480.1, read on the forward strand.
ATTTTTTACCTTCATTCAATAGTTGTTACTCTTCATAAACATCACAGTTTTTGTTTTAACGTCTGTACATTTCGGGATTTTTAAACTGTTGGCTCTAATACTGAGAAAATTTGTAAGTATTTCCTTGCTTCTAAAAAAAATTCCATGAATGACTATGTTCCACTTCATCTTGATTTTGCTTACAGATATACTGTGCCATGTAACACAGATGTCTATAGGTGAATGAAGCTTGAATAAAGCATGCTAAGTAAACCACATTTAGCATGTCAATTTATAGGTGAAAATAACCCAAAAGGAGTGTACAAACATCTGGCTTAGCTTGCAATGTTCTCTAGTTGTCAAATGCATAATAATCATGCTGACACTGTTATTGACTGAAGGAATGAAAACATGGGCTTTTTTCCAATCAATTTATTTGAAAAATAATTTTGGAGGAGGAGAGAAAGGCTGAGTGTGGGTGGGTGGTTTGCAGCAGACTTCACCATCTATAGTTTATTCTTTGAGAGGAAATGCTTTTGCAGGACACTGGCACGTAAAGAACCTGAACACACTTACACAGCATTATGTCATTGCCACTAAATTATTTCTACTTCGTGGAAGGGTACTCAGGTTTGCACTTGGACTCATGGAGCTGGAAGAATATAAATTAAATTCATTAATTTCTAGAAGCTGCAGCAACAATAGTCATGTCTCATGAAGGCTGGCAGAGGGAAACGAGTGAGATGAGTTTAGTTCTAATTAACAGTTAAGAAATGAAAAGCACCTCATCATCCTTTTGGGGACAGGGGTTCCACACCTGCCCAGAGCAAGATTTCTCCTGCTTTCCTGGGAAGCATTAGAGACTGAGTACTTGACCCTGGGATTGCTCCCACTGTTGCTCTGTCCATAAAGGAGCATATCTGTGTTTGAAGGGGGATGCAACCAAGTTATCATAGTCTCTTGGAGCAGGGAGATATGTAAGTAATCAGTAATCTAAATTTAAATAAGAGAGGGATGTTCTTCAGATATTTCTGTATCTTTATACCTTGAAATAGATGTATACATGTAAGTGCTCTGCAAACCATGAAATTATTTCTTAAATATTTTCTTATCTGAAAAATGTCAGAGGCCACATTTCAGCCACATTTGAAGATTTACACAGCACAGACATAGTCTGCTAATGCTCTCAATACTTCCTGAACTTCTAAAGTCAGTCTAGTAGTAACTCTTGCAATTGCTACTATCCTCATGGTAAGCAACACTAATTCCCACTTCCTTCCATTACTCTTGCTGCCTGTTCCTCTTGTCTCAGACACTAAGCCATTGTGCATTATTTCTCTTCCTCTAAAACTACAGCAACAACCAATTGGCAGCTTTTGGGGACAGAAGTTTTCAGCTGGTGGTTCTGTGTGTGTGGTTACGTGACAGAGCACACAGAGGTCCAGCTGCTTCACTGTTTGCTCCTCAACCCTCAATCAGAGCTAGTTTCTTATCTTCTGATTTTTGTCCCTTGATAGTTGGGAAATGCTAAAAAAGCCCCTTCTGAGAAAAAACTGTACAATTTTAAGAAAGGGTTTTGAAGACAGGTGGGATAAATGCCCATTCATGTGCACCTACGTTCTCTCTTGAATTACAGGGGAGAGCTGACAGATCATATGATTTGACAGCTTTTAGGTGCTAAAATGAGGTTCTGATGATCAGTTGCAAGCTGGTCCAACAACAAATTAAAAAAAGTAAAATACTGTCACATGCCACGAGGGAAGAGATTTTGGGAATGTGCCAGCAGAACAGAAATTAACATAATCCAGTATAAAGAAAACAAAAATCAAACAGAGGGGATTTTGAAGTGTGCATCCAGCTCTGCTCCTGAATTACACAGGGGAGATCATAAGTATCTGTGATCATTCCCCAGGTCTCTAAAAACTAGAATATTAGGATTAAGATGGTCAGAGAAGTAGTCTGATGAGTTCAGAGAGGTTTGGACAGCTTGGAAATCTTTTTTCCAGCTTGTGCAAGCACTTCAAATTTGGCTGGCCTGCAAGATATCCATGTTCTCTGCTTTCCAGATGGGAGTACCAGAAAAAAAGTAATTACTGCTGGCTAGACTGGCATTTTAAGTGTGAATTGGGCATGGGAAATATGGAAGATAGGCTTTCTTTTTTGGCTGGCTGGCTGCTAGCTTCACACTTTTCTCTGGGCCTGGAAATAGAGAAGTCAGTGACAAGAATTTCACTGTGGCCCTTGGGGACATTACAAACCCTCTGTTCATTGGGAGCTGCTGTTAAGCAGTGCCCAGTGAGTCATGGCTACACCATGTTAATGGGCAGAACCTGACTCCAGACGAGTGCCTTCTGCTTTTTTTATTCCTTTCAGTTTAGATTAGTTTCTTCTGACCTTTTTCATCACTATGTTTGCAGAGCTGGATCACTGCCTGCCTGTCTGTGCAAAGATTTTATTAGATTCTGCAGTATAGGCCTTGGAGTTTAAATAGTCCCAAAATAAGAGAAAAAAAGCTTAGAGCAGACTGCTTCACCACAGCAGGTGCAATGAGATGATCTCTTCACACTTCATTTCATCATGTCTTGCTCCAAACTCACACTAAGAATGATCATTTTTTAAACCGTGGTCCACAAAATAATGGAATCAAAAATGAGCAACTTCTGACATAAGTGATACTACTTTTGCTGCATAAGCTTGCATGGAAACAAAATTTCAGTGTAGTAACCTGTCCCAAATTTAATTTTGGTTATGGTTTGCTATGCTAAAATCAATCTCAAGATTTCTGTGCAATATAGTTTAGTGGTTTAGGAGTTACAGTCGTAGTGCTGAGTTGACAGTTGGACTTGATGATCTTAAAGGTCTCTTCCAACCTTGGTGATTCTATGATTCTATGAAGATTGCATAAACAAAAACCTTTAAGGTTTTTTTTACATATAGTTGTAGATGGCTTTATTTAAATATGCAAAGATTTTCAATTCCTTAGCGGAAAATTTTTAGTTAAAAATTGGACAGACTTTACTAAAGCTGTAAATACCAAGTGGATATCAGAGGCTGGGCAGTCTTCTGTTCCCAGGACAAGACCCTGACTTGCATGTGAGCCATTGTAGGATACCCAGACATGACAATCAAACACACAATTAGCTCTTTATTGGGGTTGTTCATAAGCAACCCGTCCTAGACAGAGTGAACAACACTTTGGCTGATTTATGTCCAAAAAAATCTTCCTTTCTACTAAAAAGGAATCCATGCTGCATGAACTTGAAATATAGAATGTTCAATGATTGCATTTACACATCACCCAGGATTTCCTGAACAAGTGGCAATAGAAAGAAATCATGTGCAACTTCCATACTATTTATATTTATCTAATCTTATGAAGTCTTCATCAAATTATTTAAATATGCCTTCTTTTTGCATACTTCCTTTAAACATCTGCAATGGATTCCTATCAGAAACAGGGTACTGGAGCAGACATAGCTTGGGGATAAAACTAACACATGAATCCTATGCCCTAATGTAAGACAACAAAATACCTCTGAGACATTCAAGCAGGATGACATAGAGCATCAGCCCATCTTATGCCAATGAAGAATTGTTCTGTGGCATTTGCTTCCTATGAAGTTTTAAAATCCCAAATATGTGTTTCCTTGAGCTGATTATTCCTTAAAAACATCTAATTGGCAGGAATTTTTTCGTGATACTTAGCCCAACTAATTAGTGCTTATTGTGTGTATGTGTTTTGTCTCTCATTCTTTTAATCTTCAGTGATTTTTAAGATTTTCTTGCAAGTGCAGTTTTGCCAAACTCATTTAGCAAATGCATTCAGAGCTTAATATTTTCTTAGATTAAGTTTTCACGTATCAAAGAAATGATGTAAAAAATGTAGATATTTTACTTTCAAAGGCAAGGAACCAAACTTTTAGACAGAGAGGAGATGAAGGCAAATGAAGCTAAATAAAGGAATAGTCTGAATCCTGTTGCTTTCTCTTCCCTTCATTGCTTCAGCATTGCAATTTACCCAGAGTTCCCACCTTTTCTTCTGAAAAAAGCAAGACATATACAACCTACAATTTTCCCTAAAATATGAAAATGCACATAGGAACTAGGGCATCAAATGAACATAATTTAGTTTACTTTTTCTTACAAATTTTCAGAACTGATTTAAATAAAGCTCTTCCTGAGTAACCCTGGCCAAAAGTCCCATCTATACTGGATGTGAAGAGGGTTAATGAGTACATTTGGGAAAAAACCCACTNCAATTTTGTAAAAAAATAAAGCTCTTCCTGAGTAACCCTGGCCAAAAGTCCCATCTATACTGGATGTGAAGAGGGTTAATGAGTACATTTGGAAAAAAACCCACTCATGATGACTACTGAAAAAAAGCCCAGTTTAACAAAGCATTAACTGCAAAGATTAACTGCAAATTGAGGTTACTTATCTAAATATTAGTAAACTTTTAAAAAAGAACAAAGAGCCTTGGAAAGCAGCCTTTAAATTGGGGCCACACAACTTTGTATAACAATCTCACTGTTAATTGAAAACTAGGCAGTGTTATGGTTAGTTTAAATGACACAGCTAGAAACTCTGGGCCTATGGCAAAGACACCCAAGCCCAAAGACAGACAAGCTTTGCTTGATTATAGTGATTACATCATGGTCATTAGAATTAAACCAACTAACCCAAACACAGACATCATATCTTCATTTGATAGCTGCAGTCTAGTAAATAGTGGGAAAGGATGTTATGTATGGATTAGCCCAGCTGAAATGAAAACAGACATTCTTTTTGAACCTGTCTGGCATTGAAAACGAGAACTTAAAATCAGGCTGTAAATTGGTCTTGTAAAGCCACAGGCCTTTGATTCTTAAGGATCTGCACAGTGTTTTAGCCAGTCTTTGTTTTGCAGGAAAACCACCTCAGCACCCGGGTATGAGGCATCCTTGTGTGCAGTCTATCACAGTGCAAGAGGTTGAGTTTATCTGTGGGAAAACATGAATATTAGCAATGTCCTCCTTTGTGCTCCACTGCTAGAATTCCCTTCGAGTTTGTGAGTCACTGTCAGCTGTTTGCTAAAAATAACTCTTTAGAACTGCTTGGACTCGTAGTCATTACAGTGACATGTTGAGATTACTAGGGACAGCATAAACACTGAATATTTAAAATGCATTTTGCATCTGTTAATCTTTAATTTACAGTTTCAAAGTGTGTGTGAGTGGGGGCATTTCACTGTCTAACGTGAGGCATCCTTGTCACACCTCAAATGAGTTGTGTTCTTGGTCTTCCCATATAAACAATGCAAAAAACCCCAAAAAAACCTTGAATCATGTCTGGTCTTTCAAACAAAGAGGGAAACTTGATACTGAAAGCTTCCCTCCATTTTTCCTTTTTGACGTTAAAATTTATCATATTCATCGAAATGAACATATGAAATACCTTTTGCTTTTTTGTCTAATAAACCTGTATATAATAAATTGCAAGGATCAAGGGCATTCCCATCCACACTTACAATATTTTCTTCAGAGACTGTATATAAATCATAATAGTGGCATTGATTTTCTGGGTGCTGGGACAAAGTAGAGAGGCAGGAAGGTCTTCAGATCATTGCCTTTGCCTATTTTCAGAGTAAGGACATTTATTACAGTGCTGTTAACATTAATACTTTGAGAAAATCATTCCTGGAACTGGGGACATCCAGGTTGTTAAAAAACTAGTTGTCTTGCAATAAATTGTGCTATTATGAGATATCTCACACCAGAGACAAACAACAGTGTCAAATTTAACACACACTCTTTTAATCTTTAACAGGAGATGGCGTTTCTCAGAAACTCCCAAAGATGCTTCACAGACAGACTCATCCCATAATCATAAACCAAAATCCCTTTGTCAGCTAGCATGAGCCTTACTCATTTCACCACTGTGACTTCAACTTTGCTTGGATTCTGCCATCTAGAAACTGTTTATGGCTGTTTGACATATTAAGAGTATGGGAAAGAGAACTCTGAAGAAGACAGAAGAACTAAAGGAAATATGGCCATTTCACCAGCTGCACTTGACCATCAATCTCAGATCTCAGGACTTTGCTACTTTACAAGGAATTCAAAATCCAGAATATTTCATGCTAAGCATTGAGTTTTTAGAGGTGTAACACACTGGACTTTTGTAAATATTAAAATGATGAAGTTTTGTAATTTTATCCTTCCTTCCTTCCTTCCTTCCTTCCTTCCTTCCTTCCTTCCTTCCTTCCTTCCTTCCTTCCTTCCTTCCTTCTCCCCATCACTTTATTTTCAAAACTTTGAATAGCTTTACAGCAGGGAACACCAAACACACAACTTGAGCCTCCTACTGATCATTCATTGTTTCCTCAAGTGCAATAAAAATTTCAAATCACAAACCAATTATTTTATTTCTGGGACACCAGAAATAAAAAAAGACTAATGAAACAACTATGGACAAGATTGTCCCACGTGGTCTTGCAAGACAGTAAGGGAATGGAGAGTAATACAAATTATAAATTGTATAATATCTCTGTAACATTTATCCAGTGCAGCATTGCCTAGCATGTAATGCAGCAGAATGTACAGAAATATCTGCTTTATTTAGCAGTACTGTCACTGTTTAGATTCTTGGTATGTTTAAGCATCCAGCAAATACAATATAAAAACTTGCTCAAGCAAGCTTGTTTCCATTCCATGTCATTTTGGGTGGTCAAATAGGCTCACCTACAGCCTGTGTGAGGAGTTGCCCTCTTTTTGACTCAGTGGTGCAGTTTTGCTTGATTTGCTCAACTTTTTGTACTTATTTATAAAGAATTCTTTTACATCTTTGAAAATCAAGAACTTATCTATCCCGTTGATAAAGCCTTGGAATAATTTTGTAGCTTTCATCTTTCCTAATGCCAAAATAAAGGTTTTTCACCACCAGAATCTTATCCAGAGAATCCTAAATTACAAAAAATTCAAATGTGGGTGTTTTAGAAGGGGCCAATGGAAGTTAATGACATTGAGAGACAATTTATATAAAAACAGCTGGTTAAAAAAACCAGGTGCAGAATGCCCATTCTAGTTAATTAATGGAACTGTTAAAAGTGTAATCAAAAAAGAAGTGGTAATAATGTGCAAAAATTTTAATTGCTTCATGAGCACTACAGTAAACGTTCTGGCATCTTAATTCATATATTAACAACACAGCCCAGAAATTGCTAGGAGGTACAAAACTTTGCACTCAGAGACTCTTCATGTAAACAAGTAATTCATAATTACTCAAAATAGATTCCCTTTTATTAATGGTTTTACTTCATTAATAGGAAAGGCAGACAACGGGGAGTTTAGTGGTCTTTGCAGTTATCAGTTCTGCCAGGTTTTTTTCTTCTGTTAGAAGCTTTTTCTGCATATTTCAGGTTATATGGCAGAACCTCCTGGCAGTGGAAATATTTAGAATATTTAGATATTTAGAAACATAAATTAAAAATAAGTTGAGATTTCTGGGATTCAGTGTTAAAGAAAGTTTCAGTCCAAGAATATTTTGTAATAAGTGTGACACTGAGACACCAATTAGAGCAAAGATTTGATGGGAAGAAGAAGCTGCAGATTTGCAGGGCAAAATATTAACTATGAAATCTTTTACACCAACATTGCAAAATGTAGGCTTTTTCCCCACATTCATCACAGCTTTAAAATACCATTACCAGCCCTGTGTGAAACTCAACATTCTTGTGTCACACAGGGTTCATTTTGCTGTGTGAGGGTTTACACCTCCTCATTTCTCTGCTCAGGTTTCAGACCTGAAAGGTCTCAAGCTCTCCAGTCACAGCATGGAGTGGGTCATGCTTCCTGCTGCCCCATCTGAAGAATTGCCCCCTCTAATGAGAGAGAAAGAACAAACAGTGAATAACAGTGCATTTCTGTCACATGCTCAGAAATCTGGGGTGATTGGTGGGCACCTTCATGAATACCAGCACGAAATTGAGTATCTGGTGATAAGCAGGATCATGAATCCATGAATAATGTTGAACTGAATTGGAGTCATTTATTTGTGCCTGTATTTGCAAATCTGATTTTAAGTTATTTGATAAGATGTAGCAAATAAGCATTTATGTGTTTGCATATGGAACAGGTTCTATAACATAATCTATTAATGAAACCCAGATGGCATAAAATACAGTGCATTACTATTTTATCATTTGCCTAAGAGATTTTTAATGTGCTATAATTCCACCTTTCATCAAAAGTCTCATGGCTACATTTCTGCTCAACCTGGGGACTGTTGATGACTTTTCTGTAATGTTGACTGTAGCTCTTGCAGAGGCAAGTGTCCTCTCTGGTGTAGGGATTCAGCCCAGGGGCAGTGTGTTGAGGAACCAAGTAAAACAGATAGCTGTGAAAAAGCAGAGATTATGCACCATTCCCAGAAAGAGCATCACACCAGTTCCCAATGATTCTTGTGGCCTTAGATTTTAATACTATTCATCACTATTCCAGTATATGACAGATACACTATTCCTATTCCATGACAGAAATCTGGGCCAGCCATCTTCCAGGAGGATCTTTCTCCTTCCTGTTAAATACCTTGTATACAAGGCAAAGAAAATGTACTGGGGCTAAGTACAGTATTGACATTCTCCCACAGAGTATGAATGCAACAATTATGCTCTTACAGTTATATCTCTGGTTTTCTACATTGCTGATGAGAGGATTTATTTTTGAATTTTGCAAAGAAGGTGTGTCAGAGCAATTGCCAAAAATTGCATCAGTGAAAGAATAACTCAAATCATACCTTACCACCTCTCTCATCTGATTCCGACTTCCATACAGCCTAAAAATGTGCAATAAATCTGACTAATACTTTAAATGAGTGCTGGTATGAACCTCTTGGGTGATACTTCAAATGATATATATCCTTGGGTGATATACATCCTTGCCAAAGGTGAGCTACCAGCTGATGCAGCCCAAGAAAGGTATGGAGTAGGCACTACTTCAAAATTATCTTTCTTTTCTATGAAACTGCCCTTTGTTTGGCTGATTTGGCTGGGGTTTCTATTCCAAACTTGCTTTGTCTTTTATCCCTTAAATATCAGTTGGAATAGTGAGTAGAGGGAAAAATAATTTTTCCTCCAACATCTATACACTCTTTCCCTAGATATACTTTCCAAAAGCAGAGGGTTACAGCCAGAGTTGAAGGCTGACATTTTTCTTTTAAAATCAAGCTGTCTGTTACTCACAAAGGCCCCACAGTCTATTTGTTAGAGTAGCATGGCTATATTCTGGCATGGATATCTCAGAATAAATGACTTGAAGGAATCCTGCCAGGGAAAAAGGAAAACTGTGTTAAAACCAAAATGATAACTTCATTGTCAGTGTGCCTTAAAACAGAAAGTTTGTGGTAATAATTTCTGTGAAAGACAGTTCAGGAAATTTGTACTGGTGAAGACTGAAGTATTTCATTTTTGCATTCTTCAATGTATCCTTGAGTGTAGAAATAAGAAACATCAGACAAACAAAAGAATATGTTTCAAGGAAGACAGTTAGGGTAGGGGCAAAGAATTTATTTCTAATATAACTATTATATGGCTTTTATAGCACCTACACCTGAGAGAAAACGTGTTCAGCAAAACTGGTATTTCATGGTATCCATATCAGTTAATAAATTTTATATTAATTGTAGAAGCTATTTTTTAAAAATGACACTGTTTTATGAAAGGTGCTAAGTAAACATCACTGTCTTAAATTCTGACTTTGTGCTTCCAGTCTGACTGACTTATTTTGTTTGGGACCTACTGTGCCATTTGGATATATGGGAAAAAATTTAAAAATCCCAAGACCTTGTGAAAAGAGGACCTTTTACACCTTTTGAAAAATATCTCATGGCCATTTTGAGCAGTGGTGATCTGTAAAGAAAACAGATTAGAAAGTTTGATAATAGAGGAAGGAAATATTATTATCACAGCTTGAAATCTGTTAACAGGGCCTTCCAAATGGAGCAAACATTAAAGTCAAATAGAAACTCAATTACAGGAAGATTTTCAACTTGTCAAAAATAATTGCATTAATGTCAGCAATACTGAAGGACTAAAACAAGGAAACTATTGTACAGTATCTCTAGAAAGAAAGATTAAAGGAATGCACAGTGTAGTTTCAGCAAAAGGTCCAAAATGCTCACATTTATTTTGGTTTTGTTCTGATGCCAAAGACCACAGTACTGAATAAAACTGAAACATCAAGCTATAGATTTCTGACAGATGTTGCATTGCATGAAGACTGTGGAATAGTCAATAAGAGGAATCATTTATCTGCTTTTCTGTGAACCAAAACTTGTAGTAAATACATAAATAAGACAGAGAGCTATCAGATTGGATGAGCTGGACCTTTGAGACATGAACTTATTTGTGCTTGAATGTTTAGCTAATATTGCAGGAGGGAGTGTTCTGCAACTAAAGCTTCTACAAAGTAAATTTTATTTTGAAAAAACTATTGAACTACTATAGAAAACCGATAGCCACTATTGATTTAAATGGGATTTTAAACATTTTTTTACAAGAACGTCTCTGTTTCTTTGCTCCCTGATAACCTAGACAATGCTGAAATAATATTTATAGTACTACTGTCTTCATAAGCAGTTCCTGTGTTCATTCTAAGCAGGAACTGCAAAGACACAACAGGGCAAACTAGAAAAAACAAAGTAACATCATCAGAAGTGTTCTTTCTTTTTCTTTATCTCTGTGTTGTATTGTAGAAATTCATATATAAAGTCCTGCAATGCACAGAATTATTTATCTACTGATTCTTTATCTTCTTCTTCTTCTTCCAGGTATAGTTCAAATAATCTGTTGTGGCTTGGACCTCTACCTATTCAGTGTCTAAATTCTGCTGAAATGAATGGATATTAGAACTAAATAAACAAGGACCTGATGAGTTTCTCACAAGTACTTAGGCAGCTTAGTCCTTTTTCAAAAATCTCACTACAGTCCATTTTTTGATTTTAAGCCTCCTGATCTCTTTCAGGATATAAGAAGAGAGGGAAAGACTTTTTGCTCAGGCAGCTAGTCACAGAACAAGTGGGAGTGGTTTTAAACTGAGAAAGAGAGTTTTGCATTATATGCTAGGGAGAAATCCTTTACTCAGTGGACAGCGAGGCACTTCAAAAGGTTGCCCAGAGAAGTTGGGGATGCCCCATCAGTGGCAGTGTTCAAGGCCAGGTTGGAGGGAACTCTGAGCAATCTGGCCAAGTGAAAAGTCCCCCTGCCCATGGTGGGAGAGTTGGAACTAGATGACCTGTAAGGTCCCTTCCAACCGAAACAATTTTATGATTTTTTGTCGGTGATCTTATCCTAAATGCATAAGTAATTTTCACAGGGCATTAGATGTTGTGAAATTAATTGCTTTGAGAGACTGATGTTTTCTTTACTTAATTAATCTGTTGAAATATCTCACCTTAGTTTTGTTTCTGGTTTTACAAAACCAGGAACTGATTATGTCATATGACTGGAACAGCTTCTCATGAAAGCCTGATCCATGGAAGTGCCACAAATGTTAATTTTTCTTTAATCCTCTCAAGCTATTGAAGTTGCACAACATTAACACTCAATAGCTCATACCACAATTTTAATAGCCAAGGTGACACCCACACTGTAAGAGCCAGTATTCTGCTAACAGCCAGGGTCAGTAACACTTTTACAGGGCCAGACCAAATACTTTCCTAATCAGTACATTTCCTAAAATTATTTCAGGGACCAATGATGAGAAAGAAATATTTGACCTCTGGTATTGTTTGTTGGAGAGTTATAGCAGGTCCTCTCCTAGCATCCCTTCACCTTTGGAAATCTGTTCTCATTTCATTGTACCAAACAATCTGCTTCCAAATTCTGTGCTTTGTTACAAGAGCACAGGACTTTTTAATAAACAAAGTAAATGTACACAGCAAAAACACTCTGAGTTTGTGCTAGCTATTTATTTTATTCACATCACAAAGAGATTTGCAGATCACCTTTTCAAAGCTGCATGCAGCTGTATTTCTGAACCAGGGGTGGAGAAAACAGTCTGAGTAAGTGCTGAGCTAGGAGTCAAGAAACCCTGGCTTAGCTTGTACCATAATTCTTGATGCTCTCCTACTTCAATAAGAGTTGCTATGGTAGTTTTGCATCAGAAGCAGCACATGACCCTGATAATACAGTCCACTTTGCATTTAAAGTGCAAGGATTGTTCTCCAACCAGGGCACCAAGGCAGACTGTGTCATGGCTCCCTCCACCTCATGCGTTTGAATTTTTTCTCCTTAGAAAGTAGGGCATGGCAGAAAGGGGAATGGACTGTGCCTCATTTTCCTCTGGCATGAAAACACAGTGCAATGAGGAGGTGCACCAAGATGAAGGAGGTTAAGAGCAATCACAGTTCCAGGAACTCGGTGCCTCTGGGAAAAATAAACTTATTATTCCACTCATTTCACACTCAAGCATTACTTTAATGATGTGGATCCACTGAGTATTGGGCTCTGAAGCCTTGGATAGTTTTTACTTGCAATGGTGTCTAGCCATTAGGGAGAGTAAAGAGTGTTCCTCAGGAGACATCCAAGCCACAGAATTTGAAAATAAGCTTAGGAAATAGACTCCATTCCCTCCTTCCCACCCTGACTAGTTATACTGTTTCACATATTTGCCACTTAGGGGAGCAATGTGGAGATTTGTGAGCACATATTTATCCCACCCCATGGAAGACAGTTACCTGAGGCAGCTTCAAGCAGGGAAATTCCTTGCCCTGAGATGTGCTTCAAGGAAACTAAGACCAAAATCACTTTCTGAGGGTAACAGTTTTTCATCAATAGCTGAGCAGAGCAACCCAGAGAAGTGTGTAACATTGTGTGTGTGGAATCCATCCCACACTTTCTCCCTCATACTCTCAATGAGAGAAAAACCTCACTTGCTTGTTAAGTTTGCATGCATCAGGTGTAAACCTGCATGAGCACAGGAGCGTTTGTGGAAACAGGATTTTACCTCTTGGTGGGTAATGACACACTTGAAGATTTTGCCTCACACAAGTCAGATGAGACTGTTCTGGCCCAAAGAAGCCTACTTTTGTAGACAGCATACACTTTTGTCCTGTAAACATTTACTCTTTCTTTTCTTGTCACCCAGCTGTCAGAAATCTCAGATGGGTACGGGAAGCCTAAGCAAGTGTGAAGTACACAAAGATCTTCAGACTGAATTTGAAAGCTTAAACCCTTTAGGGAAGACTTTGGCCACTTATTTGCTGCTTCAGCCTTGTCAGAGATGCTTAGCTCTTCTACTCACTGGGATTTGCATTGCTGACAATTATTATGGGGACAAATCATAGACAATATAATCAGTGAGGTTTTAATCTGTTATTAGTACATGATTGTAACATACTAATACGATTGTGAGATATAGTTTTATCCTATTTCAAAATGTTCAAGTGAGTGAGTTACATATAAAACTGTGTGTAAGACATTTTTCTCTCTTCCCTTAGCCTAAGAGAGACATTCCAACACATTACCAGAGTGCAATTTAGGAAGAACTCATTCAAAATGTTGATAATGGATTAAATAGTTTCAAGCAGAACAGCATAAAGAATCTCCTCCTGCTGACTAAAATGTATAGCTGTGGCTTACATAGTAGCTTAGCAGTTCACATATGGCTTATGTCAATGGCAGAAACCATGTTATTTTCTAAATCACATTGATTTGTTATGTGGTACTGAAAGATCTAAACCAGAATCATTGGCTATAAATTACAGAATCTAGTCTTCTACATTCTTATCTGTGTTTCAGATCCGTCAAAATGAGCCCAAGAGTCAAGTCTTCTATGTACACAATGCTACTAGTCAAAGAGTAAGAGCTAAGACCATTCAATTTCCTCCTTTTTTGGAGCCAAGCCAGATTGACATTTTCCTTTCTGTTATTTTTGGCAAAGAGGAAAGAGAGGGAAAACTTTACTGCTCTGTTACTGATGGTTTTTTTATTTTGTTTTTATTAAAAATGTTGAAACATGGGCTCTATGTCAAAATTATTTTATTATTGAAAGCTGGGTGGGGTGAATGAACTGGCAACAGTTCAGAAAGCCATTAATGGTACTGATAACGGGGAATCCTATCCAGCCTCCACAGCACTGCAATACCTCAATGCAATAAATTTTACTGAAATCGGGTGACTGATGTGCACAGTTAATGAATCGGTAAAGATTCAAAGGTTAATCTGCTGGGAGGTAACAAGCTCTGCCCATCTGATACTGTAACCAAAATATGATATTTGTTAGTTACATGATGATATTTTTTGGGCATACAACAGAAAAAAATGAGTTTTTATTGGCTGCAGCTTTGTTAGGTCTCCAAGACCAAAATGCAGAAAAAGAAACAACCCTAATGGTGATTCTTGAATCACAGACAAAACTTAAATATATTAGAGGTGAAATGTGACTCCCTGAATAAAATATATTGTCAAACATCAAAGGAATGGCCCGAGAAGCAGAGTGTTCCCTGAAGCAAGGTTGCACGTGTGCCCAGGAGCACCCCCGCCTCAATCCTCAGCCCTTTCCCAGGCAGCACACCCCTCCCCTGAAAGACCTGAGAGACATGATGGCCGTGTGGAATTTGGGAGGGGTGGGGGAAAGCGTGCAGTCAAACCTCTTAAGAACTTCTCTAACAATAAGGCAGCTTTCTAGAAACAAAGGAGCGAGGTCCAAGCAGACACAAACTTTAAGTGAAAACAGGAATGGAAAGGAAGAAGAAGATAATTCAACTAACAGCAAGAGGGGTGGGTGAGGTCAAGAAAGCCGATGATTAACACTCTTGCTTCGCCCTCAGGAGACTCACACTCAGATTTTGTTCTGCCACACCTATTTTGTGGGGCTGGACATGCTGTTTACACTCTCTGGCCCAAAGCCTCCCTCCTCTCCCCCACCCCTTAGTATAAGGATAGTGCTAGCTACTGCATAGTGAGCATAAAAATGCTGCAGCCTGTGAAAGGTGCAGATGTTGCAGATATTTGTGAAAGACAGAACCTTGCCATGAAAGAGCACACTCCCAGTGTCTTTGACAGCACTTGGCTTGCAAGCTAGCACTACGGTCTAGACTCTTGATTGTCAGCTCACAGCAGAGTGACACAGTCTAAATAAGGCTTCTAGGGAGGGAAACGTGATGGTTCCTCCAGTATATTCATTCCTCTGTGCAGCTGACCATGGGACAGCAAAGCCTGGGAACTGCCACTGCTAACAGGAACCTATGCAGCACAAGCTCTGAGCTTGGTCCCTCATCTCTTCACATCTCTTGACACAGGGTGATGGCTCATGAATTCAGATTGTGGATATCCACATCAACCCAGTTTTAGGACTTCTGCCTTTTCCTCCTTTCTTTCTGTGCATGGACCAAAGTTTCAGGTGTTGTATTAAAAATACATTAGTATTTTATTCCCTGCTTGGATAGACCTCTCTAGCACTGGGGACACAATAAAGTAACTATAAATTTAATATGGTCTAATTTATTCAACAATGAAACAGGGATGATGAATATCACATTCCTTTTCTGCAGCACTTCTACAAATAAGCCTTAAATCACTTTCTGAGCAGGGTTTTGTAGCTATTATTACAAGACTTAGTTGAAAGACAAGAAAATGATGAACATAGCAGCAAAGTGCCTTGCCCATGGTCACTCAACAGATCAGAGTCAAAGCTGCTTTGTGTTTCTCCAAGGTCTTCCTAAGGCCAGAAGACCTCCTCTAAAGAGTTATGTTATTGATTTGTCAACAGGTTACACCAGAGCCAAGCTGTACACGTTCTGGCTCAAGCTAGCAGGATAAAGCAGGATGTCTGTGTGCCAGGTTGAAGTCTTCTACTTTGGGACAAATCAACACTTCCTTTCTCCTGCAGGATTTGCCAGGAAACAGAACTAGCATATTTCAGTCCAGCTCAGCTGCATGTTACCTGAGGCCCAGTTTGAACATGTCCTAGGGCTCCAGTCTGGAATTTAACATGGGCCTGGGATGATTCCCAACAGATAGAGCTAACAACCTCCAGGCCCTTTGTTCTGAAAAAAAAGTAGTAATCAAAGGATCATGGAAAGACAATTGATGCATTTGGAACTTCCAGCTTATTTTGAGTTCTGAATTTCCTTTGTCTGGGAACATCCTTCCCTCTGTGACCATCTTGGTGACAAAGAACTGTCAGCTACAGTGCTGATGGAGTGTTAAAAGAGGAAGGAAGGAATCCATTACTGTGTCAGAAATCTGTGTGCTTCCCACTGGCCCCTCATCCCTTTTTAGGCTTCAAAGTGGTTTCTTATAATATAGTTATTGGTTATAAAGTGATGTTATTTAGGAATAGCCTATCTCCAGGTAAATCTGCAGGTAAAATGTACCCGTAGCAGGAAAATTCTGGTTCCAATACAGTTTAATATTAATGCTATCAACTGCCTGTTCCAGAATCAAAACACCTGTAGGTGTCAATGAAAGACCTCTGAGGTCTGGACCAGGATCTAACTATGTCTAATTACAGGTTCAGATTGTGGGTCACAGCAACATTTTCACTAAAGGTGAGAGTGAAACCCCAAGGGAGCCAGGATGATGAGAAGACTGTGATTATCTCACACAAAAGCACTTCCCTTATTTGTAGATAGCTGTTTGCCTAAATATTTCAGGAGAGGCTTTTAAAATTAGTAATGACAGAGATTTGGTTACATTTTCAGGTCTTTGTAGGATAATATGAGAAGACATAATTGGCATTAATAATATTAAAGAGATTATGTTCTATCTTCCAAGTTCAAGACAGACACATCAAAAAACTTACAACCATTGTAAGTAATGGGACCATCAGCCAGGATATAAAATTGGGTTGAAAGGAGATGGGAAAGAACAATTTTTACTGAGAGTCAAGCAGGAAGCTGGGATGTTGAATTTTAAAGGTACTTTGTTTCCTTTCATCTTCTACATTAATATACCTTGGATACACAGGGCCAGAAGGTAGTCAGCAGGAGTTCAGCATAAGGGCTTGAAGCAGAAAAAAAAGAAAGTCTTTATAGTTATACTACTTTCTTAGTGCTGAAGGAGGATTTATAATGTGAGAAAGAGAACTAGAAACTTTAGCATGGTAATCCAGAACATTTTGGGGAGAGGTAAAATAGTATTTTGTTTATATTTTATTTCATAATCTGTGCTTATATTAAGATTTAATTAGTATAGAATTAAAGATTACTAACAGAATAATGAAATATGATTTCCATGGCTACATATTTTAGAAGGAAATATTAATTTATTTAAAATAAAATAGCTTTACATATTTGTATAAATACTTATGTGTATCAGGTAGATCAGTTATGAAATGTAAGGAGAGATCACTGCAGAAGGCTAGGCTAAAGGTTATAAAAATACTAAAATTGCAAAATAGTAAGAGGCATGGTGAGAAAAGCAAGCTCCAAAGCATATTAGGGTAGCATGAGAAGAACTTAGTATACTGGAGGGTAAGAAGCCAGAACTCAGAATTGCAATTCAGCACAATATTCCTGAATAAAAGAATAAATAAATAAATAAAAGAAATATTCCTGAAATACCCACTAAATATACTTTTATTATAACCTAGTGATCAAGTTCAGTGTACTATCATCTGTTGACTGACTCCATATACTAACCCCTTGTGGACTATCCCTGAACTATCTCTGAATAATTTAATGCCTGTGGTCTGTCCAGGGAATATCATGGTTGACAGCAGGAATACATGGCAGATTATGTATGGTCAGGGTCTGTATCCTGAACATGGTCACACACAGATCAGCTTTGTTCATCTACAGCAAAGTGGCTGAGAAATGCAACAAAGTGATCCCAAACAGTGTTTGGCTTGTTGGAACTTAGAGGGATGTGAGGAAAAATAGGTAACCCTGTCTTGAGGGAAAACACAGAGTTAGCAGGGTGATGGAGCAAATGTGCACTGCAGCTCAGGAACTGTCAAGATGCTGAGGGAATGACAAAAGGATGATCACAGGATATCCTTGACAAGAAAGGACAAGAGAAAAGTATCCAAATAAATTCTTTATATATTTATTTTCTGCTCATCTAAAAGCTTCACAAAACATTAAAAAGAGAATCTACTCTAAAAATGTTAATACACAGAATTTTATATTCAGATGGTTTCTATTGTGAATAAAGTTGTCACTTATACATCACACAATTCACAACTCAAGCATACAATTTACCATTAGTGAGATATTCTGTGAACACCATTTTCCTAGTTCAATTGATTTGATTCTGATTGTCAGAAGTAATTGGTGCCTCTGAGTAGCAAATATGAGGGGCCAGCATTACAGCAAATCATCACTTTCAAATGCGTCTTATTTAAAAAAAAAAAAATCATTCACTAGTTGGTTTTTAAGGGTTAGGCAGGTTTGGTTTTAAACAAATTCTCCTGGGCAGTTCTATGGTACCAAAGGAAAAGCTGGGCTGTGATATCCCACCTTGGTTCAATCCATCCCTGCGACACTTTGTGGTGCCATAAGCAGAATATTCAAACATCAGGAGCAAAAGGAAGAGATCAGGAATTAAAAGCAACATATCTGTTTAAAAATAAGTATTTAAGACATTGTTTAGTTTTAGATATTATATGAAAGTCTGTCACTGAGTGACCTTTGCTCAGTAAGACATGTAAGATTTTTGTCAGTTCTTAGGGATGTTTCCTAAAGAAAATACCATACTGTCTAGTCCCTCTAAGTTTATCTACCATCAAGATGCAAAACAAAAACAAATTCCAGGCTGTTTCTTGCACATGAAACAGGGGGAACATTTTTTCTTTGTCCAACATGAAAGATCATTGCACCTCTGAAGTTTAAGGCATGTGTCCTTTGGAGTAATGCTCCTTCCACTGGATCTCCTCAAAGGCTGGCAGCTGTTCAATTTCTTTCCTTGGCTTTGCCAATGACAATATTTTGTGCTTCAGTGTTTCCTTTGCATGTCTGTGTCTGACATGGTTTTCCTTGCATAC
The DNA here is from genome assembly GCA_013397555.1 of Urocynchramus pylzowi. Classification (NCBI taxonomy): domain Eukaryota; kingdom Metazoa; phylum Chordata; class Aves; order Passeriformes; family Fringillidae; genus Urocynchramus; species Urocynchramus pylzowi. The sequence goes on from VZRH01006480.1 coordinate 80,906, forward strand.
AGAAAGAAGCATACAATATTTTGGTTTGAATAGTGTAAGTAAAACAAGTTGCCTGCAGACTTTACACAAACAAATTTTGCAATGGCTAATAGTAAAAGAAGTCCACAAATGAGTTTAAATAAAAAAAAAATTTACTCTAAAATAGGCAGATAAAAAATATGGGCCTTTTTTTATGCTGGAACTTTTGGCCCTGTAGGAAGAAGGGGGGAAGAAGACTGAGATGCTCCCTTTTGTCAAAACCAGGTGTGCATCATTAACTACAACATAAATCACTTCAAATGCTGATGATTCCCTCTTTGTCCTACTTTATCTGCCTGTGTCTTCTCACCAGTTTCTCCCTAAACAAAGTGAAATATATGAACATTGAAATGGAATGGACTTTTTTTCTTCTTACAGTTGTGTCTCATTAACAAGTTACTTATGACTAGGAGTAGAATCTTTCTGGAAAGAAAAAACAAATGTACATTTAGGCCTTTAAAAGGCAAATGTCCACAATGGCGTATTTTTACATCAGCAATGTACTACTAGCAGAGCTAAGCTTTGTAAAAATTAAGTGGGTTTAGATCTGCTGATATTTGGTCACTAGTTGCGACAATGCTCTAATTTTCATCCTGCTTGGATCACGTCTTAAGTAATATTTAAGATAAGGGGTCCAGGATAGCTTCATGTTTGCAAGAGTATTTATTGTTTTAGTTGTTTTTTTTCCCCCAATAAACCTGAAGTTAAAATATGGTTAAGCCTTTCATTTTCTTTCTTTGGTTTGTTTTTTTTTTTTTTTTTCCTAATATACAACAGTGGTCTATATTGGAACAGATGGAAAAAGATGTTGAAAGTGCACCCAGGAACATGCTTTCATTTTTACCTGCAGAAGTAGTGATGACAGTGGGCAGCACTGTATGTAATTGTAGATTTGTTTTTCATTACATTTAAAATGTTTATAGTGTTGGCTCCAAGATGAGAAAAATTTTGCACAGAAAACCAAAGCATTAAATACATACATCTCAATTTAACATCAAATGTAAATCCAAAGTTTTCTGATCTCAGTTTACCAGAAATTCAGATGAAGATATCAAAACAGGACAAGAAAGGTGAAATAAAGAGAGAAAATTTAAGATTATCAAATTGCAGCTCTGGACCAGGATTTGCCTGTCCAGCACAATAAAGTTCTTACTGTCTATGGGACTTCAGAGAAATCAGTCCTTTTACTTGGCCTTTGAAGTCACCAAGACACCAGTGCCTGTGATAAAAGAGTTTATTTATAACTTGGTGAGCTTATGTCTTTTCCCACTGAACCAGCAGGCTTTCCAAGGTTTGGGGATACAATTTCAAGGGCTGTTAAACCTCTGTCAAAATTTTTCTGGCCCCCTAAGGAGCCTGACTATCCAGCATTCTGTTTGCTATGACAGGGCTTCATGTGGAAGCATTCACAAAACTGACAGCTTCAACTGCTGCAGTTTTTGTAACAGAAAGTGGCATTTAATCTGAAGAACAACATTAGCAAATCAGGATATAATTGGGTTTTTATTTCCTGCCTTTTCCCCCTTTATTCCCTGCCCTAAGAGATAAGACAAAGCCCAATAATGTAAGTTTCTGATCTCTATGGAAAGATGTTGTTTATATATAACCTGGCAAACGGCAAGAGGCAGGAATCAGGGATTTTTTGTATGATGAAAAATGTTAGAGCAAGTCCTTAAAAGAGACTATAGTATACAATGTAGCACTGGTTTAGGATAATATTGTAATCCTTCTGACAATTGTTGTCAACAGCAAATATAAGGACAGGCTTAAATATCCAAAGTGGTAGTTCTCAAAGTGCCCAGTTTGTCAGGTCACTCTGAACACATTTACTGTCAAGAATTTAACTGAAAACTCTTGGTGAAGTGGTACAAAGAGTTAACACTGAATCACTCACTGTGGTCCCACAAGCCTCTGCATTTTGGGGAGCATTGATGAAGTTGTCCACTCAAAATGAGCAAATACCAAGTGGATGAATGAAAATCTGCCATCTGGTGCTTCAGATGGTGTTTTGGTTTTCCTCAATTTAAAATCAGTCCAATGAATGAGATTGCCAGAATCATAAGACTGGTTTAAAAAAACAGTATAATTTGAAAAGTCCTGAGAAATGCAGGCTGTTCTTGTGATTTGACATCCCTTTTTGATCCCCTGGGATCCCTACTTCCAACATTTTCTTCCTAGTCTTGTGAGCAAGAAATTTTATTTTCTTCTTTTAAATTCAGGCCAAAGCTCTCACATAATCTAACTCAAGATACTGGCCTTAATGTAAGCAACACATTTTACGACAATGAAGAGAAGGTCATGGAAGTTGTCCACACTTCCCTGAAAATAATTGTACATATGTTTACTTTCAGATAGTAAATAACAGAGAGATAGGCACAGTAATTTAATCAGACTATCAGCTTAGTAGTAGAGCAATTATTAAAAATGGCTATTTGGGGACAGAACAAAGGTCCATTCCAGCCAACACCCCACTTCTGTCAGCAGTCAAAGGCAGAAACATTGGGAAGAATGTAAGGGCAGGACAGCTGTTTTGTGCTACTTTCCTGGCACACTCCTCCAGCTTTTGGGGACTCCCTAGGCCTGAGCTAGTTAATTCAGTGGATGTTTCAGAAAAGTAAAAGTAAAAATAAAATAAGGACAAGGAAAAACTAACAATAAGACAATAGGGACTGTTGCATTTATTAGACTGAGTAAGGAATGCTGATGGAAAGATAAGCAATCTTTTTAGTCAAAGTATCACAATTCTAATAGAATTGGTGCACATATTATTACCACAACCACAAAAAATATTTTATCAATAAAAGTATTCAAATACATTTGCCCTGATAATCACAGCCTTTGTACATTACTTACTTAATTACTTCTGTTGACTTCAAACATGGTCCTTGTGAATGTCATAGTGCAAGAAAGTTTTCATTGTCATGTCTTGTTGATATTCTAATACCTGTTCAGCAAGTAGCATCACACTGCTGCAGGAGGAGATGGTGTTGTAGAGCTGCTCTAGCATGTTTATCTTTTCCTCCCTTAATATGATGATCCTAAGACACAAGAAAGAAATAATTGTCCTTCAATGTGTGTAAGACATTCTGTGTTTGTGTGTGTAAAGTGCCTTGTGCTCACTAAGCAAGAGGTGTCACAAAATGGCAAAGTATTTTTATTATTGTTAAGGAAAAAAATTCTACATATGTCTCCAAAAGGTTGAGCTGGTGTAAAGAAATTTTCACTGCGTCAAGGCAACTCAACAAAAGCTGCATTAACACTTCTTTGCTTTGATGTCAGAGATCTTGAAAAATATTATGATGGAAAATAAATACTTTGTCCCTATAGCTGTATCTGTTTCCACTGTGAATCTATTAAAATAAGGAGTTTCTCTTACAGATTAGTGGCACCCGGAGCTGATTTAAGCAAGGACAACTTTGGAAGTCAATTTATATTTGAATCAGGAAATGACTCAGTATTTTGTGAAGTGTTACTTCAAAGCTCCCTCTTTTATAGCTAGGTAAAAATGATATCACATCTTCAGAATGATAAATTAAACAATTGCACAGAGGCCAGGACATATTTCTTATGGTATTTTAAACCATTTTTAATACTCTGTGTGTGTGTGTGTGTGTATATATATATCTATCTATATACATACATACATACATATATCTAGATGTATACATATATCATCATATATACACACATCTATCTCTCCCAGGATAGTTTTTGTCATATCTGCACAAATAATGAATAGTGTCATATACACACACGTACCAGTTCTATGACACCTTTTGTAATACTACTTGTCACTCTTTTATGTTGCCATACATATAACTTGTCTATAATGTGTTAGAATTAGTGGTCTTGTGGTTTATGGATCTCCTGACATAATATCCCATTATTATGTTAGCTGAAAAGTGACCTTCATGTGAAGGTGATAGCAAAAAAAGATGTTAGCCAATAAGAAGTATTTCTACAAATGGTCAAATGACAGTGGAAAAGGAAATATTTTAACAAAGCGATGTTAATACAGCCCAGGATCAACTCAAAGGAAACCCCCGAGGAAGACTATCTGAAGAAACATACCATACTTTTGGCATGGTGTACTTTACTGCATGCCCAACACATTTTCCACAAAGCTCTTGTATATTTTCTGTATGAAAATCAAAAACATAAAGTCTTACATTTTGCAGTTGAAAAAATACAGGAGATTTAAACCAGCAACGGTTCTGCCGTATGCCTGCAGATTTTTTTTGGCAATTAGATCTGAGGAAGTGATGTATCTCAAAAAAAAAAAAAAAGAGAGAGGAGGGGGAAGGCTGATGAATGTGGTCATATAATATGATTGAGGTCTTTCTTTCTCTAACAAGTAGAATGTTTGTGTGAACTATAGAAACACAAATAACTACTATTGTTATGTTTACTAAGTGTATTTTCAATATGATCAGCTTCAGTCTTGGCACTTATTGAATTAAGGAAGTGCTGGACTCTGTGACTGAACCTTACTCACTCATGCCATGGTCCTCTTATGGGAACGACACTGGAATTTTCTCCAAGCTGGTGCTGCAGTCAGAAATTATTATTGAAATATTCTTGTCAGTTAAATCATCAAAGAGCCTCAGAAACCTTACTATAATGGACATAGGCTTGTAGGCCAAACTTAAGTTGAAGTCTTTAGCATTGTAAACAGCCCAGTTAATAGAACACAAAATGTGGCTGTTGGAGCAAAAATGCAGAGTGTCACTCCAAATTTTAGTTTGATCAGCCACTGTTTTTAAGAAATGAAATGAAGTTTATGGATAAAAAAATGATCCACTATGATTAAAACTAAAAAACAAATGACATGAAATTCAAAAATTTTAAAAGATTAAATGTTGACAAGTATCCACATAGCTTACCTAAATTTGGGTCTAGAAAGTCAGATGTCATAGGGAAATGCCAGTAGCCAGTTTAGTTATTTCTTCCCACAGTAACTCCCTTTTGAGGTGCTGCCATTATGATTGCTTTTTATTTATGGTCTTATGGGATCAGGCTCTTTCACAAAAATCCCAGCAATGACCAGTATCCACAGGTGTCATATTTTAGCTTATGTTCCAGTGTTGCTGGTCTTAGACATTCTTTTTCTTCAATCATAATTATTCCTGAGTTTTGGTAGAGACTTAGATTTATTACTTTTCCAATATGCTTTAGAAACCATGCTTATCTGCTGTTTCAGTAGATCTATGGCTATAGACTATGTCTGTATGAGTACTGAATTCCAGACAGCTGTTGTAAGATAGGAGAATAGAGTACATGACCTTCAAAAGCACCTTTAAACTGTTTTCACCAGTTGTCTTCATTAGATTTTACCCCAGCAGTACTGCTAAAGGAGAAATTGCCTTAAGATTTCAATTGGAATTCAAAGTGTATTTTATACACTTTGAATACCCACAAACAACTAAGGTGTAAGGTTTAGATCACTTGGATGCATGGGGGAGTTGCAAAACAACAAACTGAATCGTTCCCAGAAAATCCCCTGGGCTAAAATAATTTTGTGATCTGGAGGAGTTTCTCCTCCCCCTGGCTGTGGATGGTTGCTGGTAGGTACCCACTCCTAACTTCACAGAACCTCTGGTTCCCTCCTGCAATTCACACTCCAGTGCATGGAATAGAGCTCTGGGGCAGCAGCCGAGCTCAGCGCGAGGCACAGCGTGGGTGAGCATCTCCAGGAGTGGGCAGGTAAGGCATGGCTAACTCCACCAAGGGAAAACCAAGGAGTTAACAGCCTTGTTTGTCCTCTTTAATACAGCACATGGCTACTTCAACCTGTCCTTTCAGCACTTTTGCCCTGCTGTTTAACAAGCCTGACAAACTGAAGATAACTTACATTTTTCTTGGGCTCCTGTAGCACAGTGCAGATATTGAACCTTTTGAGTTCTTGCAATGCAATTCTTCTATTTCTTGGAGTGCTGGAGAAACAAAAGGCGTGTGTGTGTGCAGAGAGGGAGGAATTAGGCAGAGATATAGAAATTAAAAAAATAAAAGTTTGCCCTGAACTAAATATTTCCTACATGTTTTGCTGAAAATAAAGAAATTGCAATTCTACTCTCATTCAAGAACTTGTACTTTGCAGAAGCAAAACATGAAAATTTGCACTTTCACTTGTAAAATCTCTGCGCTACATGTAGGTAAATGGCAAAAAACGGAATTGCCCATAACATTTCATTTCCTATGATCCTTGGGTCATTTGTAGTGTTCTGACTTTTTAAAGAGGTGTGTGAGAGGGTGTCCTAGTTCAATGATAATTTTTGCAGTAGCCAGGAGAAGGTGTGGCCAGGACATGGAGGTTATTTTATACCACCTCACTCCTTTCTGGGCAGAAGGGATTCCTTCCAGTTGAGCAAACATGGTGAGGAAGTTGTCTGGTATTCCTTGTTGTCATGGGGTTTCTGTGGGAGTCCTTTCTTTTATTATACCTTTTGTTATTAATATTTTTGCTGTCACTGTTGGTTTTGTTATCATGTTGCTGTTTCCAGCATATTGTTCTTACCTCAGCTGATGATTTTGACCTTTTGTGACTCCAGCTGGAGTAGGGGGGAGTGGCAGTGGCTCATAGTTTTAGTGGGAGAATTGTAGAGCACCATTCCTACATCATGACAGAGGGAGAAAATGCAAAATGAGTGAATGCAACTGAAGTGTTGCACCTCAATCTATGAAGGTGCAACTGGGCACAGTGGCAAGAATGGTGCAGCATAAGCAGTCTGAATGACGCAGAACAAATCAAAGTACCACTTTTGAAAAAAACAAAATCTTGCTGCAGTGTAGAAAGAACATACATTTATTCCATTCTTTCTGGAATGAGGATTGGGAACAAAGACTTGCACTGTTCCTTGTGTCTGCTCAGTGGAGTTTTGGCTCAGAGATACCTATGCTCAGGCAAGACTGGCCAGATTTTGGACCATATTAAAACAGTATTGCATGTATGTCCTAAAATACATCTCAACCCACTAAAAGAGAACTTTGCCCCCTCAGAAAAACACAGCAACAAACAAACAAACCAAAACCACAACCTCCACCCCAAAACCAGATGAGAATTTGGGAAAAGGAGTGTCTCATGTCTGTAACTTGGGGCTATCCTTGCTCTCAGGTGAACTCCTGAGAGAGCTGAGAGCCAGCCACCACAGCTCCATGCAGAGCACTCCAGACTCAGGCTGCTGTGGTCTGCACCATGTAACTGCATGGATACTGAGCTCCAGGAGGAGCTCACTACCCCAAGAGCCATTCCACAAATCTTCTATTTGATGTGAAATAACTGCTCCTGCATAAATGCTCTGGATTTGAGTATTCACACTTAATTTTAGGCAATTGTTCAGCATGTGTTTTTTAATAATGAATGACTGTACTAAAAATTAAACTCAAGGGAATTGCCTCTTGGCACTTATGCTACCAGCAGTTCCAGGAAAGATTATCCACTGCTGCATCAAGAGATCATTATACCAAATGAGGAGTCCAGATGTTATATTTGTACATTATCTTCCTGATTTCTTCCCCTATGCATAGGGGAAGAAATTCCCCTAACTTTTCAAATGTTTTATCTCTTATCCAGACATTCAAAACCTTCTGCTTTATGGGGAAGACCATGAGATACCCTGCCTGCAACCTAAAGAACTGAAGAGATTAGTTGCTCTTTCAGTCAGCTTTAAGTCCTTAACTCATGACATAGGAATACAAGCTATTATCCCTAAACCATTTTGAGCAAAGTACTTCATAAATAGTCTAGCTGACATAAAGATTCTACCATTTAAACAGCAGAGTAAATGCATAAGAAAGACTAACTCAAGCTGTAAGCTTTGCCTGTGTACATGGAATATTTTTTAAGGCTGCCAATAAATTGTAACAAATAGCTTAACACTTTGAAACACAGTGGAAAAGCCAATTAAAAATACCTTGGAGCTACAGTTGGAAATACTGTGAGCCAGTTGGTCAAAACTTGCTTTGAGGAATAATTCAGAGATTACTAATTTTACCATTAACAGTCAGAAATACAGCAATTAACTGGAGTATCCTTATTTTACTTTGTACTGATGCTAGTGTCAGAAGCAAGGATACTCAAACCAAAGCCATTCTTTTGACATGAATGTCAGCCCAGAACTTTAGTCATCAGAGACAAAGGGTGAATTAATCATGTAACATTTTCATAAATGCATTCATTTCCTTTTCTTCATAGCATCTCTTTTAAACTATGGATTACAAACTAGCTGAAACCTGGAACAGGGGCATCTCCCTTTTAAGTGCACATGTATGGAGCAGTGGCATTCCAGCTTATGACTGGTATTATGCAGTGCTAAAATGATGTAAGTGATAATTCACAACACCTGTGTTGTCTTTTGGGAAACATTTGTTATACTCCAAAATATAGCCTTAGCATATTTAGGGTTCTCAAGTGACACATTTTGGCTATCTCATGTTGCTGCCACTTTTTTACATTCTGCTAAACCAATGAACCATCTTTTAATCCATGTTCCTGGTAGCTGAACCTTAAGGAGGACTCCCTGCTCTCTGTCATAATTTCTCACAGTTCAGAAAATCAACTGTGTTAAAGGTGCTTTTTTCAGAGCTGCAGGTGGCAAAAATCAGTAAATATCCAGCAGTGCTAGTAGCAGGGTTTGATGCTAAGCCTGCTCAAATATAATTTTTCTGACCAGTCAGATCTATGAAAGACTCATCAGTCACCACTCCTTTTGTGTTAAATTGGAAGATCTCTGTTCACAATATTTCATCAGTGAAGCTTCTTTGACTTCATGTGCACCAATGCAGGGGAATGCATTGCTGTTTTTCTCTGCTTTTTTTCCCCTGAAGGTGTGGATGTGATAAACTGGTAAAGAGACATGTGCAATAGAACTTTCTCAGTCTTTCACCTCAGTAGTTAACAGTGTGCTCCCAAAATGGGTTCAAGTCAATCTCTGAGTAGAAGTATTAAATAAACATGTTAAAAGCCCTTCCATTTATATCCTATGGAGAGGCAGAATTTGACATGCATTTTGACATGCATTACACAGTTTAAACTGACATATTTTGAAATTATTTTTTAATATCTTGGAAAAATATTTATAAAACAGTATGGATGCACAATATGGGGATGTACAAGAAAGTCATGCAGGCTATTAATATCTCTAACTTGAAAAAAAGGCAGTCTTAAATAGGACTTGTGGGAATACTAATACATTGTATTGTGTTCACTCATACTGTCAGCATATTTTCTGAACAAGTTACCAACTGAAACATCATTTTTCATTGTCATCTTCTGTTAGCATTCAGACTCACTTAAAAATGCTTAGTCATGATGAAACAGCAAAACACACAGCAGATTAACAGTGTAGACAAGCAATCAGAGAGAACTTGAAACAATTTGAGTGATTTTGTTAAACTAAAATTCCCCAAGGGAAACTCTTCTTATATGAAACTTGACCCATGAAAAATGTTAGAATCTTTTAACATGATCACCACAGTATGTGTTGCTTTACAGCACTTTCAGAACTCTAACTGATCATTTCTATAAACAAAGTGACTTCCTGTCTTCAGTCAATTGCTTAAGAAGAATGAAGCATGCCAGCTGATAGATATGGGTGTAGCAGAGTAGCTAAGGAAGAACATTAAGAAACAGGAGAAAATCCCCACCAAGGGACATGCTAGAAAACTGTGATGAATTTTTGTCTTTCATTTTTAAGAACTACTCTAGAAAAATCTAGAGAGTCAAATCTCTGTTTTAAACTCCTTATCAGACAGGATTTATAGAGCTATAGGTTGCTCCAGGCTGGAAAAAGGAAAAAAAAACAATTCAATCATAACAGCTGGATAAATACTGCCAAACCCCAATTTTTCATATTTTCATTTGAAATAAAACAACAACTCTTTTCTTTGATAGGATCTCCAATCTCTATCTACAATTTCAGTTAGGTTTGGAATGAATATTCACATGAGTGCTCTTTACTTCACAAGGAAGCTCTTAAAAGAGAACTCAGCAAGGCACAAGATTACTAATGACTTCAAAGAAAAGCTTTCCACCCAAGCTCTCAGAGTCCATGTTTGGAACCAAAATGTGAGGTTTTTTGCAAGGAAAGCTCTGATTCCTCAGTCTAGAGAAGTTTCCACTAGACATGGACTATGCATCACAAATGGCAAGCTAAGTGTTTAGTGCCAAGACTATGTAAGTAATGTATTTCCCACGTTGTCAGGATATTCAGTGACTACAAGTAAGACTATAACATCTCTATTGATCACAGTTTAAAATAGATCTACAGCTATATTTTTTATGAAATCCTAGCTTCAGAGAAGCCAGTGTATTTTTTGCATTAGCTTTTGATGGACCAAGATTTCACTCCTTTTTTTCTCTGTCAGAAAAAACATATTTATCATCTGGAAGCCCATTGCCCTGGGTATGAAGAGTAAGTTCTGATGCACCAGCTGCAAAATATTTTTTATTCTAAATAGACTTTTTGAACCTCTAGTGGAATAGATGAAGGTAAATGGGGAAAGAACATAATCCACTTTCATTTGGCCTTTGTTTTTTCAGATTAGCAATAAGTACTGATTTCCATCAGTAAGTAACATGTCTTTGTCAGGCAGCATTTGGTAATGCTTTTCAGAGATGAATGAAAGTCATAGTATTATAAGCATCATTATAGACCTGAAACAAATTTCAGCTAACAATTTTATAGTGGGCTTCTCTTCTAATGTTATCATGAAATTGCACCTCCTCAGGTGTTTTAATTTTGTTAGTACAGCAGGAAGCTAAGACTTCAGTAGTACATTACACATAGCATAAAAGACTAAACTGGAAATTTTGCAATATGTCATTAATTTCTTGCCTTGTGTGCTCTGGCACATTTCTAAAGGAGTTAGCAGTACAATATTTACTAGTTTTATTGGAGGGTTTCAGCTGTGATTGCCCAGATGCCATCTGCTGAAGTCCGGAGTCAGTACAGTATTTCAGTAAAGCAAAATTCCTTGTACAATCGGGGTCTGAGGGCATTTGGCACTTACTGATTTCTCACCATGCTACACAAATTTCCATTGTTTGTCCTCTTGGAAAGGACACTCCCATTCCAGTGACCAAAAAGAAAAAATAGTGAAAAAAACCTCTTATAAATATTAAAGTATTGCTGTCAATAAATTTTGTTGCACTTTATGATCACACTGTGACCATTCTACAGGAAAGCAAACAGACAATAAAAGGACCATGCCATGGCTTGAGTATGTCTCAGGCTTCCTTAGTCCTGCCTGTCTGGACTGACCCTGCAGCTTGTGGCCACTGGTTTGGGGAGCTCCTGCTGGCCCAGGCAAGGAGCAATGCTGGGCAGGGCAGCCTGCAGGGCAGGCAGCTGACTGATGGGGAAGGAAAGTAGTGCAGCAAAGAAACCCTGCCATTGTAGGGAGGAGGAGTGGCCTTATTTTTGTTCCATTTTTCGGCGGAAGCTGTCAGTCATGCTGCAGCATGTCAAGCCCAAGCAAACACAGTTTGCTGTTCACAGAGTGACAGGCTCACAGCAGGGCTGGGGCTGGCTGGCACCTCTGGAGATGGCCTTGTCCAGCCCCCTGCACAGAGCAAGGTCAGCCTCAGCAGCCTGCATGGGGCTGTGTCCAGTTTTGTTTTGCTTTGAATCTTCCCAAGAACAGAATTGCACAGCCTCTCCGAGCAGGCTGTTATTGACTTGCAAGTTTTACCTGCAAAACTTGAGTCCCTTTGCTTTGCAGAAACTCCAAAAGGCAGCTTTCAGTGGCTTCTGCAGACAGTGCTGCCTTTCAGCTCCTGTGTAACTGTAGATGGTTCCAGAGGACACCAATCCCTGCAGGACTATCCCAGGGAACAGGATCCAGCCTTTAGCTAGAGGCAGGGTGTGGTGGAAAGATGACCACAGCCTCACCGCCTGCTTTATGTAAGCCACAGTTCAGGCAGCTTGTCCAGTGCTGCTGGAAGCCTTGGTAAGGCCAGATCCCCTAATTTCCCAACTCTTGTCTCTGTTTTTACTCTGTGCCATAGCAGAAAATGGTCCATCTTAAGGGAAGAACATCTACCTTTTGAGAAGCTTTGGGTCTATTGCTTAAAAATGCAGGGAGAGAAGAACAATCTCAACAGACCAAAACTCAATGCATACTCTATATTTATGAATTACTGCACAATTAGTCTAATTCTAATTAGTCTAATTCTAATTCTCGTTTCACCTTAAAGAGAAACATCATATTAAGCCCAGTCATTTCATCAACATTTAACAGCACAAATTATATTTCTTGAGACAGAGAAAAAAAAAAAGACAATAAAACAACCCTCCAATACCTGCACAGTTGCACTGCTCCTGATTTTTTCTTCTAGGACTTCATACTGCAAGCTTTCCACGGTTGTGATCCTTCCTGGTAATGTGAGCTTGGACGATGTGGATCTCTGCTGATCTAGCAATGAAATTCAGTTGTAAGTACAGATGCAACAATATTTCAACTCTGATTTCCTCTGATTACAGCATAAATATATGCATAAATAATTGACAGCCAATACCAATTACTGAGTTATCACAGCCCTGAGGAGGTCCAGAGATTTTGAAAGATTAGAGAAAAGCTCTAGCAGGACAACTCATGCAGAGAATCTTGGACACATCCCCCAACATTTCCTAGATTTTTTTTTATTCCTACCCAATAAATGAACAAAATTATGATGCTTTATCCCCTCCTTTCTCTCCTACACTTCAATCTTCTTTTAAGAAGCTTGGGTGGAAATACTTTTATTTTTCCAAATGCTGTGAGAATAGCTGGTCCTGTAACACTTCCAGAGCAGCTTTACTTCAAATGCTGCCACAGCAGCAAACGGGTCTGATGAGGATTAACACCTCCCTGTAATTGGTGGATTTTGATCATTTACAGAAGTGACGTTACTCCCACTGCACTCATTGATTTTGTTTCATAAATCCCAAGTGTGGAATTATCCCCCTGTAGTTTAACTGCTTTTTAGGTGGTGGGAAGGATGGCGAAAGGGAAGAAAATGGGGGCAAGTTGCACAGTTCATGCTACGTTTAATACTCTAATCCACATGTTTTATTTCAACATTCTCTGGTTTAGGTTGCCTTATTTTCATCTGTAGCTCTCTTTGTTTCACTTCTCATTACTGCCTTCATCTTCCTTTGGTTTGCAATGTGTTACTTTGCTTTCTACTGTCTAAATTTGCTACGTATTTAGAGGTGCATAGATTCAGTCGTAAAGAAGGTCACACAGAGTTCAGAAATGTTTGGAAAGGAAAAAAAAGCTGAGAAAGATCCCCTATCTTTCTTGTGCTGATGGAGAGTGCTGATGGTTTTGTGATTTGCATGGTAAGGGTTATTGGGGACTAGCTCTGGTACAGCTTGTCCACATGCACTCAGGACAGTGCAGGGCTGCGATGCTGTTTCCTCACATGAGATCATATCTGCAAATGAGCAGGGGGAGCTCTACTGGGGGAGGCTGGGGGGAGGAAGGGAAGAGACAGACTGCAGTCCAATTTGAAATAATTAATCTAATCTTTCTGTTACTACTCTGACCAATTCATATCATCCTGCTGCTCAAAACAAACTGCTGGATGTCGCGTTCTCTTTTTTATAGACTTCCTGTAGCCATTAGCCCTACGTCAGCTTTTGTGATATATCACGTATCCTTTAAAATTCTACATTCACTTGAATGGGCTCTTGAGTTATTAGTTCCTCCATCCACCCACCCATCCCTCCCTTCCCTGCTCTGCTCCAGGTAATCAGCAATTCAGCAGGACACTCAAAGCAACTACTTACAAAATTATCTATCCAGGAGGATGTTAGAGGCTTTATGTATATACAGAGGAGGACCAAAAACAATTGGCTGGGTAAAACATTTACACATAACTTCTGGCTTTCTCTCAGGCAGAGCTTTTGCAAGGGATTTATAGGTCAGATTGGCTCAGCAGTTTCAGCCAATTGCCCACCCTACCTTAACAAAGCTTGCGTGTGTTTGTACAGCTGTGCTCATAGCTGTGGGAGTCCCAGGGATCCCACAAGCCTTCAGTTCCTCTACCTCCCCTTCATCATTTACCAGCACACAAATGTGCACAGAATGAAACTGTAGAAATCTGTCTGACTAGCAGGTTAAAGGCCCAGGATTCAAACCATGTTTATTTTCTTTGCTTGATTTCCTGCTGCTACAGTGAGTAAATGGTATTTTTCTCCTTGCCTTTTTACCTGTTTGTCTATCACTGTTTGGCCAAGAATGAAAGAAACCATCCCTTTCAGGCTCCTTTAGAGGACTTCAAGGGGCACAGAATGTTTATGTGCTGCTCTGGGTCTTCAGTGTTTTGTTCTTTTTCAGCAGGGGTGTTGGTATAAAATGGGATATAAGTCACACAGAAGTAAACCCACCTGCGTCTCCTGAAACTTCATGCTAAAAAAGGGATATATTTTAATTAATCCAATTCACAATTAAGTCCAGTAAATGTTTGATGCTGAGCAGTTTAGAGGCAGTTAATATACCTTTTTGAACTGGTGCCACAAATTACAAAGTCTGCCATCTGGGGAGGTATTACATTTGAAATGAAATAAAAAAAAGTCAAGATGTTTCTGAAAATTAGCTAGCAAATTCCAGCCAACCTCACGTACATTAGGATTTTTTTTGAACAGCAAAAGAAAACAAGGAAAAAAAAAGGTTCTTAAATTATATCTATTAACCTAATAAAGTCCAGAAACTAAGAATTTCAATAAAATGTTAGCTTAGCTAGTGATTTCAAAAGAAACTCTATTTGTATTTTAAGTATTATTGTCATTCCTAAAGTCTGATGCCACTTGATAAAAGCTCTAATTCAGAAAAGTATAAACTCTACAAACAAAAGTAATTAAAAACTGTCACATTTTCAAAGGATCCTATTACTTAGTTCTTGCAGACATTTCTAATTAGAGAACTGTATTCATTAACATTTGATATGTTAGCAATCTGCCAAGATTTCTGCTTTCTCTTTCAGTCATTTGGGCCTCTGTTCTACAATGAGCTAAGCAAAGACTCATGTCCACATCCAGTCTGACTCTGAGGGTAGAAATTCAGAGAGAGTGAGAGCAAGACCTAGAGAGGCTCCAACACAGAGCTTACAGGGGCAAAGGGATGTTTTAGTTCCTTACTCTCCTGGCCCCTCTTTTTTTTTTTTTTTTTTCATTTTACAATTATGTTGACATAAAAAGAAACAAGGAAAACCTCAGGTGTTGTCTCCATTGGCATCTGTTTTTGAAAGCAACTTCATCAAACTGTTTAAAGAGGAGTCAGTCACTCAGGATTAAAGATTGCATCTGTGTTTGGAAAATCACTGAAGTTTCTGACTAGCAATAAAAAAAAGTCAGTCTGCAGTTTCTGTTGCAGCACTCAGAATTGTATCTGACATATTTGAAAATGTGAAATAAAAATCCTAATTCCTTTATTTTTTCCAGCCTGCTCTAAACTAGTTCTGGTTTACTTTGCTCTTCTCAGATTAACCCCACTTTGCATGTCAGGTAAGATGCTTGCTAGCTGAAATGAAGCAAAAAGAGAAAGAGGAGGTGTATGGATATGCAAGTAACATTCACTTACCAAATGACCATGTCAAAGCTTTTCATGGAGAATCTCAATGAGGTGCACCAGGGAAGTATTGTAAAGAAACAGCAAAGGAATACATGTTATTAAGCATGAGAAATCTTCAAACACAGTATTCTTCTGTACAATTACCCATACTGTTGCTATATCAAAGTTTTTTCAAAAATCTGGAGACAGACTTTTTTTTTGGGTGGGTGTGGGGTGTGGGTGAGAGGAAGGAGAGGAATTGCCTTTTGGCTTTTGACACATTTTCAGGTTCATATTTTCATGATTTCTGTCCAATTTTAGTGGTTGATATTTTTTTTCTTCATTAGGACCTGAAATTATTTTCTCATCAGAGTCCTCAATTTAGGACAAGGGAGTACTGGAAGGAAGAGCTTCATGCCATACTGAATCAAAGATCCTACTTAGCACTGCACACTTTGTTTCTTTCCACAGACATATGCACAAGAGACCTTTAAGAGATCTCTGGTTGTCACAGTACTGCCTCTTGACTCAGGAGAGTTTCCTCTGCATCCTGGAAATAATTTCAGAGGCATTTAATGGATAAGACAATAGGACTTCCATAGTCAAAGCTCAGGATAGAGTGAGGAGAACTGGTATTCAAATACCAGTTCATTTTGTCAAATTCTGTACATTTTCATCAAGGAAGTAAGAAATATTATTCACTTCTGAAAGTATGACTAGCTGAAGAAGAAGCTAATCTTCTTTCCAGTTTATGAAGTTAGATTATAAGTAGACAGTACAGGAAGGGGTGAAGGACTGGAAAACTCAAGCCCTTCCCTTGAGATACATTTGGAAAAAATCTGTGGGAGAGCTGAAGGAGTTTTTGTTTGACTTTCCGTTTGTTTGGTTTGTTATACTTCAAAACAGAAAAAGAGCGTGGATATAATACAAATCTCTTCAGTGTTACAGAAGATTCACCTCCCATATTAATCAAAACATGCAAAGATAGACATTTAAGTGGAGGAATTTGTACAGTTTGGCAAGAAGGAGAGATTATTGCAAAAATCTGGAATGGAACGTCTCAGTGAACAGGAATAAAACACAAACTTATCTGGAAGTAAATGAACGTTTGAAACTTCCTTTTGGCATGTATGCAAAATTCATGATGTGTTTTGCATCCAAGTGAGACAAGGTCTCCTCAAGGCTACTAGCCTAATATCTACACTTATTTCTGAAGAACTCTAGGAGCTTAGTCCATTACTTAGGCCAGAAGGCTTTCTTTTGCTTTTTTAAATTTTCAGACTACCAATGAATTTTAGACCTGCCTCACCCAAATAAAAAAAGATAAAACCATGATAAAAAAAAAGGAATTTAAACGAAATAAATATGCAGCCTGACAATTTCTTACCTCTTTTGTTGTCACTGAGACTAAAATTAGAGAAAAATCCAAATATGTAGTATTTTTCACCACCTTGTGCCAAACATTTTTTATACTGATATGGACCACATCTTGTCAAGAACCAAGTCTTGGCAACACATGGTAAGTACAGCTACACACAACATGGTAATAGCTTTCAGACCACAATGGAAAATCTTAATTATCATCTGCATATTTTCCTCACACTTTGAAGGTGTTACAGATGAAATCCTGACAGCATAGGTCATCTGCATTTTTAGGCTTCTAGTGTAATTAGAGATATACAATTTCCAAAGTGAAAATCTGATGTGGCTGAATGACAATCCTTTAGTCATGGTATCCTGGGGATAAAGCTTCTGAACAGTAGATAATGTATTCAGGTAGATTTTGCTTTTAGGTGATCTGAGCAGAGGAATTTATCAGTTGGTAGAACTGCACAGTGCAGGTAGAACTTGCACAGTGCCAGACAGTATCAGCCCCAATTTTTTGTAAGAGGGGCACACTGCGGAGAGCACATTGCGATTGTTATCAATCCTCACAGAGAAAACAAGCACCAACAAATTTCAGGTTTAAACGTGGAATTTGTGAGGTCTTGAGATTTGTAGAACATTCTGGAAGAGTTTTATAATGATTTATAGTGATACCATTCTCATGCTGGTAGCATTTAGATTAAGACTGTGCTTAATATTTCTGTTTTCTTTTCAGGAAGGGTACTGCTTCACTGAGGGCTCATTCCTTCTGTATCCTTCTATGGTTCTCATTGACATTGTGGCATTTAAGCCCATTCCTGCTCATTCATTGCCTTTCAAACCTTGACCTGGAAATGCTGCAGAAGAGACAGCATACTGGGGAGTATGACTGAGTGATTGGCAGGAAGGATTTAGGAATATTGGAAAAGCTAATTGAAGAGAAGAAGGAGAAACAGAGAAAGAAAAACCCAAAACTAAAAAATACTGGGGCAAATTTTTATAGAATACGATAGAATGTAATAGAGATTATGGGAGACCTGAGGTTTCTCTTTGGAGTTCCAGGAAACACATTTTCCAGAAACAGCTATTGTTGTTCAGATGAACAGATGACAAAAAGAGAGGAGGAGAAGAAGGTAAGAATTCAGTAGAAAACTGGAATGAGGAAAAGAACAGGAAAGAAATTAAATGCACCATGAAGAGCTCTAGATGTGGTTTTAGTGGCTCAAGGGCTCACCAAATGTTACTTGGCTCTGCAGAGCTGCCACTGCTGGGTTGGACAACTTCATACCTGCCTGCAAGGAGGTTTGTTTAAGAGAAAGTTTGTCTACTATATGTGAGAGATAAACAGAATATTGCTCCCCATGTTTGAGTCTTCTAAGTGACAGTTTTCATGTCTGCTCTGTGCCTGTGAACATTCTTCTAAAACCCTACAAACTCAAAAGTAGCAAAAGTGAGCGTCAGTTTGGGTACAATAATTAAAAAAAAATGTTGACATTAAGGCCTAGGTGGTTTTGCACAACAATGAAATGTTCTAAATTGCTTGAAACAAGATAGGTTTGAGGGTTTTTTCACTACTTTCTGTAGCACAGAAAACTGGATGTCACACTGGACAATGTTGTGCAGTACCCCTAATTTCTACTACTGAAGAATGAGTCATAAGAGGCTATGTTTGTACCTGTAAACTTCAATCAGGTTTGGATTTTACCCTCAGCTTTTGTTTTAAAAAAACGTAAAGTTAACTTTTGCAAGTATATAAGGAAATTACATGAAGCAACGGGAGAGTTCTATAGAATGGGACTGATAAAGCACATCTTTCTTTCTGTGAAGGCTGGTCTAAGTTATTTTCACTTGTGAACATGAAACAGAATACAAGACACTAAATTGAATTAGAACATTTTCAGTTGTATATATTTATATATAAGATATATATATATATGTGTGTTTATATAATGTAAGGCAGAAGGTTACAATAAAATATACTGAAAAAACAGTAGTTTTATTAGAATTGCAATGTATGGAAATGTTCAAAAAGCATTTGTCATTCAGCTCATTTTATATGTGCACAGTTGGCTCTCTTCCTCCCATCCTCCTCATCCTTGAAAGCAGCATGCTGTTATCCTAAGTAGTCTGTTTCCGGTCTAGCCTCCTTTAATCATGATGAAAAGCCTAAAAACCAGAAGAAGATCCAATGTAATGATTTTTTTTTAAACAGAGAAATATTTGGCAAGCATTTATTGTGATTGGCCTAATTATAGCAGCAGCAGAGATGTGCCAATATGTCCATTACAATTTTCTTACTCACTGTAACATCTCCTTGAAGAAAATAAACTTCCAGCTCTAATTAATGGTGACAAACTTGATGACTTTTCTTATGACATATATTATCCAAAGTCCCTGTTTTTTTATTTGGGTCTGGTTCAGACTGGTTCTACAGATTGAAATTATTCCTGCACTGTTTTTATTTTGGGTTTGAGAAGTGCCTTAATGGTTATGAATTATACAATGCAATGAACCTCTTCCCACCAGAGCCTTTGCTACTTTTACTATATGGAGAGGTTAAATCCTGAAATAGCTGTAAAAAATAGTTGCTATATAATAACTGTTCAGGTATTGTAGCAGTAGTCTTTGTTCTGAGTTTTGTCAAAAGTAAGAGTGGACTCACTGCATTCTCAGGCAAATTTCACTATGAATGAGGATGCACTGAAGGGGAAAAGTGATGTAGTCTTGCTTACCAGAAGGAACTAGAAGGAGCACAGCAATGAAAAACTTGAACTGAGAACTCATCTTGCTGGCTCTCCAAACAAAGATTCTTTCCTTTTCATAGAGAATTGCTTTTTAGGACAGTAACTGTTTATCTGATTGTATTTCATTCATGCTACAGCATAACAAAGAGCTGGGCTCACCACAGTACCACAGTAGGAATTGGTGCTACATCCCCTAAAAGGGCTGAACATCCCACAGCAATGTGAAATCTTGCATGATTAGCAGAATATGATGTCATTCTCCAGATTCAGCAAGATATCTTTCTTCCTGAAAGTCAATTAAACAAGAATTTTCAAGCTAGGAACAACCATCTGCTCACTGTGAATATCTGTTGCTCAATACCAGGGAGTACCTTTAAATTGGTTATTCAGGTGGCCTTAACTCTAGTTTCTTCTTTTGACATTTTCATACTAAGGAAATAAGCTTGTGACAATCATGGACACAATAAACATTATTTCATTCTCTTTTAGCAAATTTCATCTGCTTGCCCAAATGTATTTATATGCAAGAGGGTTATAAATTTAACTGGATATTTAAAGACCTGTAAGCATATCCACTCTCTAATTCTTAGATCCCAAGGCAACATTATACTTTTATCTTTAGACAGCATGAGAAATTCAGTGCTATCTGTCTCCTTTATCTTTCAAAAGCAGAAATAAACAGCAAGGCTGAATCTCTTTATGGCTTCAAAGTAAGTTTCTTTCATTTTTGTGTATCTAATCCATATTCCGCTCTCTAGTCAATTTGTGACAAAAGTGTCTTTATCATCCTCACTTGTTGGTATGTTTAAGTAATGCAACAGGGAACAGTAGCTTAGCAGTGAGAGACTGCTCCACATATCCTGTTTTCCAGGAGTAAAAAAGGAGATTTCATATATCCTTGCTATACCTTGTGGACATAAGATTCTTTCTCATCATCCCAGAAAAAAATTTCAAATTATGAAAAATGCAGGCATGACCTTTTGGGCACTGGAAACTTCCTGGGAACTCTCACACAATTTAGTGCTGTTACCTAATTATTTTAAGTAACTGTTGCTTAGATAGACACTTTTATTTCATATAAATTAGCATTTCGAACTAAGGTTCCCAAAGTTTTAACTTTTTATATTGGATGATTTAAAACACAAGAAATGCATTGGTGTATTTTCTGTGTTTTTCTTCATGATTTTTTAGAAATTTATTTTAGAAATGTGCATATGAAGTTGAGGTAATTTTTGCTGTTTGTGTTTCTAAATTATTATCAATTGGTTTTCACTGAAATCACGGAGTCTAATTTATCCAGGATATCATAATTCTGGCCCATATTATATGATTTTCAACCACTTCATAATTTTTATAGGAAATAACTGTTAGGATATAGCAGTCACTACATTTTTTCTCACCAGGAATATACATGCATTAATATATATGCACAATATGCAACAGGAAAAGAATAATTCCAAAGGGAGAATCCTATATCACTCAAATATACTATTGCATATTCATTATATGTGAACATTTTCATGCCCAGATAAACTGTTGAATCACTATGGTTGTAGGTGCAAATTATGTAATTGTACATGCTGGTAATTGCCATAAATCTTTGCCTGTGAAGTCACCATATTTGCATGTGTGATAGTGGCATTGGCATTTTCAAAATAAGGAATTTACTGTGGGGCAAAGCATTTAAGAAAATAGAGTACTAAAGGGTAAGTCTCACTTCCATACAAATGTTTCTGACCCCGAAACAAGCTGGGAGAGGTATATGGAAACGAAACAAAACTATGTCTCTCAAGAATGTTATTGGAAGATTTTCACATGGTATCGAAACATTTTTAAACAGCAATTGCCAAATGTCAGTGCTGTAGGAATTGGGATGAAAGAGCCCTTGCAGGAAAGTCTGTTAAAATATCATGGGTATGAAAGAGTAGTCATGCAAATGTCAGTTCTATTTTGCAGCTATTAATCTACTGCTTCAATCTAACAAGTAATTCCAGCCATTTTATTTCTTCACTTGAATCACCTGGCCTTCTTCAAGGGTAAGTCAAACTGCTCCACAGAAAGACTTGAAAATGGGCCTGTTTAGCTGACTGACTGTGCTATCACAATCTCTGGCACAAGTTCCTTTTTCCTCTTACTCTCCCACAAAGCAAAATTAAACTTTTATGCTATGGGGGAAGGTCACTTGTTTCCTTAAATTAGCAACCTACTACTGACTGCTGGAATTTTAGAGAGAGCAAATCCTCCATAAAACACCCTGTTTCATGGTCTGGATAGGCTCATATCCAAAATTATGATATTATTTATAATCTTTTGCTTGAAAGTGAAGCATGATGTTAACCTAGCCTTAGAAGAAGAGCATTAGAAGCATGTCTATACCATCTGGTACACTTGGAGGGAGAGCTTCCTGAGGCAGGGCCACAAAAGTGAGTTTACCTATAGGCACACTGCAGTATTGACCCAAAACAAGTAACTCAGCACTGCTGCTGCCAAGCTAATTGAGGGATCAATGAGATGTTGTTCTGGCATGCAGCTCCTCAGCAGAGTAGATTTCCCCAGTCAGAGGACAGCACTAATAATCTTCCTTGAACTTATCAAGTGAGCTATTTATCATTTTACTTTGATCCTTAACATCTGCAATTCTCTCTCTTTAATAAGCACTTTGATCATAAGCACTGCTTCAATAGTTCATTGAATTAGTTCTTCTTGTGACTGGGCAGCATTGATCTTACACATTTCAATAAGTGTGCTAAAACCACCGCCAGTCATGCCCACTTGTTACCTTGAAAGGTGGGTCTTCTCTCTACACAAAACCTGGCCAGAAAGACAGAACAATCCTATCTGTTATCTTGGTTTTTGTTTAAAGTCAGTGATGACAAAGTATGACAACTTTGTCTGCATTTGTCCCTGGCTATGTGAATAGTTCTTTTTGTCCATTTCTTTACAAACCAAACTATTTTCTGTTCTTGGACTCCACCTCTCTATGTCTTCTTGTTGGCAATCCAAAGGCCTCAAAAAACGCTAAACAAAAATTGACACTTGTATCCTAACAGCACTTCCAGCCACCTGCCTTTGACAGCTTCTAAGTCAATCTCAAGTAGAAAATCAAACCTACAGGTTGTGTCACCTTCTTGGAGAGATGAAACCAGTGGGAGGGTTCAGAGAAGGAAATGTATGGAAATTCTTTCACCAAAAAACAAATGTTGCCAGAGGTAGCTTACAACAGCCCATCTGCTCCAGTGAGCAGATACATGGGCATGATCCCCACTTCATTATTTATGTGGGGCTTATATTTGTGATGTGGAGTGAGAACAATACCCCTGTTCAACACCAGCTGTATGATTTTAGATAGCACTCACTAGCCAATTGCACAAGACCAATTCCAATCTGTCAGTGTAGTGTGGTCTGTCCTGTCACAGGAAGTGTTGTTTTTGGAACAGTTTGAGCAGCCATTGCCATTTTACTGTCTACTGACAGAAATTAATAGTGAAGGCCTTGTAGAGCAATTTATCAACAGCTGTTTGAATTCACACTTTTTTCACCCCTCCTATCTCCAGACCAGAAGGACTGCCTGCCTATTTATGTCAAAATGTCAGTGGAAGGTAGAAATTGAGCAGGATCGACTCCTGGGAGTAACTGATCTCAGTGACACAGGGTTTCCTTAAACTCCACTTGGGCTGGTTTTGAAAGGGGCTAAAAGGCTGCAGCCCAGGCTGGCCACAGGAGAGATGTAAACACAGATGCATCCAGAGAGCCCAGCCCTGCAAACACAGACAGTGCAATCAGCACTGCGCGAGACAAAGCGACGGCAGAAAACCTCTGAGAGGAGCAGTCGTTTTTCCTTCAGTTCAACCATGTAACATCAAGTAAAAAAAATACAGACATGTTAACAGACATAAGAAGGAAGTTTATTTTCAGCCTTTTCAGCCATTTTATTTTTTAAAAAAGCCCTCCACAATCCCAGTCTGAGAGAAAATATGAACTATGGCTGTTTTAAAGACTTACATAAATTCAGTTTTTTTCTTCTGAAATGCCAAGTTGAGCATTGTTCTTTTATACCCCCAGATTGCACTTGTGACACAAATTGTTCTGCCATCCACCTGGAATGAGAGTGTAATTCTGCTAGAATACAATGCTACTCATAGACCTTATGTAGTGTACCATGTACCTTATTAGTAGTGACAGGGTGTATGCAAATACTGCTGGGATGGCAGTGCAATTTCAGTATTCATAAAGAAATAAATTAAAATTAGAATGAAATTCAAGGACCATACAAAAGATCATATGCAAACAAGTGAATGGAATATTGACAATCTTGTGAAACAAATTTTTAAGGTTTGTTTTTGAGAAAATAAAAAAAATTCTAATGAGAAAATTATTTCAAAAAATATTTATTTAATTTAATTTCACAAAGTGAAATTAAATCTTAATTGAAAAAAACACCACTCTGAGATACACAGTGATTCTAAAAGGATTACTTTTTTAAGCATGGATGACATTTACGCAAAAATATGTTTGTATGCAATAGCTTTGAAAAAGATTAATCTCTAGACAGGTTTGTCCATCCAGTTTTTCTCACAATCTTGCATCATTAGAGAAATAAATTTAAAGTCTTGCAGAAACTTTGAAAGCACATTTTCCAGTAGCAGGCTTTATTTTCAGCAATTTATCTTTTGCAGCTTCCTTTCTTTGAATGCTACTTTTGATGCTGTTTTGTGTGAAGGATATCAGCAAATGGTCTGGAAGAACCTCAAAGGGTTGGGGGACAGGGAAAAAAAAAGGCTGCCTTCCTTGACAAATAAAAATATGCTTAACCATTCTCTCATGCAAAATGCTGATTTTTCCAGTATAGGAAAAAAAAAAAAAAAGAATGTTCTTAAATTTCTGGCAGCACCTAACATAACCTTCATTATTTGCTATCCTAACCACATCATCAAAGCCTTAAAAACTCAATGAGGAAAAATTTGGGTTTTTTTCTTCAAAGGAACTCATTGTATGTTTCACCATGAATACAGAGAGGAGCGATTTTCTTTCCTCTAAAAGGTGTGATTTTTATTGCAAATCAGAAAGACTGTGGAGGTCCAGACCATGTTTTACACCAAAAGACTGGTACACAAGGAGCCTTCATGACATATTGCAAGGTCAGGAGCTGTAAAAATTAATGCAGAATGCATACCCCAGTCAAAAAACAGTTTTACAGAATCTGATCAGCTCAGGAATGACTGGAATACACTTCTTTCATAACATAGTATTTGTTTATGGCTTATAACTCCTTGGGAATACTGGCTTGGTTATTTACATATACTTTTTTCAGACTAGAGATGAAGTGCAAAGGAGCATGAAAGAAACATGGATAGGAACCATCATAGCAGGGTGAAGGGTGAAGAAAGATTGTTCTTACTGAAGGACAAATAGGACTTTGAAATAGCTTTATACATTAAATCAGTAGAAACCAGTTTACTGTGAAATGTATTTAGACATTACTTTTGTTTCTCCATTCTCCTGAATGTTGCAGGATGTGAAAGTTGAACTGCTGTTCTGCAAGGGGTGCAGGAGAATCCTCCTTAGCACAGGAGGATTCAGCACCCCTTCACACAGTTAGTGAGTTCCACTTGTGGGTAAGTACAGGCACAGAAGTTGTTGAATATTTTGAGACAATCTGTCATCCAGTCATGGAACTGATGTAGGAGAGTCTGGGGCATACTTCCTCACACAGAGGAAATATTTTACCCTTTTTTTCAAGCTGTAGGTGTTTTAATAAAGACTACAGGCATCACCTACTAAATTCAGAGAAAAAACCTAGGTAAAACCTGGATATAAATGCATGGACCTAGCTGAAATGTGAAACTGAAAATGCAACTGTGAATTGACTGTGGCTGTACTGTGCGTGTTATAAACCTGAAGACAGCAAATGCAACAGAAGAAAATATCTGGTACTATCAGAAAAAAATGTGAGATCACAGTTGAACCTGGGTGCTCAGAGTGTCCTGAAAACAGTCAGATCATCCCTTTGTAATTATCTGTTTCTTAACTTTGTTTCACCTCTGTACACTTGCAGAGGTGTTTTTCTTTAAGAGACCTTCTCTTTCAGTACTTCTTGTTTATCATTGCATAGAGTTCTTCCCTGGTGATATTGAACCCAAGAGAGAACAATCCCTTTCCCCAGCTTCACAAAATTTGCCATCTCTGTCTGATGAATGCTACTATTCTGCTCAAGATATTTCTTCTCTCATCAGTGTACCTTGCCCTTACATGAGAGGTCGTTCTGTGGTAGCACAGGACAGCTGCTGGATGGGCACAGATGGATTTCTGCTGCTCTGCTTTGGTGCAGTGTCTGAGAGTAACTGCACTTTCACTGGCATTTAAGATCAAGGAGCTAAGAGCAGCTGAGGCATGGTTATATGTGTGTGCTTTGGAGGTGTTGGTTGCTACTGTGTTGGACAGTAGGAAGAAGTGGCACCTTAAACTGCTATAATTAAACCAGAGCCCTAAATCAGAGAAAGCCTAAAGTAAATTACCTTTTTCTAAAATTATGTCTTGTCTGCTGATAAGGCAACAGAAAAAAATGGAACAAGTAAGGTTATTATTATATTATTCCTTCTCAACATGACAACAAAATGAGATAGCAAAAATAAACAATGATAAATTTAGCTAGCTAAAATGTGTTTGTGGGGAAAATTGCAGCTCTCTCTCTGACCTGAGCATGTAATGAGGATGCTGAACCAGCAATGCTACTCAAGGGAGCCCGGATCAAAAATTGTCATCATAAAATGAACATGGTTTCAGGGAAACAGACAAATGCAGAAACAGGTAAAAATATGGTTGTTTACATTTTTCAGTAGAGATTTCTTTTCCACAAAGTTTTCTTAATCCATGAAAAATCATCGCAATTTCACACTGTTATTTGGTTTTGATGGTTTAATTTTTCTACTTAGTCTTGAACAAGTGTTCTGTGATTGTGAGACCTGATGAGATCATGGTGAAAGAGCTTGTACTTACACCTGTTCTACTTTCAAGACAGTGCACTCAACAGACATGGAAATAAGAGGGTCAAATAAATCTTGATCAGAGCTTTGCCCACAACAGATCACAGTGGTTTAGCCATAAGGCAGTGAGAGATAATGTTTCAAAGGTGAGTAAGACTGTGCAAAAACTGCTTTTGTCTTGCCAAGAGGCTAATCTGATTAGCAGACAATTCTTTCATGTTTTGGGTGTAACATCTTAGAAATTAGGCTTTTGTGGTTTTTTTTTTTTGGTTTTTTTTTAAACTGCATTTTACCAGAGGGAAGAGTTGAACAGGTTGATTTGTGTGCTTTCCACTGGGATGTATAAGCACAAGTAGAGCTGGTTCGTAGGTTATTTCAGCTGGTAGAGCCTCTCTATGCTTTTTGTATAGAAAATAGGTGTTTATTACTTGGAAACCCAGTAGAGAGTTGTCCTTTAATCATCTGACTGTGGGATCTGACATGTTATAAAATGCACCTGTTAGAGGCTGTGCTGGAATTCAATTAGTTCTCATGTGACTTTTGCAGCTGAACTAATGGGCTGAAAGGTTATACTGGGTAAATACAAAATCCCAAATTGATTCACAGGGAAGTCTGGAGAAATGTCATGATTTCACTTTGTAAATTTTGGCAATACCACAATAATCACATTGGTATTTTGCTTTAAAAAGACCTTAACTAGTGTGATACTGCTTACTTATTTTAAAATTTCAAAACACAAGTCTTTCAGTTAATACTTTTCTGTTAAATGTCAGATCCTTCTGAGTGAGAAAGAAAAATTGCTGTACTACAGCAGCTACAGTTTGATAAATGGTGACCATTCATTTCCACTCATTGTTTATATTGTCATGCTTGACTAGTATACCTAGTCATAGAGTAAATTCATTAAGAAGGTTATTATGACTTGTTATAAGAACACAGTGATTTTAATTGATCTGCCTAATACTAACCCATAATTACATTATCCAAATTTAATAATAAATGACAGGGTTTTTTTAGGCATATCTGCTATAGAGAAGATTTTTTGGTGTGTATGTGTTCACCAAGGATTTGGCAGACTTATTTCTCTTTGTGTTTTCATTTGACATTCTATAGCATGGTGTGGTATCAACTGCACTATGCATTTCCTACTTTTACATTGAACAAACAGAACTTCTACTGGTCTACTAATATTAAATATAAAAAAACCCTATATCTTGGAACAGTTTAATGTAATCTTTTAGTGTCTTTCACATTTTGTACATTTTAGATTTTGCATCTTGTAAACACCAATTTAGAAATACTTGGGACTTACATAGATCTACATAGCAAATGCATGAAACCAGAATGTGAACTAGATAATACAAAAAAAAGTTAGAAATCTATATTAATATCTACACAATTTTTATTATCTTGTCAGATTTTGTGCAATTATTCATCTGTTGAAAATTGAAGCTAGCAGACTTTGGTCTCTTGGTCTAACCCTGCTGCCTCCACAGTTCCTATACCTGCACACTTTCCACAAGCTACTGCTTTCCTAATGCAGAAACCTGAGATACATTATGCTTTTCATAAAGCACATGAACAGACCTTATTCTAGAATTACCACAGCAGCTGATTTTGTTTCCAAGTGTACTTTGTTACAAATTAATATATGGATGCAGCGATGTTTACTTTATGATGCATTATCATTAGGGTAACTTTGTTTTTCCCACGTTGAGAGGACCAGCAGAGCACTGCACCATCCTGGGGAAGCTGCAGTACTCTTGAGCTGTGGCCAAAACCCTTCCAGCAGCTCCTGCTCCCCACTTACCAGCCTCTGAGAGCAGGGATAGGAAGGAGTTGGGTCATTACGCTGCCTTCTGACTAAGTTATATTTTCAACAAACTTGTTCAAACAAACCACCAACCCATTTTGGCCGAAACTTTCAAAATAACAACCTGAGGCAGAGTCCTGGCCAGGAATTTAAGCCTTATGCACTGTTGTAAGTGGCATCTCAGAGAAACCTTAGGTGGCCTTCTAAATGGGACCTTAAGCCTAGAGGAAAACAAGAAAATCACCAAGTAGTCTGCTTTGTTACTGTGAGTGCCCAATATTGGCTGAGCAGATAGGTTCTCTTGTCCTCCCCATGCTCTCCTGGTTTTAGATTTGAATTTATTTTGACTTTAGCTTTTTAATGTTTATTTATTAGCTGAGTACAAAGCTAAACTGAAGGAATAACCATAGTAATCCTTCAAATGGGTATTGCTCACCATTTCTTTCTCTGGTTTTTGCTCATATTTTCTTTTTTTATTTCTTCAAGTGGAAGAGGCAACAGATTTTGACAGCTATATGACTGTAAACCCTAGTTTAGTAGAATGAATGCATCCTTTATGAAGTTTTCCAGTGTTTGAGCAAATAAATCTAGAATTGCTTCTGTGTACTTAAGCTGCCTCTAGTCAGTGCTTGGAGAACTGCCATTCCCTGCTGGTTGCTGCTGTGGTTAGAAGCCTAAGTAGAGTAAAGTTATCAGGCAGCTGGATGTAAGGTTAATTAATAGATCTTGAAAATGTCTTAACCCACAGCCTTAGAAGAACCAAACCTACTTTTCTATTTGCAGTTTTCATAGAACAATGTGCACTTACAATTTTAAAAACTTTTATTTTGGAAAAATTAAATTTTAAAATTAATTGATTATGTTTTTCTAATAGATAATTAATTTTATTATTTAACCCATGGTGATCTCTGGGCTTTCTTGTCTGGAACTTGTTATGACACAAATATCTTGCCTATCTTGAGACAGTTACTGCACCATCTCAGGCCTTGGAGTGCCTTTAAACAATTCAGATTATCAACAGTGAGACAGTTTGACTCCATAATGACTAACTAAAATGCTTTTGCTGAACTTGAATCAAATGTCTTCCTATGGCTCTATGTTAATTATTACTTAAATATACAAGTGAAAAAGAAAACAGAGAATTAAAAAAGATTAGATAAACAGCCATGGAATGGCTGTGATCACTCTTAATATGATGGAAAAATCAATAGTGCAAGAATTTATAACAGAAGACAGTTCAGGATGTTCACATGCATAATAAAATCAGCATAATGGTACCACTACAAGCCATATATGACCCCTTGAAAATATGAAACAATCCCCTTTTTTATGGGGATTCAGATGTTATTGAATAATGACTAATAGATTTCAAAATTAAAATAGGCATTTTTCAGTACATAGGAAATATATTGATTAAAACTGAAAAATGCATATCTGTTGTGAAAATGTTGTCACATAAGCTTCAACATTCAAAATAATCTCCCCTCCATGGTCAGTGAAGATCTGGGAGATTTCCTTCTCCTCATCTACTCTTTTTCTTTCTTGATGGTTATGTTTAATTTTCACTAAGCTCCTATGAAGAGGAAGAAGCAGAAGCAGCCTCTCCTATTTACTCCAGTTTTTGCAAAAAAGCAATAAAGGCTAAAAAGCACCCAAAGGGCCCAAGGCCAGGCTAACCAGAAGCTGAGGCACACCCCAGCCCTGTGCCTGGCTATAAGCTGCACCTGATACGTGCAGGGCTACAAGGTGCAGAGAGGAAGACACCAGCAAGGGAAGTGGCAGTGAGCATTCCATTGGAAAAACGCCAAGAGAAACAACTTCTTTTACTGTGTTCATTGTCAATTCAGAGGTAGATTTCTGGGTGAGAAAGTCAGTTATTCCTATTAGTTTCTGTGGAGTGCAAATAGGTAAAGAATTGCTCATTTTCCATGGCGGAAAAAAGAGGCACCAAATAAATACTTGGCTCACCTTATAGGTTTGTTCTCTAAACAAGCACAGCAAGACCTTGAATAGTCTGTAGTCACCTGAGCCAAAAAGGCAGCAGCTCCTCTCTGAGTTGCAGGAGGGATGAAGAGCTGGGGAGATGACACTGAACCTGGTAGCCCACTTTGCAGAGCAGCCTGTGCCCAGTGTGAGCCAGACTGCTGCGTCCTCATCTCTTGGAAGCACAGCTCTCCAGCTTCCTTCATTCCTCTCTGGGCACAGGGGTCTGCTTGCCCCAGCCCTCCCTGTGTGCTCCTGGGGCTTTACTGCAGGTGGGCTCACAGATTTGCTTATCTGCTTTCAGGCAGCAGCGTAGGAAGGCAGTTAGCTCACAGTCAGCCAGCACGGGGACAGCAATCACAGCAGCTGAGGTTTTCCAGGATATGTTCTTGGCCATGCCTTTGGAGGCTCCAGGGCAATGCTCATCTGGTGTGCCTTATCAGCCTTGCTGCACCAGCCAGCAGAGATCTGCATCAGTGCAGATCTGCACTGCCTGAGAAGCTGTTTCTCCAGTGACAACCCTGCAAGGCTGGGCCTGCTCCATGTTAGGAGGTGACTGGCTCAACCCCAGAGAGACCTCTGAGCACAGCCCTCTTTCGTTTTCAAAAAGTTTATTTGAGGTTTGTTTTAATGCTACAACCAGAAGAAACTCTGTCTGATTTCAGAATAGGAACACATGCTCACCTTTTAAGTCCTCATCAGGATCTCTAAGACAGCAGAAAAGCGGCAGGATCTTTTAATATTCAGCAGAGAGGATGGCTTAGCAGCTGCCAAGTAGAAGCAGTTGACATTGCTTGGGAACAGGAGCAAATGTTGCTCTTGCTCACTCCTCCTACCTCCCTCAGCAGACTGAACATAACAAATATAGTGGTAAGAAACAAATGGTCTCCCCCGCTGCTTTACTAGAAACTGGAGTGTCAAGTCTTCCTTTCCTGGATAAAAAATAGAGTGGGCAGGATGTGACAGGATTTCTAAAATAAGCTTTGCAGAAGGTAGACAACACAACCAGGATATGAGCAAGAGGGTGGATATGATCTGAGGGGGCACGACTGCGTGATGGAAAGCCCTGAGGAGGAGTAGGGAGAGAAAAACCATGAGTGCTTGGTACGTAGTAAAGCATTTACAGAACCACTTCACGGGACGTTTGTGGTTTATGAGGTATGCTGAGGCAGCTGCTGGATGTGTATTAATGTATTATCACAGTAATGGATTATGTTTTAATTCCCTGTAATGTGCCCAATCCCAAGTAATGCAAAGAAGCAAATTTGGTTTCTGTGCCAAACAGCAAGATGTGTCACAGATTTAAGACACGCTCAGAGGGCTGTGATGACTCCTCACCACACATTGTGCTGCACACAAGTCCTGCATGCAGCTCTGTGCAGCCCCTGTCCCAGAGCTTTCTACAAGAGGGAGGATGCCTCCCAGGAAGGAGAAACACTATGTCCCCTGTCCCTAGCAAAACTTTTTTATTGACAAAAAAAAGTTTCCTGGTTTAATCCATTAATTTAGAAACAGTTAGGGAAAAGGGCTGGAGCAGCTTCACAAGCAAGGTCAGATCCTCAGCTGGTGCAAGTAGTCAAACCCTCACTGATTCCAGATAGGTTATAGTAATCTAGCCAGAAAAAAAAAAAAAAAAAAAAAAAAAAAATTTAAAAAAAAAAATGTATCTCCTTGTCCCC
>VZRH01006480.1:118293-180284 GCA_013397555.1 Urocynchramus pylzowi
CAGAGCAAACAGACAAGGCAACTCCATGGGAGAAGAAAAACTGTACCTAAGACCTCCGCTCCCTGGCCAGTGCTTGCTCTGCAGAGTTTGCTGCACCTCAGGGGAGCAACAGCAGGCACCTTTCACTCTTTATCTCCTCTACCATAAAACCATGCTTATCAAGGTGGAATTTTTTTCCTGTATTCATTAGGATGCTGGTCCAGTAAGCATTCTACCAGAAATGGTTTCATTTCAAAGTTAATAAACTATTCCCTTAAAGTTTTTGGGTTGTGTAGGAGTCCCAGTTTACAAAATTAATTATCCTTATTCAAATAAATACATAATTTAGTTTATGGATTCTTTGTTGCTGTTTATGGATCTCCCTTTTTTAGAGTGAGAGTCTACAAAGGTTAATTATAAGGGAAAAGGCTATGCAAGTGGAGTGGTTTTAACTTTGAGAATCAAACTCCATTCCTAAAGTGAAGGAAACCTTGTCATTTCTCTTCCAAGAACCAGCATTTGTTCCCTCTTATTTTTGCATTGCATATGGCTTATGACAATTAAAATATTAGATATTATAATTAACAAAAAGGGCTTTAATAAAAACCATAGTGATGAAAAAATTGCTTAGAGATTTATGTTCCTTTAGGAAATGTGTTTACATGAAAGGGAAACAGGAAAATCCATAAAGTGGTTGAATCTGGTACTACACTTAAAATCATACTGCTGAGACTTTTTAAAGTAATTTTATTTTTTTCTACTTCTGTAAATATTCCAGTTGTAACATAACTCACTTATCAACACTTATTTTTTTTTAGCTTATTTAGTGTGCCTTGGTTTCAGAGTTTCAGTTTAATATTGCTAACAGTCCTAGTAAAAACCCCAGGATTAGCAGTGTATTTGAACACCTGCAAAGTTCATTTAACAACTGGAATGGCAAATGTTGCAAAATTCAAAATATATTTAACATATTTGTAGTTTGAATGTTAACCACAGCTGCTTAGTGCTGTTCAAGAGGCTTGGAATGTACATATTTTATACTTCTCGAGGAATAGCTGTGATCGATGGCCTTTCATGTCAACTGTTTGATTTGCTGAAGACAGAAGCAAAAACAGTGGAAAGGGGAAAGTCTTGGAAGAGCTGCCAGACCAGCAAAATTGTTTATTAAAACAAAAAAAAAACCCTATCCAAGTTTGGCACACTTCTGAATCTTAGCTGAATTCAATAGATAAAGAGGGCAGAGAGGAAAAAAGAAGATAAAAAACCCCCAAGTAATAAAACCAGATGAAACAGAAAAAACTCAGTTTGTTTTACTGATTGCATTCACATAGATGAGTTGTCCTATCATTCAGACAGATGGAAGTTCAACATATCCTTCATACTGAGTTATGAATATCTGATGTACAGGTATTTCACAACCCTTACAGAGCCAGGTTTTTCAATGGATCATTCACAAATATTTCAGAGAAACACACTTTTCTATGATCCTTGGCACTGATAGTATCATTTTCCATACCAGACTCAATGATTAAGCCAGATGCACAACATTCATTTTCCTTTTTCATTCTGAAGAACTGGTTCTTCTTATATTTATACTAGCTGTGACTACTGCAGCTCAAAAGATTTTACTTAAGTAACTCTTGATTTATTTGAGGGCAAGAAATAAAGCATTTTAACCATTTATTTTCAGTATTGATAGATGTAAAGTATTTTTGTCCAGATTTCAGCCAGATCCAGTTTTAACCAAAACCATCTCCATGCACAAATTTAACATTTAATTTTCTAGGAACCTTTGGCCTTTACCTCTTAACACACTGGAGTAAACAGGCAGAGATGGAAAGTCTGCAAAGTGAACACATGCTGCACCCTCTTCTCTTTAGTTTTACAGAAGCTACTTACTAAATTCTTCTTTAACAAATACTGTAGATATTCAGCTGACTTTGCTGGCAACTAGGGTATATATCTTACACTCCTAGATTTCAAGCATCCATCCAGAGTAAAAAAAGTGTCGCAGAGCTTATTAAAAAAAAACCTCCAAAACCAACCTACAGTAGCTATTTGTGCACAGCTTTTAAGCCATACCTATTTTGGGCAAACTGTTGAACACACAAAAACTGAAGAGACAGTAGAGTTCACATACCTTAGTCTAGACTTCCTTTGTGTTCTGTCTGAATCATCAACTCATCACGCAGAAGAAGCATGAATGAGCAAAGATGAATGTGGACAGCAGAAGGATTGAAATACTTTGTGGTGTGATCCTCATCACCCAACATATTTCTGCTGTGGGGGACATTTTAATTGGAACTGTAATTCTGGTGTCTCTTCAGCCTAAGCAACACTTGGGATAAAAAATCTTAATCTCTTTCTATGATGAATCAGAATACTCTGTTCCTTTTTAGTGACGATGAGTCTGATCTGAGCACCTTCATACACTCTTCAGTACTTTTTTTTCTACTACATCTGCTCAATATATTGAGAAACTCAGTCACAAGCAGAAAAAGCTTTAAACATTTCAAAATTCAGTACTCCAAGAGCTTAGTAACACGGGTGACTTACCCCCATGCTCCATTCACTTGTTTCCCTGTGGAATACAATGTCCAGATCAATGTTACTACTCTAATACTCAAAGCCCAGTATGAAATTGGCTGCAGTTAGATGACGACTAAACACTTCCCTTGAGAACAGGGCTTCCCACCAACAGCTATGTTTTTTCTGGGAGAATTAAATTGTGCACATTCCAGAGAGGTGTTTGAATGCAAATACTGGGGGGAAAAAAGCAACGATCCAGAATAAAATAAAAAAAAAAATAACTGTGTGATGTATTTTTGCTCAGTAAAACCTGGATCGAATGAAGTGTTGAATAATTTGGCTTGAACTATTGAAAAATGTAGCCAAAACTGTTTAAAAGTAAGTCTCCAGGTTTACTCCAAACATGTCACTCAAGTATGTGCTTAATTACTTTTTCCAGGATCTTTTATTTGCCAGAATCTTGAATAATCAAGCTTTTTATTCTTATTTTATGTACCTAAATACACAGTTGCCAAACATGTAAAACACAGAACAGTCAAGCCTTTTCAGCAGGACAAAAGATTTACCTTATGTCTTTTATTTTTCATTTCTATTATAATAACCTTTGTAGGTGGTTAGGTGATGATAGATACATTTTATTTCCTCTGTTTCATTAAAAGGGTTATAGGAGTTTTCTGCTTCTCTAATAAGGTAATTTAATAATATATTGTCTATATTCCTAATTTTTCACAACAGGAACTCATTGAAAAGGGACACTGGCCATATGCTGATACAAGGTACTATATGTGTACAAGTGACAATTTCAATATATTAGCTAGTAAAGTATATTCTTAGCAAAAAATTGAAGCTTAAACAAAGCTTCAAATGAAGCTTAAATGGTACATTAACAATTATTGAATAAAACCTGTTTAAATTCTTTTCTGAACCAATGCATTTTTACTGTTTCTCCTTTGTCTGATCTAGAGCATGCAGCCCAAGCAGAGGGCTGGTTGCCTTTACTCATATCAATGACACTTATGGAATCTGTCTCTTTTGGCCCTAAATATGATACATCTGTCTAGAAGACTGAGGATATAATTTCTAGCTGCAAGTTACCCTTGCAATTTAGCTGAAAATCAGGTATATGACTATTAAATTATGTTAACTGTAATCAGGTTATTCCCTCACTTTGGAGGGCTTGAGTGCATTAGTGAACATTTTTGCATGTAATTGTCTTATTTCATTTTGAAGCTCAGTCTTTGAAGCTCTTTTGGACTGAAACACTCCACTGACCCTCCTCCAGATACAAACGTGTGAGTCCCACAATCTGGAACTAATTGCCCAGACACCATCTGGAGGTCCTGTTCCTTGGTACAGGCTGCTGTAATCCTGAGGCTTTCACAGCAGAAGTAGCATTTTACAGCATCCTTAAGATCTCAAAATATTTCAAAAATGTTTCAAAATATTTCCAAATACTTCTGCCAGCTGGGGACACTGGGAAGGCTGCCATGCCCATAAACACTTGCATGCCAATATGCAATACAGTCTATTTCATGTAAGTACTGTCCAAAATAAGAAGCTGGGCGGGGCATTGGGGTGACACTGAGATGGGAGCAGTGTAGGTGAAATCTCCTGAGTCTGGGTGCATAGTTGTTCCAGGCATTGGCTTCTTTCAACCCATTTTTAGCACATCTTTTTCTCAGGCAAAATGTGGGGGTCCTGTGGATGTCTGATCCTTCTGGAAGAATGCAGCCCTAATTATGTCCTGCCTTCCAGTATGTGAGGAACTCCCCAAAATTTTGCTCCTCTCTTAATCCTGAACTTCTCTTTCACTCAACAGGCCACTAATTTTTCTGTAAGAAACCCCTTTTTGGGAATGTGTTTGACTATTAACAAATACCTTTATTACAATTTTCCAACTTCAACCATTTTAGCAGCTTAAGCACTGTGATGCGAATGCAGCGAAGGACGATCAGTGGAAAAAATATGAAAAATGAGGACCTCAGGATTTCTTGCATTATGTTTTTGACTCAGGAATTCATAACTTCTGAGAGAGAAATATTTGAGCCAGGAAGGGAGGATCTTTTTTTCCCCAGCACATCAGTGGCATAAAAGAAGTTGGAGTTTTTTAAGGATTGCCTTGGTCTATGTTAAACTCACAGATGACTTATTGTTTCTGAGTGGAACATTTAAGCTTCAAGCCAGTGTCCACCAAAACCAGCTAAAGGCTTTGCATTTTCTGTAATTTGTTTTTGACTTGCCACTTAATGGCCAGGGGAAAATGTCTTTTCTTTCATACCATCTATTCAAATTTCAAATATTTGAATACTTAATACCTGCTCAACCTCGAATCCTCTTTATCTGGAGCAAAGCTGTACAGTGACAATCACTGAGAAGTAATTCCAGTTTGAAAGAGAATCTTCGGGCCTGCAGTGTCTGGGCAGTCTGGAGAGGGAAAACTCTGCACAAGTGCTTTTCTAGTACAGAAATGTCCAACTATTTTGCCAGATTTTCAGAAAGTCAGAGTTGAACACTACAATTTTTTTGAGTAAAAAAAAAAGAATTTCTAGCAGATTTTCATGGGAAAGTTGGGATTTATAATGGAAACAATTTTGTAAGTAACAATAGCAGCAGCTGTTACTTATGTTGCTCCCCTAATAATAAAATCCTATAGGAGTAATTGACCATGTTCAAACACAAAAATGTTTCAGCCAAGAAAAAATGTCTTGTTTTACTGAGATTCCTTTTACTCCCAGCTGGTTTTGTATAATTAAATCTATCCACAAGGAAATGTCTTAGAAGTGTTTTTGGTTGTTTATTTTACTTTTTCATGTGTCCCCTGTACATGCTATCAGGCCAAGTGCTACTCTCAGTCACGAAGGTTTGAACCCAGAATTACTGTGCTATTATAAGCTGCATTCAAGTCAGCTCCAGAGACTAGATGTATCTTTTTAAGAATACTAGGTGAACACTGTTATGGAATTTAACACCATTCTTCATGAAGAGTTGTCTTTCTTTTAATTGCTTAGTCATATATGAACAGATTTGCTTCCATAATTACACTGACAATGTGTCTGTTTCTTTACCCAAAATGCAGTGTTTTCATACTAGTTAAATTTCTGCATGCTACCTGAAGACTTTTCAAGTTCTTGTGGTGGACAACTTTCATATATCCTACTTTGTCACAGGAATTCATCTAATTCAACAGATGCAACAGCCCTACCTGTATGTTCATCTGAACAGACCTAAAAACTCCACACAGAAGAAAAGTACCTTTAAGTTCTTCAAGGATTTTGATATGATTCTTGAGACAAATGGCATTTAAAAGAAACACTTAAAGTTAACTAACTAAATAAATTCTCCTAAATGAAGTTAGAAGAAATTGGTAAGTTTTACCAGACTGGCATTATTCAGTCAATTTCTATGTTGTTCAGTAGCTCTCTAATGCTCTTCCAATGTCAGCTTCTCTGATCAGCTAGTATCATAATGCTATAACCATGAATATTAATATTTTTTACAGCAACATTATTAACTACTCTGGAAAATTCACTCTTTATCATATGAATTAAATTATTAGGATTTACCTTTTTTTTAGGTTTAAGTGAATACAATACAGCAAAAAGAAAAGGTAATCTCATCAGACTTACCAGAACTAACAGTACGTATCAAACTTCCATTCATAGTTTCTTATAATGTAGAAAGAATCTTATTTAATATAGGGCTAACTGGAGAAATACAGGTAATTAGTTTCCTTCCTTCCTTCCTTCCTTCCTTCCTTCCATCCTTCCCTCCTTCCTTCCTTCCTTCCTTCCTTCCTTCCTTCCCTCCCTCCNTCCTTCCTTCCTTCCTTCCCCTTCTAAGGGGAATGACTAAGATTTTTTTTTCTAGTTATATATTCAAGGGTAAAGGCAGGTTAGCTTTTTACCACTTTTCCTGTGAGCAATAAAAAGTTTACTCATATATATGGCCTGAAGGTCTGGAACAGTTTGTATTCACTCATTATTTCATTTCTACATTCAGCCTTACTTTTTCATTAAATATTTTCAGCTTACTCTTTCATCTATGCTGTCTCACTACTCCTGTGCTCTTCTTTCCTTGGGAATACTAAAGGACTTGTGTAATGGCTAAGAACTACAAGATTTCCCATTTTTTCTATGGTGGGCTGGGATGTAGTGAGAAATTCAGAAAAATGTTATCTCCGCTCATTTGGTTTTAAATTAGAACTTGCTTGAGAAAGAAATCCTTGTTCCATGCTCTTGAGATGCGCTAATCCCACTGGCTCCCTAGCCATACAGATATAACCTACATTTAAAAAAAAGGCCCTTCAAAACCAACTGTTTTATACAAAAAACAGAGGCAGTTTTTTGTCTCTGACACCTTGAAGAATGATTGTTTACAACAGGAGGAATATTTCAGCAGAGCAGTGAATATAACTGGATGGTGTTGGGCAAATCTCAGACTTCTTTCTTTAATTCAAACTTTTTCCAACATGAGTTGGACCATAAGACTATCAAAATGCAAACTGTCTTTTGTGATTTTCACTCTAACTATTCTTCCTAAGTACATAGCATGTTCTTCCACCTTACTAAGATACAAAGCTTCATGGACCATGCAGGGAATACTCTCTGGGGCTTCACACCTGTGTGTTGGGCTCCCAGATCCCAGCTAAGATGTCCATGGATACTCTGCTGCACAGACAACAGTTTTTTTGAGCTTACATTCATTAACTGTGCCATTTATTGAGACTCAATATGGTGATTTGAGGTAGTGGACATCTGAGTTTGTTTTACCAGCACATTTTCTCAGAGACCAGATATGGTAGATGCTCAAAAGTCTCTAGCAGGATTAATTTCTAAAAGGATTAATGCAAGTTAAGCCTAACTGTCTGGTAAACAAGAAAACATTAACACACTTTCAAGTTCCAATATGTTCAAGAAACATATATCAGAAGTTGTTGAAATCCTAAAAAAGTAAAGCAAATTTAAAATTGCCTGTTCTGCTGTGCTTCATTACTTACGAAATCACCAATGGCTTTGTTCATTATGCCACAAAGGTTCATTATTTTTGCAGTGCAGTGGGCATGTATTCTCTTACCAAAGAACTTATTTTTTAGTCTCAGCATTTCCATTTTGACATTAGAAAAATATACAACCAAAATCTATAAGACTTTGATTAAATGTTGATACAGCTGATTCCAACACAGCCAAAGCCAGTGACCATACATGGAATCTAAACAACAGCTAGTAATTACAGTGTCAAAGGCATGTATACACTGTGTGTTATGTTTCATTGTCTGGCATGCAAATATAGACTTGGTTTCCTTTGCACTATTTCCAAAGTATAAAGAAAGCTAACCAGAGAGTTCTGTTTCGTTTACACAAAAGAACAAGGTTCAATCATGTTTGATAAGTTGCAAATTACTGGTAATACCACAAGTGTTGTTACAGCTGCTAAGAATGGTCAGGAGGATGTACAAAATACAGCAACGGCATGAATCAAAAGAAAAAGTCTAAACAATTTGAATGATAGTGTATAATACTTCTAACTTTAACTTGGTGCAAGTGCTTGTCAGCAGCATCTCAGGCAGTGGTGAGATATGTGGAGCGAGTTGCCACGTAGGTATTTGATATTCTGTGCTCTGGCAGACTCCCCACTGACTTTGCTCTTAAGCAGACTAGAAGGTGTAAAGGAAAAAGAAAAAAAAGAAAAAGAAAAGAAAGAAAGAAAGAAGGAAGGAAAGAAAGAAAGAAAGAAAGAAAGAAAGAAAGAAAGAAAGAAAGAAAGAAAGAAAGAAAGAAAGAAAGAAAAAGAAAGAAAAAATAAAAGAGGAAATTACATACCATTCTTCATAAAAAGCATTTTTAATTTTTTTTTTAGTAATTTGCGTGTGGAGATTTTCACAAATGAGTGCATCCTTTTAGTTGAATCTCTAAATATGGTACATTTGTCAAGGCCTTCACATAGAACACATCTCTTTTCTGCAGAACGTGGATGTTGCAAGTCTCACCTAGGATGGAACAAGTCACAGAAAAGAAGAACAGTTTTGGAGATGTTCAAAAACCACATGCAACCTGAGTTCAAGAGTTGTCCTTTCTAAACCTTAAGCCTGACAGAGTAGACTAAGTTCTTTTGCATGGGAAACCTGAATTGGGATCTTGCTCTGTACTCATCTCTCGCAGCTCTTGCAGCTGTTGCAAGACTTTCCTGGAAAAGGGCTCTGGGAAACTAAAGTCCTTTCTGATCATGAGATAGAAGAGTTGCTGCTCTGTGGGTCACTGTTCATCTCCTTTCAGAGTGAATTAGTCTCCCTGTTTGTGATTACATGGGGTCCCCTTTTAAAATATTAGCAAGTGGTACTCACCAGGGCCATATTTAACTATGAAAAAGGAGCAAGGAGCAGGAACTTAGACATGGATCTTCTGGAAATACAGTATTTTGACAGTGGTGGTCTTTTCAGTTTTTATTTGCACAAGTCTAGTTAATTTTAGGTGGTATTTTGCATTTGCTAAAATTTAAAATAGTGTGAAATTATCAACAGTGAAAAAGGCAGACTAATCTGGTTCCAAATGATATAACAGAAATAGAAAGCATTCCAGAAAAGTCAAGTATCAATAAAACCAATGCAAATGCTGCAATGTGCATCAAGTACAGTGAAGAGAAAGGAAGGAAGGAAGGCAGGAAGGC
The DNA here is from genome assembly GCA_013397555.1 of Urocynchramus pylzowi. Classification (NCBI taxonomy): domain Eukaryota; kingdom Metazoa; phylum Chordata; class Aves; order Passeriformes; family Fringillidae; genus Urocynchramus; species Urocynchramus pylzowi. The sequence continues at coordinate 127,465 of VZRH01006480.1, forward strand.
AGGAAGGAAGGAAGGAAGGAATTCTGAAAATTAGCACTGTAAAAACTTTGTTTGTGCTAAAATGAGCACAGAGTTCCTTTGGGCCCTGCTAATTAGAATCAAGAGAATATAAGAAAATTGTTTTTTACCAGGAAAAGAATGACAATCTTTCCTTATTACAGAAAAAAAATTGGAAGACTGAAAAATGTATCTAGAGAATGAATAGCTGAAAAGCAGCTTAAACCCATTTTCATTTGTAGTATCTCATGATTTGTAAAACTATATGAACACTGGGCAACAGGGAGAGGATAATGCTTGTTTCCAAATGTGTGAGGTTGGCAACTGTATGAATGCAACCCAGGAGCACTGATTATATTTGTACATCAGTTGACTGTGATACTCCTAAACCTTTAAGTAATTACATTACACAGGGCTCTGCATTTTTAAGCAAACTTGTTCTTCTGTAGTCCTTCCTCTTCAGGCAGGATATGTTCCACTACTGGAACAGCTTGCGCCGGGTTAGCCCCCTGGGAAAGTTCTAATTTACAAAACCCTGTTTAGAAAAATCAAATCTATTTAAAGGCATTACATTATAAACATAAACTCCCTAATGAGCTGTAGTGAAATGGCTCTAGGCAATAACTTGCGAAGTTCAAATGATTTAGCCATTTTCTGCCATGTATTATTTTCATTTAATCTGCATCACAAGGACTGTAAAGAGTCCAGCTGTTCAAAGTGAGTCTTAAAGAGTCCTGCCAAATGCAAAGGCTTGTCCAATTGTTTCCTTTTTTCACTGTGTTTGGTTAAAGACTTATTAATTGATAGATAAAATGGTTCCTAAGTTCAAAAAAGAATAAAAAATGAAATGCAAGGGGAGTCAAAATTTCTATATAGAAATTATTGCACTTTAAAAATAGGCAATTAGGGAAGGAAGGAAGGAAGGAAGGAAGGAAGGAAGGAAGGAAGGAAGGAAGGAAGGAAGGAAGGAAGGAATCTCTGTGGAACATCCTTGGTGCAGTGAAACAATCTGTGTTTTCATGTTCAGATCTTCATTCCTTTGGGACCTGAGGATATGATAAGTCTCTCATTGACTGTCATCTGACAGCCATCTGCCAGCTGCAGTGCAGTTTTTTTCCAGCTATACCTGCAAGAAAGGCAGTACAGTCCCTCTGCATGGCAATTAATTTCTACTGTGTTGAGATATTACTAGGAAAAAATTCAGAAATCCCGTAATTTTTGCTTTGAAACAGGACTAGAGGAAGTGATAGAGGACATTCAGGTTCTCCTAGAAGAAATGCAGTGTCAGATGCAAAATGCAATGGCGACTAATAGGCATTTTTTTACCTTTTCCTTTTTTTTTTTTCTTCCATTGTCCTGTTAAATGCAGAACATGCTTTTCCTCAGGTTAGATTTAAGTAATGGAAATACACATTTTTTGAGAGACTTATTACATAATTCTAATAAAAAGTTAGAATATAGCATCAGCAGTTTGTACTTTTGAGTACTTGCTCTTTTCAAGACTTATTTTCAACATCCAGAAAATGCAAATCTATACCTGGTACAGGATTTGGTATTTTGGTCTGGTCAAAATCACTTGACAAATTTAAACATTAAAAAGTAATATTCTGAAATGTGTAAATGTTAAAACCACAACTTCCATGCAGTAAAAGTGAATAAATATAGCAAACGAGGTCTATTTAATAAATGGAATGGTTTAATGTTAACTGGAAGAGTTGGATTATTCATTTAACTGCTTCCTATTTTAAGCAACTGTTGCAAAAGCATTATATGCTGGGGGGAATGCCTATATCAAAAGCAAGTATAAGGAAAAAAATTTGACTTTTTATTTTAACTTCTTATTAAAAGAAAAACTTGGTTTGTGTAAATATTCCCTCTTTTTACAGTGGGATATTGTACTGGAACTGGTAACACAAATTTGGAAGAACTTGGGTCAATTAATGAAGTGACGCATTAAAATTTTTGTTCAGTTTTTCAACTCAGTTGAAAATGTTGTAGCAGAGTCCCCTGCAGAAGGCAAATGCAAATGCACTGGTATTTAAACTGCATAAGGATTGTTTTCTCTTGCTAGACTGGTTTAAAGGGATAAGCCATGCATGAGGATCCAGTTCAAGATGTACTGCAATATGTATTAATTACAAAAGAAATTAACTCATTTTCCTGATCTTCACCTATTTTCTTTGGTTATTTGCCCACAATTTAGTAATGTAGCAAGCATATGTAAAAGCTATTTGGCTTTGATGACACAAACCCCAGTCCTGCATAAACTACAAATATAAATTAGTTTGGTAGCCCCATCACAATCCTGGAAGGGTAAAAATAAAGGGGGATTCACCAAAAGGCAATATACAGCTCAAGAACAATGTCCAGGTCTGTTTTTGACAGACTATTAGGCATTTTATATCAATACTGATTTGAGGGCCAGATCACTCTATAGCTCAGTACCACTGCAGCTGCAGAGCACAAAGAGACCTTTAAGCCATTTTCACTCTCCCTTCACTAGAGCTTAGAAGACCACCCTCCAGATTTCCCCCTTGGAATAATTTAAAATACCCTGTGGGATTGATGGTTGTAGGAAGACAAGCCAGAGCCCTATGATAAGTTGTGCATGAGGAAACCCAAGACACAGTTTTTCTCCTTCAGTTTAAAGAGAAAGCTTTAAACCCAATCCATTACATGATGAAAACAGTAGCACTTTTGGAATAACTTCTTCTGTAAAGATTAAAAATGTGAGACTTCCTCTACCTGCTTCTCTAGTGATTTGCCAAGCAGAAATTAGCATAGGCTTGCAAGGATGGAGAAGCACAAAGGTACCTCAGTGTACTTGAGATTCAGACTGGAGGAGTAGAGAGGTTGGATATTGCATGGTTCTCCTGCCAGTGAGATTAACTTCATGACTTCAAGAGACCTATATTCTCATTTACCAAAGAAAAATTGGACTGAATACTTCACTGTATTGTACCAAAAAACAGAAGCTCAATTGTAATGAATGGCTAGAGCACACAAACAGAACTTCTTGTCCCTTAATTATCAGACCTGGCTTTTGCTGTAAAAAATTAGCCCATGCTACTAGTGCTTGAGCCAGCTATGTAAAGGAACATAGTCTTTAAGTTACAATACCTTCCATGACCTGCTTCTAGTTGATGTACATCAATACAGTTCTACTAAGGTAAATTAATAACTGAAACTTTTAGCTCATGAGTTGTGGCACAGTGCTTTGACCAGGCAATCAGTCTTTATTTCTGTTTATTTGGTTGGAATTGTGCAGTGCTAATGAGATTATAGCTTGGGGATTAAGAAATACCTTTCCAGAAAGATAGGCTGAACTGTAGAGAGTTGACTGACATGCTAACCATCCACAATATCCATGGAACATGCTGATTAATCTCATCAGATTAATGAACTGGGGACCACTCAATGTGTGGTCCAGATAACACTGTTCAATAGCAGTGGCCATAGAGAACACAGTACATCAAACCCAACAATACAAGGAGCTGGTGTGTAATTTGTGGTGGTGTGCAGTTACAGACATGATCATACTTTACTCAAATGCACATGCACAAATTAAGGTTAATCCCAATTTTTTTTTCATGTCTTCATATAAATACATTCTCTGTTGTTTCTTTTCCTGCAACTGGAGAAATTTAGCTTCCTTCTCCGGGGAAAAAGATGTCTGTTATTCTGTTTTCTATTTCCCATCTGGTCTAGTTTTTTGAATACAACTGCCTGGACTTCATAAGAGTGTTTCTTGCTTTGCTCTCATCACTGGACAGAAGATGCAGTTATAGAAAACATTCTCTGGATATTTATTCAGTTACACAAATGTCCTCTTATCTAGTACTAATAGTTTAGGAAGTAATGAGGATGAAGATTTTGATCATTTAATTAAAAACTGGAGGTAGAAAATTGGGATCAAAGGCAAAGGCTCTCTTGGTGAGTTATATCAGATTATAGCTGTTGAGAATTTTGTTTCTGAGTTCCTGTTATTCCACAGTCTTAGGCAGAAATAAGTATGTACTTCCAAAACTTCATGGAAAGGATAGCAAACTCAGTAGCTCTTAGTATAAAAAAGGTGTGAAAAAAACTTCTAACAAGCAACACACAGGGATAATGAAGATTGATGCAATGTTTCCCTTGGGGAAAATACTCAGTTCAAACAAGATGATAGTATATGATGAAACCAAGCAAAGATAAAGACAAACACCTTAACATTAGCTCTTACTGAGGTGAAACATCTGAATTATTGCAATAATGATTCATCATGGTTGTCACCCTCTTGATAGTTTGATGGGAGACAATTAAGTGCAGATCCACTTGGCCATGAAAAAGAGGTGCTGTGGCTGGCAGAGTTATTTCTCTGATTATATTTTAACTGCTGAGGTGACTCAGTTAAATAATCCAGTGGGTCTGTCCTGCTGGCCTCCTCAGTTCAGTCCATCATTGCATCCAGCAGTTCCCATGCAATCTGTGCTTGCCCATCATCTACAGTGATGTTCCAAGGTGCTTCCTGTAGGTATTAACACACAGTGAGGCATCCTGGCAGCTAACCTTGTGATTTGTTCACTCACCACGAGCACAGCCTAAGGCTGTGGGACAGAGTTCATGCAATTGCACTTAGCCACAACCTAGTTGTAATTCACTTAGTAAACGAAATAAGTATATGGGAAACAAGCATGTGTTAATCTTACAAGTTTCTTCAGGGGTTCTAGCCCTGTTTAGATCTGATAAACACTGTCATTTACCCTGTCAAAACACTTGTGTTTTGAACTTCTTGAATCTTGTGACCAGAGTTTCATTATTACTGTTAATATTCCCTGAAATACAAATGCCAAACTAACAGATGTTAAGATGGGAAAAATTTTCTAGTGAGGCAGAGTAAGGACTATAAACTGTAAGAGGAGAAACATTCAGTATTAAAGAAAACATTTTGTTTTTCAAGGGCTAGGTTTAGGAGGGATTTCTGAAATGTAACCACCAAGCTCATCTGTATCCATCCAGTAGATGATGTGCATCAGGGTTGTTTGGCAAGGAAGACTAAGCTGAAAGACCCTTAAAACAGCTCTACAGATCATGCTCACCAGCAGAGTGGAAGGCTTCAAGTCTCCATCCATCCCAGATACTCCTGAGGTGCCAATATTGGGGCAAGTACAACTTCAGGCTTTCTTCTGCCCAGAGTTGCTCAGGAAAACAGCCTGTGTTTCTTTCTCCACACACAAAGCAGAGGCTGCTAGCTATGTGTCTCTGCCCCAGTGAAAAGCCAGAGCTTTATGCCAAGCACTGTCTGGTACAAGGGAGTTGTATCTTTCTCCATCAAGGTTTCTTGACAATAACATTGCTGGGACAGGCCAGCCTCCAAGAGCTGGCACTGTCTTTATACCAGTTCTGAGATTCTTTCCATTCTACCAGGCAGTATAAAGAAGCCACAGCTCAAATTTATGAGAAACCACTTAGTTTTGCATGTTTCCTGAAAGTCTGGCATTCTCTATGTTCATCTAAAGCCAACTGAGCATCTAAAATGAACAAAATTGAAGCTGGTGGTATTGCATCTTATCTAACCCTTATGAGACACTCTCTTGCAGGCCTTGTTCCTGGAAGGTGTATGCAGTAGGAAGGGGATGGAAAGAGGCAGAGAACAGAGCTGATGAAAACTGAATCAAGATTTTGGGTGGGCTTACTCCAGGAAAGGAGATTTAGTGCTGTGTGCCAGGATGCTTGTAGCAGGGAACTGATTCCAAAGAAGACTGCCTCTATTCTTCAAAAAGACCTACTCAAAGGAGTTTTGAAAATAAATTAGAAACATGATATGGCAGTATGCAGAGCTGGTGTAAAATTCCAGTGTCAGCTGATTTTGTTGAATGCACAGTGAAAGGGAAAAGAAAAAAGTAATTGATAGTTAACATCTACAGAAAAATAAAACTTTGACAAGTAACTTGAGCCAGTGTAACTTTACTCAGCAGGAAAACAGGAAAAGTCATTATTTGCCAAAACAAATCTTTCAAAATCTGATAACATTTAGGAAATAAACAGCTCAATCAACAGACTCAAAAAAGTTCAGGCAATTTCCTTTCCTAAGATGATGTTGGGCAATATCAAGCAGAACCACACAAGGTGTTGTGGTTGTGAAAAGAGATCCCCTACAACACTGCCACGCTCTGCTCGTGGAGAAATGTATTTCACAGCGACCATGAGCAGCTCTGTGCAGTGCACGTTTCCTCCACACACAGTTGGGTCCTTGGCATCACAGCACTGAAGCAAAGGCTTTGACTTCACCTCTGCATTTTTACATGACTTATTTCTCCTGTTGTGAACTTCATGCTGTAATTCATTACTTTTAGTGAGTTAAGTCAATTGTAAATTGCATGATATAAATGATGACTGAAGTTAATTGAAGGCAGTATCCTTTACTACTGTATGAATCAGCAGTGGAGGACTCAGAAGGAATTCTGGTTCTGATTAAGCTCTGATTTTGGCCAAAGGCTTTCAGTAATTTTTGCCTTTTTTTTTTTTAATTGAATTCTAGCCAGCACCTGCTAGATAACAAAAGAGACTAAAACCACATTCAAAAACTCTTTAATCAGTGAATAAACTAGGAAAAAATACATGAAGTCCTGAAATCACTCTCCAATCTGAATATATGTTACTAGCAGAGCAGAAATATTTGCTCTTGCCTTGGACTCAAGAGGAAGAACAAACCTTCTCATCTTGTCTTTTTTCTGGGCATGGCTGTGATCAAAGAAAGGATATATTAGTCAGTTTCCCCAAGTCCTTCTGAAAGAATGAAAAACTGGTTTTCAAAATATGGCATGAAGTTCTTACTTATCAGCCACAGTAGATCATAATTTAGGACTGCAAATTTTTAAGAAAGGAAATTACATGAAACAGAACACGGAGAGTATGGTAAAGGAGCACTGTTGTCTTCTCCTATGACATTTAATGTTTTGAATTTTTTCACATCCTCATTTTTTCTGGATTTTTTTTTTTTTTTTTTTTTTTTTTTTTTTTTTTGTCTGGAGGGAGTGAAAAAACATTCAAAATGCTTAATTTAATAATATTTTTTTTCCCAAGGTTTTGTTTTGCAAATCCTGGCCCCATCATTACAGAAATTGAAAAGTTACTGGAAGTTAAAATTCTAAGTCCTATTTGTTCAGTTAGATAAAGGTGAAAAACAGCCTCCCTGTTACATTGCAGCAAATAACTGCTAAAATACAATGTACCTTTCATGCGCAGGAAAAATAAAAGACAGCTTTGAGCTTGCATTTCTTTAGGTAGAATTATGTTTATGACTAAAAAATCCTTATTATACAGATTTTGAGGCTTATCAGATGACAAAGAGTAATATGATCTCCATTACTCTATGCTCCGTGTGTGAAGGAGAATTTTCAAAGGCTGAACAATATAAGATTATATATGGCAAGCAATTAAAAAGGGTCTTTTGGCATGCCATCTTGGATGAACTAATTGCACCCAACAGCCAGAGGAGAAGGAAAATAGATACCAAAGGACTCATGCCAGTAGAGCATGCTACAGAGACATTTGTTACTCCCCTGGGTCTAGTGAAAGCCCACAATATATCACTGCACAATTGTTCTCAGGACCTTTAGCTATTTTGTTTTATAAACCCTGGGTGCTGTTCAGATGCAGAGGATTTGGAGAATGGAGACTGCAAGCAGATAGATAATCACAAGACAAATTCAGCTTTTTTTTTTCACTTATGTTGTGTTCCATGGTATTTACAATAGCAGCAATCTGTTTTCATGACAGCATGTTTTTGTAAATCCAAAGAGATAAACTTTCTCAGCTATTTATAAATCAGATGCTTACATTATGATCTCCTGCCAGTAACTCTGGTCGCTCTTGAACTTTGCTGTGTTCAGTTTGACAAATCTGTTTGTTACTGTAGTGCCAAAGGTGAGAAAAATATACTGGAATCCTGTAGAGAAGATGCAATAGCTCTTTGTGGCTGGGACAGAGATGTCCTACCACTGTTAGGGTAAAGGGAAGTCACACACCTTAGTCCCATCAAAGATAGGAGCCAACAATCACAGATTCTGTCTCAGATCTGCCATTGTGTGTGGTCTTGGAACTGGGTTTTGTCTTGATAAAATGAAATCAATATTATCTCTCTTTTATTCAGTGTTCCAGTGATCTTCTAATCAGTAATATATGCAATTAAGCAGATTATAACTAGTATTTTTCCTCTTTCCTTAATTAATTTTTGCTATTCATTGTACAATTATTAGAATTATTAACAAGCAAGATGGAGTTCATGGCCTCCAGGAAACATACTACTCCAAAAGAGAAACAATTTTGCTTTTTAGCATGTCCTTTGCTTTGGAGGAGCTCAACCATTTGCTGTACTGTTCTCAAGGTAGAAAATACATACTCAGCATAATTTATAAGGAATCACTTCTGTTTTGAATAACACTTTATTTTAATTTCCACAACTTGTCCTTGTGAGTGGATCACAGATATCCTAATGCAGATATTGGGAGCTTTTTGTTGAGCATTTTACCAAATTCTTGGACTTTTTCAAAGTCCCTCTAAACAGCCACTATAAGTCCCTCTAAACAGCCACTATAAGCTCTTTTAAGGTGTAAATATAAGACCAACCATATTTGACCAGGCTGCAGGTCCATTTAGTTTAGTTTAGTTCAGTTTAGTTTAACTGCAGCCAAAAGTAATTAGTAAAGCATGTAAGAGGAGACAAAGCATATGCACCAGGATCTGCTTACAGTTTCTAACAGCTTGGGGCTCAGGTATATATATGGATAACAGTAACTTTAAGAATCATAAAAATCCATACTTAGCATTTTTGTCCAGACCATCCAGCAGTTATCACATATAGAAGTGTAAAGTATGAGAGGAATAAATGCAGTGTTAAGCCATAAGTGCAGTGCAGAGCTGCAGCTTAGTACAAATTGTTCCATTAACCCTTTTGCTTGTTAACTGCAAACCTTGACTTATCCTCCCTGCCCAAATATGCTCTCTCACACACAAATAGCAACCTTTTAGATCTCTCTTTCCCCCACATTAATAGAAAAAGATGTTGAAGTCTGAAAGCCTAAGATAAGTAAATGTAGAGAAACCCTACAAAAATATGGTAGCCACACCAAAGAAAGTAGTTCTGCATCTTCTGTGGCATAGGCAGGGATATTGGAAACAAGTGAACTAACTGATATTCATAAGTCAGTACCTCAGACAACACACTAAGATTGCTTTAAAAGCAGGAAAGCCATAGCTGGATCAGTAGTAAATGGACATAGGAAGGATATGGCCAATTTTTAAATTATTCCCATGTTTAAGTAACTTACAACTGGTCTCTGAAACTTGGTAGCTGAGTCTGGGGGCCTTGGGCCTGTCTTTTGCTAGTGCTCAAATTGCCACGAGATGCTGGGAGCACTGGAAATCTCCAGGGTCTTTGGGCTATGCTCAGATAGCTCAGCACTACCTGCAGGCCTAGCAGTCCTCTCAAAAAGTCACATCAACAACCCACACATATCATCCCTTCGCTTCAGAAGCAGGAAAAAAAGGATCCTTCCTTCCCTCCAAAATATCCTCACAGCTTCTAAAAGCCACATTGAACTGCTGTAGTTCTGTACCTACCTTAAATTGGCTGCTTCACTTCCCACTTAAGCTATACAAAAGGAAGTTCTTGCACATATCTGTACTAATCATAAACCCAGGGCTTGTTTCCTGATTGTTGTTCATCTTCTGAAGCTCAAAAAGCACTTTGGCAAAGAAAAATGAATGATTTTGCTTTAGAAGATAATATCCTGTCACATATCTAAAGGCACAGAGAAGGAGAAACCAAAGGGTAAAGAATTAAGGTGCTGACATTCCTCTCTTTCTCAGAGCCAGCACCATTGATACCTGTATTGATAAAGGTAGAGTAGCTCTTGATGTAACTAGAGGAGTGGGTGGGCAATCTGGCTCCCTTAACTCTGGTGCAGCACTCAGTTTATGCCCTATCTTTGGGCACCTATGGCCTGACTCCTCACAGCCCAGGGCAGAACAAGAAGCTTTATCTGACAAATAAGAGGGAGGATTTGCTAACAAAATCCTACTTGTATTTGGTCTCCCTTTCGCCTTGTGCTGCACAGGAATGCTTATGGAAAGACAAAGCTTTTCTGGTGCTATGGCACTGATATAAAAAAAAGAAGGATGCCTGATGTCCAGTTCTAGTTCTGCCCACGGCCTGATTGGTGTCTCTAAAAAAGTATTTTAATGTCTCATTTACTCAGTTTTCACATTGCTAGCATGAGGAGAGTCAGTTGTCATATGTTAGTTCAAAGGTTCCTTATACATAGCCATAAGAGAAGAAGATGCTCTGAAAGCCACATACTCATATTTTATTTTAATGAACTAAATATTGCAAGAAAGGATGGAATTATGTGTCTTTAAGTAACAAGAGTATTAATTGATGGACTGCTTAAATGCATAACAAAGATACCAACAAACTCTATGCTCAAACAGAAAACTCTATGTAATTTAAGCAATGATTTTTCTGAATTTTAAAGTTTTCCACTGCTGTGTTCCATTAGCATTGACATAATGAATGTTACCCAAATATTCTGATTGGCACACTTAATAAATTATGAACTATCAAGCAGAAATTATATTTTGGGGACAATCCATATGCTAACATGACTAATTATGATATAAAATCATGCCAGAAACAATTGGAAAATTATTGTAATAATAACCTTCAAAATGATGTTAGACTGTGTAATGAACAGTTTAATGTGATACGAAATTACCTAAAGTCTGAAAAGTGTTGAGAGGCAAATGGAAAGAACAGGATTATTTTAGCTCAATTAAACACTGATGAGACATTTTAAAGACTTTTCCTCTTAACTGAAATACCATGACTATGAACATGTAATTATGAAATATTAAACAATTACTCTGAGCCATAATACTGATATTTTTATTGAAAATAACATTTGATTGCTCATATTTTGAAAAATCATAAGCAGTTAGTAAAAGCTGGCCTATGTCCAATATAGTTTCTCTACAATTGTCAAACTCATGCTGCAAGCTTGTCTTAGCCTCACCCAAAATCTTGTCAATGTTCTTCAAACTGCAAGATTTAGTTTAATTCAGGGTGCCCGGGGTACCAGACCTTACAGCTATGGTGGTGCCTTATGTGGCATGTGGGATACCCACATGGGAAGGACGTATGGCAGTCTTTTAGTTACTACTGCTTACTACTTACTACTTACTCATACTTTTTAGTTTCTACTCAGGAAACATACAGTATTTCTCATTATCTAGGAGATCATGAGAATTTTCTGTGAGGACAAGTGCATACACATAAAACCTTTTCCAAACATAAAAGGCTGTTGCATTTCTGAGAATTCTAAATATTCATCGTTCAAATCTATATGTTTGCCTTCCCCTATAAGTCTGATTTGATGAAGCCAACAAAACTTGAACTTCTTTAGCCTTCCAGTATGAAGTGGGCAGGCATGTGTGTGTATTGCCATGAGACTGTCAAAGATTTAATTTTATTTGACTACATTTTATTTTCCAAAAGAAAAGGGAGTGTATTGGCTGCCATCAACTGCTCTGGGTGCTACCTAAGGAAAAATTAAATACTTCAAAACAGAAACATCAAAAGACTTTGAAACAAAAACATTTTCTCCTAATTTTGTGCCCAGGGTATGTACTGACTTTGCAGAATCACTACAATTAATCCTAAATGATGTATGAAATGAGTAATTCCTGCCTAGACACTACAACTCGTGCATGCATTCACTGGCTGGCTGTGAAATGTGCTGTATTATTATGCTCAGACATGTACAGAAAGAGAGTCTATACCATTCCCAGCACTTTGAGACGTTTTTATTCTCTCCTTTTTTCACATCTACTGCTTCTTCAACTACTACTCCACCCCTCTGTCCTTTCTCACACTGCAGGGCTGATCAATTCTCCCATTTCTCTCTTTCTTCAAGACACAGACAAGATGGTCAGCTACAACACTCAGGTCTTCTGAATGGGCTGGCTGTGCAATGGTCTGTTGTGAAAAGATCATGAAAATACACACTGAAATATTATTCCTTCATTCAAAGGCCCTAGAAGCATTTTAATGCAAGTATCTAGATTGCATTATCTTTGCTTTGTGTCCCCATCTACTTAGGAATTACATTCCCCTTGCAACACAAACTAAAGCAATGAGTCTGTAAAGAATTCTGTACTCTTCTGACTTCAAATGAATCAGCTCCTGTTAGCCTCAGTGGGATTATTCACACACATAGGCCTTTGAAGAATTAGGATTTGAAGTGTTTACTTCAAGACAGATGAAGGGACATGGAGCCACATAAGTGACTGTAAAACTCAACTCATAATAAAAATCTTAATAGTTGGTTGACTCAGGGTGTGGAACAAAATGAATTCTAGGTTACCCATCAATTTTGAGAAAAGATATGGAGCAAGTTTTTACATCATATCAGGAAATAGATATTACTGTATTATTATACAAAATAGTTTTATACTCTAAACACAGAATTCATCAGTATTCATTCACAAAAACCCTTTCTGTTAATTATTCTTCTCAAAACAAAGCTGACGTGAAAGTGTTGTGCAATAAAATATTGAACCATGATTTCAGACTCCAAATTAGCAAAATTGGGACTCATTCACTTTACAGAATTCTTGTATTTGAAATTAGAGATTCCAAAGAAAGATTTGCCCAGTCCTTACAAGGAGCTCCCATATACTGTCTAATCAGAGAAAGCCTGGAGCAGACCCTATCAGATGGTCATCACTTCTTTAGAATGCTAAATAAGATCAATGTGGCTAGATTTGATGAAATCTAGCTTTGACAAAATACATTTAGTAGAAATCAACTTTTTTTTACAAAAATATTTTGTGTTCTAAGAGAGTCTGTGTCAGACTGAAGTGATGGTTGATTGTCAGGCAGGAGACAGAGGAGCACCTGCTACACACACAGTCTGAATTACTCAGGAGCTCTGCAGAGTTGCTCTTTACAGTGTACTCAGAAAAAAATAAAAAAAAAAAAAAAAAAAAAAAAAAAAAAAAAAAAAAAAAAAAAAAAAAAAAAAAACCAAAACCAAAACCAAAAACAAAAACAAAAGAAAAACAAACAGCAACAACAAAAAACCCAGAAAAAAGTAACATCTTCAATTTCCTGAATGAAGAGGAGGGAAGCCAAAAAACTATACCTTCAATGAGCCAGGACAAGTGCTTGAATTTCTGTGCCCCAACTAATCTGGACACTTACCTCCACAGATACAACATAATGATGCACAAATTTGTTCTACTAAAAAAGTTCAAAATATCTTTTTTCTGCCTCAGTGGTAAGACAAAACCAAACCAAACCAAACCAAACCAAACCAAACTAAATCTAATAAAATAACAATCAAGCCACCTTAATTTTTAAAAATTAACTGTTCATCCATGCCACCCAAATGCTGCCCTATACCACTACCAATATTCAGTAATACTCAAGGGTTGCTGGTATAGATCACACCTACCTACAGTTATTAGATTTTGAGATGTTTTGCTGGTAAAGTGCAGTTTGTGGACTTTGTAAAGCCATGTGTCAACAGACCATGTGGTTTTGTACTGGAGCTTCAGTACAAAACCCTGAATGGGTTCTTAAAATAAGTTGACAGTGTAATAACTGTTAACTGGCAGTGTAGAAAGGGAGCATGCTTCATGAAAATAGAATATATCCACAGAAATTTCTCTTTAATTCTGCCTTGAAAATTAATTTTTAAATGATCTTCCAAGTAATTGATAATTTTCTTAAATTTCACTCCAGTGACTCTAGTTCCTAAAAAAAGGCTTCAGTTCTAGTCATGTGGAAAATACTTTTGTGATGATTATAGGAAATATTGACAATAGTTTCTTAAGTAAAATAATCTTTAATCAGTTTTTGTAAAAAAAAAAGAACAGAACAGAAAAAAGTAGAAAGCCCATCAAGTGCACAACTAATTGCCAAGCACATTTGCTGCCCCAAAAGCAAAGGGTTACTGCCTGTTATGTCTGCTGTAGTGATGATCCTGCTTAGAGATGGATGGAACTAAAAATGAAAATGACTATCACATGTGTTAGTGCATGGAGCAGGGAATGAACTTGCATGGAGCAGAGGAACACAGTTAAGGCACAGCAAAGCCATAGTGCAGACTAGAGATTATTTTGTAGTTACAGAAACACATTTCCTTTCTGTCATGTACAGAAATCATCCCCAAAGCTACGCTTCCGCTTGCTCAGTGTCAAAAAGCTGAATGCCTGTAGCTGGGTTGGTCTAAGAGCAGCACATCAGATACATCACAAGCCAAGAAAAAATAAATAAAATTCAGATTTGCCAAAACCAAATCTACCTTCCACCTAATCAACTCACAATTGGATTGTTTTGCTTCTTTTCATTCACACCTAATGAATCAAACAATCTTCCAGAAGGTGATGGCTAATTAGAAGGTCACAGAACAAAAGTACCTCCTGCATGGTGAACAAAGCAGAGATTTTCCAGGGCCATGAACAATGAGGAAAAATTGGTTTGTCTGGTACATGCTTGCAGTATGGGCATTCTAGTGACACTTTCTGAGATTCAAAGGTGAAGAGCAGTAGGCTGCAGTACAGCAACAAAACACCTACAGGAACATCTTCACTATGCTAAAATCAGATGATGCATGCCTACAAGGCAGAACTGCTCAGACCAGTAGCAAATTAATTATCTCATCTCTTGAGTACTACTACAGAACACACAGCTCAACCTGCCATGTTACTACTGCATTAGGAAGGAGAGTTCCTAGAAAAGACAGGGAAATTGAGTATATTCAATGCCAAGAGCAAAGATCAAGTGTGTGCTGACATGTTTGACCATAACTATCTATAGAAGAATGAAGAGGGGTGCCACAGAAAAAAAAAGAGTACCACACGTTTAAAATGCTCTATAGAGAAAAAGATGTTCTTGGAAAGTCCCAGAGAGGTGAATCTAGGTGACCTCAATCTCTCCCTGGGTGAGCTTCACTTCCTCACTGACTATCACAATATTCTCAAGAGCTACCAAGGCCTGTGAATCTATAACTTGGACAATTTTGTTTATTTTTTAAAATGAATTTTAAAAAAGTTATACTCACTTGGACAAAAATTGTTTAAGAATTTCAACATAGAAGCATTTTCTTAAAAAATTTAAATCAACTCATCAGCTACCTTTTGCTTTCTGTTCTATTTTCTGAGCCTTGTGCCTCTTTCTGCTGTTGCGTTCCATTAAATTTCTCTTTGCACCCTTGTTCTCCCCTTTTTTGGCAGCCACCCCAGTCTAGGACTGCTCCAGTGGCATGTGTAGAGGTTGCTGTGAGTATCCATTTGTGCTGACAGTGAAGTCATACAGAACCCCTGAGACAGCACTGTTTGTGGGACAGCTGTAGCTTCTTATCAGCAAGTACTTGATAAAGTACTTCACTTGAAAAAAAAAAAAAAAAAAAACAGCCAAAACCATGAAAAATAATTTTTTTGTGCTTGGTATACATGCAAACCTGAAAAAATTTTCTCAGGGGCATCTAAGGAAACTGAAGTGGAAACTGGGAGATGGCATCTTAGCTTAAGCCATGGAAGGATGTCCTGCTGCAGGTCAGAAGTGTTCTTTGAGCCCATCATATCACATACAGAATGAAGCTTAGAACTAAATGTCTGGTATCTTTTAATGAAAAATTTTCTAAAAGTTGTTTCAGAATGAGAAGATGTGTGATTTAGAACCGCCAGATAGTAACGTATTAATTTAGGCAATGGTTAGTTAGCTTTAGTGTCTCTAAAAAAATCTGCACCTCAATCCACCACCTTCTTTTGGACCTATTTTCTCTATGGTAAGGAAAGAAATATTGTCCTGGATATTACATTTCTACTAGGGAGTAAACATTACCTACCTTAGCCCTGTGTCTTTAGGCTGTAGTTTGCAGACAGCCAGTGGTCACAGAGCTACATCTGAGGAGGTGAAGAGAAGTAACAGAGAAAAGAAGACTTTTGTCAATAAGCTTGAAGCCTCTGTACTGGTATCTGCACCTCTACTGGAATATTGCTGAGTGCAGGCCTGTATCAAGAAAGATTGGGAGCCACAGCCCTCTGTCTTTCTACTTCATGAGTATTGAATCCTTGAAATCTAAGTACTATATTTTACATTTGACATGTAGATAGTGGCAAGAGTTTAAACCAAATGTAAAGGGGCCACTGGATTCCAATAAAAACATACTTTTCTTTTTCAAGAGTAGACAAGCAAAGACTTCCCATATCTGGCCTTTCTGACTAGAAACAGGACCCCGCTTTCACATTTTTGTGATCTTATGTCTGGCATGTACTTCCAAAGTCTGTAACGTTTTTATCCCTGGGATTGAAATGTATCAGTCCCTAGAGGTGATTCAAACCAGGGCTCCCTTGGTAAGGAACCACAAGCTATTCCAAAATTTGACAGAGACATACTTTAGCCACAATACTCAAAACAATAATTGGTTTCACAAAATACAGTTTTCCCTTTTGAAGGCTGAATTGTCTTGGCCAGAATTATATACTAAAACAAGGGTTTAAGGTGCCTTTCTTGGCTCTGCCATTGACTCAATCTTTGCCTTTTAGCAAGCCGTTTAATTTTTCTGTACTTTCATCTTCTCCATCTGTGAATTCCAAATATTAACTGTTCATGGTATTTTCTTGGTGAGACACAAGCAAAACTGGTCTAAAAACTGTGGTCTAAACTTCCTTTTGTCAAAAAAAAATAGGTGCTGGCATTCAAACTAGTCACAATGGAACTGCAGCAGCAAGGATAGTGACATCAACAGCTTGGATGAGAACCTCATAGTCACAAAAATATTTAAGGTCAAACATGAAATTTCCCACAAAAAGGTAGTGTGGTTCCTCTCGTGCCAGTGTCTTGTGAGAAGAACACTTGGATACAGAAAGTCCTAGTACCTGCTTTATTTGATCCAAACTCCAGTGAGTGGTATCACAAATCATTGTTACTTATGGGGTAATTTTCTCCACTGAAGTTTGCAGAAAATCTTTTTGTTCTCCACAATATAGAATTGAAACAAAAGATGTTTCTGCTTTTTGTATATATGCATGTTTTTGCCACATACTCTGTGTGTTATATTTTTAGCTTCAAGCTGGCATAACTCCCAACCACAGGTACAGAATGGCACATATCCGTTTCAAAGGGATTCTAATGCACCAGGTTTTCAGCCAGAGAATATGGAGAGTAGAAAAAAAAAAGCAAATATTATAAAAGAAATCAGGAGTCAAAGTCAAAAACATGGAAACCAAGGCATAAACAAAAACAGAGCCAGATACCACAAAGCCAAAAGGAATCCAAACAACATCCTTCAAAATGTTCGCATGTTTATGAATTTGAAAGGTGTGAAATAGCTGAAAGAGAAATCTGAAGAACATTAAACAGATCTAGCTCTAAAGCAACATCTTAATTTACCTTTGAGAAGAAATATAAATGCTGGAAGATATGATAAGGGTATTTTTCTTTGTACAAATGTTAGGAGGGTTGCTTTAGAATGTGCTGGGTGATGAAGGGGCTGTTGCTGTATCCCAAATCGAGCCACAGCCCTGACTCCTCAGAGCATTGACCAGCTCAAACTGAAGCATTTCTGTGCTATCAGCCATACTTGGGAGAGTTTATTTTAGCACAGCTATTAAAGGAGAAAAGGTGAATGGTAGTTCCATGGCTCCTCTTTTCACAGACAAGAAGTAGGTCGTTTTATAACACTCAAAGCCTGGTTCACTCCTTTACAGTCAGTGGAGGGAGGAGGTCACGTCTTCCAAAAACCTTTTGACATTGCTCCCACAGCTGACTCCATAGTGGGGCCTGTTTCCCCTCCATGGTGTTGAAGAGAGGCTGGGCTAGCCTATTTTTTTTTATTTATTTGGCAAAGAAAATTGGTTCTAGGTTGATCAAAACAATTCACTTTTTTTTTTTTTGCCAAGTGTTATGAATAGCTTTGGCCAAAAAAGGTGCAGGCTTTTTCTTTTTATGTTACAATACTTCATTTCAGTTTATTTCAAAACAGAATGTTTTGTTTCAAAACAGTTATTTGAGATCAAAGTTGCCTAAACTGAATAAAAAAAAATAAAAACAAAATTAAATTAACAGACTCTAAACTGAAGCATTTTTGGAGACTGAATGGAAAGGTTCATTTAACTTCAGATAAAGTTCTGAGAGAGGGGCTTGGTTTTTCAGATCAAAAAAGAAAAGAAATATCTATTTACTATTAATTTAGCTTATGTCTGGAGTTTTGGTTCAGCTGGCTTTTGAGAGAGTAGCCAGCTACAAAGTTCAAATCCAAACTGGAAATTCTCCATGTTTTGGGGAGTAGGAGGAGAGGAAACAGGACGAAGCAAAGAAGAGAGAGGGTGTTGGGGAAAAAAAATGCTAAAAATGACAAGAAGTAAAAGCCAAAAATAACCAGGCTGATTTAAAGGAGAAACATGTCAGCACAGAATTTTCTTAGCATTACCTTATGTATATAGTAGAAACCACTGATAAAACTTACATTGTGAAACACAGAAATTCAAACACAAAAGCATCATGCAGGGCCTTAAAAACTTCATATAAGGGAATGATGTTTAATTAATGATAAAATAAATGAATTCAGTATAGCTACAACATAAAAAAGTTTGGAAGAAATGTTTCAAAGACGTAGTCATAATTAATACAATAGTTAAGAACACTTTCCTATTTTCATTTTTTCTAAAGCAATATGCACAAGAAAAAAGTAATCTTCAGGCTTTTTGAAGGGTTTTTTAATTAGTATAATAATAATAATTACAACAATAAAATTATTATTTCATTTTAAATACATTTCTGTGTTCTATCTCTAGTTTTTGGGACCTCTTTATTTCTGCTCCAGCAGCTGCATTCCCTATCACACTTTGTCACATCATCAGTCATACAGCTACTGAAGTCAACTCCCCCTCTGCAGAAAGGGACACTTGTGAGTTTATATTGCTGCCATAAATTTTTTGGCAGTAAATTTCTTAAAAAATAATCCCATATTCTCCCGTATACAGTGCACAAACTGGCTAATAAAATGATTTCTGCTTGGGGATTTGTGGAATGCCTCCATCTTCAGTCAAACGTGTAGACAGAAGTATCTTGTAAAATGTACTGGAAAGTTCATAAGTTTCAAGGTTTTCAGGAACAGTCCACCTGGTGAGAAAAGCAAATTTAAAAAAAACCCAAACTTTAAAGTTCTCCAAGTTCATCACAATCGTGAGCCAAGGAAAACCTTAATTAGAGTCAATGGAGAAAGCTGAGCAGTTAAGAGCTGGCCTTTTGGGGCTAGCAGCACTCGAAGAAATCCAATTATTAAATAATAAGTTATTTGTGGTTCTGAGGTTTGCATTGTGAATGCTTTATGCCAGCCTCCTCTCCCTGAACATTTTATCTGGAGATGTTTGAAATAAAGCACAGCACAAAGCTGCAGAACTACTTGCAGGTCTTGACATAAATTGGGATCACCTCTCGTCTGCACTTCTGACTCTTAATAACCATTTGGCAGGGCAAACAGAATTTGAGAGGGTATAATGAGCTTTCTAAGAATGAAAATTAACATCACATCTTGCCCATATGATAAATAACCCTTTATTTTTTATCACCCTTTATACATAAACTCAGTAGCCCTCAGACTTTCTCACCATCCTTGGGTAATCTCACCATTTTTTAGGATAGAATGAATAGTGAGTAAAAAATTTTTTTTGAGACTTTTAAACTTTATTTGTGCATGTGTTCCAGTTTAATTCTGTTTTCTCATAAATACATGGAATAGCAAACTCTGGATCTCACAGAGGAGAGTAATTTAAGTGCTGAAAGAAATGCAGTTTATAATTACATAAGTTACTTCAGAGCACATAAAAATACCAGGTCAGCCAAAGGAGAAGCAAAACTAGTATATGGCTTAGGAGGCAGTCTTATCAAATTGGATTAATGAAATTCCTAGAGAAGTAATAACAGTAATCAGTGATGGAAGGACAAGAGGGTGGGAACTCCCCTCACCAAACCTCATAAGTCTAAAAGCTTCCAATTTGGGTACTTTCACCCCAGTGAGTCTGCTGCAAAACCCTAGTGATTTCGCCCACAACTCATTAGCAGTAACAATGAAGAACTGAGAGCAAAGTGCTATCAGGAGCACCAGAGAGCCCTGAAGACAAGAAAGGTTTAAACTAGAGATAAGGACAAGAAGGAAGCAGTTAATGAGACTTAGACAGAAAGTGGGATTATACAAAGAGCCAAGTTTCAACAAATGTGGTAAGAACATTTCATATCTACTGAAAGTGACAGTTATAACATGTGAAGAATGTAAGTGGTTCATGCATTTAAAAATTGAAGGGTTCCTAAGTTCCTCACAAAACCATGATGTTAATAAAAGCAAACATTTCTGCAGAAAAGTAAAAGTTCCTGCATCAGAAATGGAAAGAAAAACCATGGAAGCACCTGCCCTTCAGTGCAACAAAATTTATTGCAGAGGTCAAAGAAAGGCCGAGGAGTTCATAGTCTCCCCTGCACAAATCTTCCTGGGTTGAAAATAATGGTGTTATTTTTTCACTCTATCAACATCATGATGACAAAAAATATCATGTAAACCAAGTGTATGTCAGAAGAAACCTTCTCCTTATCATTATCCCGAGAAGAAAAGGGAGTTCACGTATCTCTCCATCAGCAGCTCTGGTGAGAAGTTTGCCTCAGGGCTATGTTCCAGTACTTGCCCATGCCCCAGCCACTATAGGCTTGTTCCTGTCGGGTGGTGGCCGGTCGTTGAGCATTCCTGGATGCATCCCTGGAGTTTGTTGTGTTACCTCAGGGAACTCAGTTGGGCCAGTAAATTACTGTTCAAGGATGCCTGCCGTTTAATTTAAAAAGTCACTCATGAAATATAAATCTTTCTGCAATGAGGCTTATTTTCTAAATAATTGGTTTTTTCAACCCTGGCCATTAGGAATGTATGTTTGTGAGTTGAGTCGTAATCTCTTAAGTTTTTGGAATCTGTGGGTTTTAGCTCTTTGTCTGCATTCAAGATCAGTTCACACATACATCAGCTAATACACATCAAGTACACAGCATACACACTATCCACCTACACAAACATAAAGAGGTTTCCCAAGATTTATTGTTTTACGTCTTTAAGTGATTAAATTAAGTGATGAAATTTAACTTCCCCTATATTAATTAAATAGGATTTCTCTTTTTCTGATTTTTTTCTTCTTTTCATGTGTGAGAGCAAATGCAAACATAAATAAAAATAGAGGCTCTTTTATCTTTGATTTTTCTTCAGGATGTGCAGATGTCCAGTGTAACTCTTAAGAGAAATTCAAAGGAAGTAAAAGTCTACCAAAAGGGTATGGACATCAATAAATTTTTGTTACTCAGACTGTGATCTGTGAGCCACTTGTGGCCCAAACTACATCAGATATTTTTCTGTGAAATGACTGCAAACAAATTAGAACAGAATGAAAATAAAAATTAGGTGCACTAAAGCAAACAAACAAAAAGTGGTGGGAAAAATGGTACTAAACTAACACTGAAAGGTTTGGCATCATTTCTACTTCATTGTAAATAAAAAAACATTCCAGCACAGCATGAGTAGACACAATGACCACTTTATTGCAGAGGGAAAGGGGGAAAGCTTGGAAAAATAAGAAGAGCTCTGAAACTAGAAAAAAACACTCTGCAGCTGCTGATTTCTAGCAAAGAAACATTGTGCTCACTCTGGAAAGTGAAGAGCGGCTGTCCTTCAGGAAAGAGACGTGGGTCAGCTCTGAACCCTACCCTGGGTGCCTTCCATGAACTTGAGGCACAATTCTTCTGGGAACATTGGTTTCACATCCTCCTTCCCACAGAGCTGGAGTGTGGCTCTGGCTGCCCCTGCCCTGGGGAGAGGCATTTGGGGTGGCAGAGATCTGCTGTGCTCTGCCCAGGGCATGGTGAGGGGCTCTGCAATCGTCCTGGGGCTGCAGCTTCACCAGGCCATGCCACGTGGTCTGCAGGAGTTTTCCTCTGCTTGCTTTCCTCTGCACTCCTCAGATGGACAGCATGTAAGGAAGAGAACTCTTTCTTACTAATAATAGCTTAAATTGTCCTTGTGGGAGTAGAGCAGGCCCATTAACTCCAGTCTAATGGGATAAGGGAATGAAGGGTCAAGCTCAAAAACAAAAAGATATTTTAATATCTCATTTACTTTTTTTCTTTAGTGTTGCTCTTGTGCTCTCTGGACTGTGGAAAATGGACTTGATTTTTGTTTCTAATCTGTTTCTACCCAGTTTCACCCAGCTTTCACAAGTGAGCTCAGTGGTCACAAAAGCAGAAATGGAATATTTCAATCCCATGTCAGCAAGTGTAAGTAACTATAATCCTTTTATCTGTAAGACTTTTCCTTCAGAATAATCTTGTTCTTCTATAGTCTGTAATCAATCACAGCCACAAATCTTTTACTTAACGTAGTTTTTTCTTCCTGAGGAAAAAAAAAAAAAGCCAGGGTTTTATTGTTTTGAATAATTGCAGGTGATGAGAACGCTGAGAGGTGAGAAAGATTGGGAAATTCTTGTTTTCTGAGATACACTAAATGCCTGCCATAGTTTGGAACAGGAAAAAAGTGAGTATAAAGGAAAAGCAAGTAGAGAAAAAGCAGATTCAGTAAGAGTTCTTTCTGAATTTTTACTGTCAGCAGCCATATGTTTAACAAAAGCATCTGGATCAGGAAAATTACAAAGTGGTGTGTGTTTGTGCATGGCATTTTTTTCTGTGAATGAAGTAGAGCATGAGTGTAACAGTTGAAATTTGGTTTAAAAGAAGTGAATATCTTTATTTTTAAGTATTTTCTCCTCTTTGTAGAGACATTTTTGGCAGTACACCTTCTGAAAGACTTGGCAGGAAATATTTCAATCCCCTCCCAAAATCCTGAAGCTAAAGATATTTAAGAGAAGTTTCTGGAGTATGACAATGCCCAAAAATCATTCTTTGGAAGGAAAGAAGTTGTAACTTTCACTTGGTTCCTGGAGATAGGCACCTCTCCATGCAGGCAGCTATACTTGATTGCTTTCTTATCGTCTGAGAACATATTTTAAGCTAATGTCTGGGCATCTTTAGGTAGTCACACTGTGGAGTAAAAGAATGGTGTATAGTGAATGAGTATGCCTATCTAGTTTTAAGAAGAAAAGATCTGTTTTGCCATTATCTCATGATGAGTTGTTTTATACCAATAAACATGGGAATAAACACTGGTAATGAAGCTAAAGACTGTTAAAAATGGTGGTAGAACTTGTCCCAGAAACTCAACCCTTTGGTAATTCAGCTTTTGTAATCCATGGGCTCTAACAGCATCTATGGAGTTTAGGTGCAGAGCATGCAAATAGTGACACATGTGCTTAACCCAAAGCTTTGTAAGCCAGAGGTCTCAAGTGTGTCAGATTTTACAGCCTTGGCCTCTGCTTTGTGATGATCAGTTCTGTTCCACTGAACGCTCCAAATCACCATTGCTCTACTTATGAACTAAACAGAGACTCGTGCCTGTGTGCTCTAGGGTAGGATTCAGGTTATCATTAAATCTGTCTTCAAATCTACTGTTTATAAATCTGGGAGCTTCAAAGCCCTCAGCAAAAACAGCCTCTTTGCTGAAGCTGGGAAGCACTTCTGCGTACCTACAGTTTAAAAACATCTTAATGAAGAGATCCTGCCAGCCCAGTGACAAAGGTAAGATGAACAGAAGTAAGATGCCTTGCTACTCAGAACATTCGTGCCAATATTTGGCACAAATCCTTCCTTAGCTGCAAGGGCCACTCCAGTGGTACTCTACCCTTCTTCCTAGCATGCAGAAGGCAAAGGTATCACCATCACCCTGTGTTTCCCTGCTCTGAGATGTTCTTAAGGCATCAATGGAAATACATGTGTCACTTTTCACTGTCTTACAGCTATGGCAATATAAAACACTACAAGAAGCGTTGAGTTTTCTTTTCACTCATCAACAAGTTTAATTCAAGAGAGAAAATAAAACCAGAGCAAAAGATTAGCATGCTTATCTGAGTGGTAATGTCCCTAAAATACATTTTGTGATCAAGAAGCCTAAGTAATACGTCCACTGTGGCAAAAAGTCCCACAAAATACTTAAGTTTAACATTTCCATCATTTGGTTTACACTTTGGTGAAAGACAATTTGTACTAGGTAGGGCTTGCAAAAGAATTTACTCAATAAATACTATCTCAGATGCAATAAGAAAGAGGGATGGAGTCAAGAAAGGGGAATATTAAAAATATTCTACAGATGTCCTCAAATTCAATTAATTATTTGGGATTGAGAATGGAAGGTAGAAGAGCTGAAGAGAATTGTGGGGATATAAATAGAAATTATGACAGCCAAGTGGAGTTAACAAGCAATGGGACATTTGGCAGTGGCAGTTAGTTGCTTGCATTCTCCTCTTTGGCCAGGACAAGAGAAACAGGAAAATCTGGCTAGTGCTATAAGCTGGGGCTCAAGAGGATTTGGGAACTGTAAAACAAAGTTTAAGGTACAAAATAATTAAACACAAGGCGAAGTATTTGGATAAATTAACTGATTACTTTAGGACCATGGCAATTACCAACATAAGAAAGGCAGATGTTGTGTTAGGATTAACCAAATGTGGTTTTTCCAGAAGTGTGCAATTGCCAAGGCACTGATGAGTCCTCATCCAGAAGACTCTCTACAGCTTTGGCCATGGGTATTCAGAAAAGTTGATGTCCAACTAGGGCAGATGTAGGTGAAAGCTAGAAGAAAGGAGTAAAAACTCTGTCATGCAAGACAGTGGAGGGACATAGTTTGAATTACCTCACATGATTATCCTGAGTATGTTTGTGGCACATAAATGTATAAGAGAAATAAATATTAATGAAAAAGAGAAGAGGAACTAAAATAAACTTTCATAAAGCATCCATGAAGAAAGGTAGAGTAGAAAGTAGATTTCCTATGGCTGTGATATCCTGTAACAGCCTTTTGGTAGGAGTAGTGGAGGCAAAACCACTTGCTTATTTTCAAATAGGTCTTGATCAGTTTGTGAGTGAAATTATATGGTAAGAATGCCTGAGTTTGAAGAGGACCAAATGTAGTGATCTTCCCATCAGGGTGTTTCTAGATGCACTTCTCTGTTCCAGCTTCACATTGGCGAGCTGGGAGGTTGAGAGGTTTGCCTTAACTATAGAAGTAACTCTGCTGAAGGGAGAGAGAGGAAGAAAACTGAACTGTTCTGAACCTTTGCCAAGGCTTTGGAGACATTAAAATAGAAACCCAGGAATTTGTCCAAGATTTTATGTGACCTAGTTCAGCAGTTATGGTTCCCTCCCCCAGCACACACATCTTAAAAAAGACATAGTGGAACTGAAAAATAGGAGAGAGGTGAGTGACAGAGCTGATCAAAGGTATGGAACAGCTTTCAGGTGAAGAATAAGTAACTGCACTATGACTCTTTAGCCTCTAGAGACTTGTATGAGGACAGACACTTTACAGAGATCTACAAAATCAGGCACAGGGCAGGGTCGTTGCACAGGCAATGTGTGGTCTCTGTGAGTGCAACTGGGGGACATCAAAAGGAAGCATCCAGTGGCAGTTTTGAAAAGCAGGAGGCTGGTGTGGAGCTCCCTTCTGCAGGGTGATACAGATATGACAGGATAAGTCCTTTCAATGAAAAGATATCACATCTGGCTAAGTTGCTGAAGCATGAATCGCTGCAGGATGTAAAAGTATTTCTGGGAAGAAGCGTGATGCTCTTCACTATCAACCTCTATTTGCCTCTGCCAATGGCAAGATGCCAGGGTTAGATAGAGTTTTGGCCTGATTTAACACAACTGAGCAGTTCAGAACTGCTCAGTACTTCAATAGCATGCCATGGATCACGTTTGGGATCAGCCCCGTGTGCCGTGCAGTGAGCAAACACAGTCCTGGCACGGTCACACGGGACAGACGTCTTGGGCCACACCTGCCTGACTACACTCCACTGTCTCAAGGCCAAGCTTGCCCAGGCCAACTGGCAGCGTAGACAGAAGGCAGGCAGAGCTGTCAGCTCTGTGTTTTTTAGCAATATAGCCACAGCTGCCGAATGCAAGATACATTCAACAGCTCTTGGCAAATTTTGCTGCTGGAGCACAGCTGAGAACATTTGGAGTGCATCTGCAGGAACATTTGCTGAAACACACCTGGGTCCTACTGTGTTTGTAACAGTGACCTCATAAAAGGGCTGTGGGCCTTAGCTTCTAGTAGCTAGTCCATGTAAGGACAGTTGAGGCTTGTGAGATATTCATGGCTTCAGAGTTACTCAGTTAACAGGGAGGAGTATGGTAAGATTTATATTACTTGCCATTCTCGTGGAGTTAAGCACCACTGGAGTAAGGCAGCATTAAACCAGACATTAAGGTTATGCTAATTGTCTGCACTGTAATCTCTTCTCCAACTCTTTCATCCTTGCTTTGCTCCCCCTCACCTGATTTGCTCTACTGCGTTATCTTTCAGGGCATTATCCAACAAGAATAAAGGACAAGAAAAAAATAGGTCTCTAGGACCACACTATAGTACCAGGAGTGCTTCCAAATTTCTGTGTAAGGTGCACAAGCTGGCCACAGCCCAGTTTCAGATGAGAGTGAGACTGTGCACATGTCAGGCTTCCCTACACCTCAGCTTTTGCCAAGTACCACCCCAACACATTCTCCAAACAAAAGCTCTCCCCACCCACCCTGTGCCCACCACAAGGGCAGTACCCAGGGGTGTAGATGGAGCCAAAACACCGAAGCTTAAGCAACCTGATGCCTGTAGGCCATAAAGCAGTTAAACTTTTAACACTTGAATAGCTCTGCTAAAGCTATGAGTTACTCAATGTTTAAACTTAAGCACATGTTTAATTAATTTGCTGGCTTGGGGCCTAAAATTGCAGTAGCTGTTACCTAAATGCCTCACCTACTGCTGCTCTGTGAACTCCCTGCTCTTTTTTGTGGTCTGGGTCTTCTCTTCCCACATGCACGAAACCAAAACATCTACCCCTGCAGCCAGGGTAACCCAGGCTGCCATAACTCTTCTAACAGCTTCTAAGGAGCTGGCTGCTGGGAGTGCATTTAGCCATGCGTGACCTTACAACTGTCCCTGGACATTGAAAGGCTCTCCTCTTCTTAGCTGGAGAAATGATAAATTTCATTGACACTTCTCCTCATTCCTACGCCCAACTGGGAGCACTTCAGAATTCAAGATAATGTTTTTGTTTCAAGGAATTTTCCTTCTTCTTTTTCTTTAATGGACTGCTTTGCTGCACCAGAAGTTCCTTTACTGTTAGATCCACCATCTCCAACAAGGAAAAAGAGTTCCCTCTAGCCACCAGCTTTTGTAACAACATCCAGCCACCTCCATCCACACTTTAAATGTGGGTTTCTGTTTGCCTAGCAGTAAAACTGTAATCTGAACATCAGTGACAAGTCTACTGAAAAGTTATTTAGCTCCTAAATTATTATACTGGTTTTTCAGAGGGAAGGAAAAACAAATTTATCTAGGGGCAGACAGAATGCCAAACTGAGACAAAAAATATTGGCCATAATAATAAACTGAAAATGCTTGGAATAATTTAGAATAAAATGCTCATTCAAAAATGTTTTCTAGCTTTTGGAGAAAAGCCAGCATAGTCAAATATGTCTGGCAAAAAAATATCCCAAGATTAGAACAAGAAATAATTAGCTTGTAATAGAATTCAAAGAATCCTCATTTTAGTTCTTCAAACAGAGTCAGGAACTGAAAATATTTTTATTTCATTTCTACTTATTTTATATGAATACAAATGTACTTCTGGATTAAATCTTGCTTAAAATCAACCTTCTCAGACTTATTCAGTGATCAATGCACTCGTTAATCCACACTGAGTGTTAGGAACAAGCTCGAAAGAGCAGATCCACATTCCATGTAAAAATGATGCTGAAATATGTCCAGGTTCTGCCAAACCCACATGACTATAAAAAGTCTCTATCAAGTGGTTGAAGCAGACATGGTGTAGACATCTCAAAAACAAACCAATGACCATGTTCAAACACCACTCAGCTGATGATTCTATCCATAACCCAAGAATACTGAGGAAATGAGGGTGGAAGAAGTGATATAAATAGGAGAGTGTGGAGGTAGAACAGAGAAGAAAAATCAATTTAATATAATATTGAAACAATAATTTCAAAGTAAAGCGAAAACTGGAATAATATACAAAGTAAATGATCAAAAAAGCTATAACTTTGAGAGTCTGAGAAAAGACTAGAGAGAGAAAACCAGAAATGATTGCTATAATAAGTACAGAAAAGCACAAGAGAAATCAAATCTGACATTAATTGTAGTATTGCATAGAGCTTATTGCAATGATGGAAAGATATACTGCGCTGTGGGTTGCATACTGCTTTCAAGATTTACATGATGTTTTTGAAAGTTAACTACTCTTTTATTATATCATATGAATAAACCAAAGGAGAGAATGTGAGAAAGGAGAATTACTTGTCAGGACAGTGGAAAATGTGCATCAGTGTTTGTCGTCATATTGGTCATACTCATTTTCCATAGTAACTAGATTATCATTAAAGAATAACAAAAATTCCACATGAGATTTTAATCTCTGCTAGAAACTTTTTGCTGCTCAAAGATGATGCCTTTGATGCCCAGTTTACAAGGCCCTGACAAGTCTAATAGAGAACATAAAGCTAATATTTTTTCATTCTCTTAATTTTTTTTTAGACATTTGGGTTATACGTAACAGTGATTTTGTTAGTCAAAGGGGGAACTGACACCACCAGAGCTGAGCACACTGTCCTCACTGGTTACTCCACTGCCAGGTCCCTCAGGGAATATAGGGCAGAAATCCTTTTTCCTGATGGTGGGATGCAGCCAATTGTCAATTTTGGGGTGTGACCCAACTGTGTGTATAAACAGTGCAAAACAGGTCCTACAGCCACCATGCATTACTGTGTCTACTGGCAAAGAGGCCAAGAATGATAAGTGCACAAACTAGGGCTTGAATTCTCTTTAAAAGTATCTTTTTCAGTGCTCACAAAAACTGTTTCCTTGCTGAAGAAAACACTAAACTGATGGATGCTAGGTGCTAGGATAATTCACCCACTCCATGTTGTACTGGATTTCTTTTAACCTACGGGGCTATCTCACTCTTCAGTCTGGCCTAATAAGGCAGATTTTTTACTCTTAAGCCTTTTGAAGATATTTCTTCAACCAGCACAAGTATTTTCCACTGGGTATTAAACAACTTGCCTTAAAATGGATTTTTATATCTTGGTCAGGCATGTCCTTCAGAAACAACCTTCAGATAACAATTCACTGGTAACTGTTTTTACTTGAATATATAGTTCCTATGGCCTATGGCCAGGTGTGAAATTTTTATCTATTTATAAAAATGTGATTTTAAAAAGCTGAAAGAAAAAATGCTCATGAAAATAAGCCATTCATTTAATGCAAACTATTTATGTATCATGGATTGTTACTAAAATGTGTCTCAAGCAGTGGAGTTAACACTACTGTCTTCCCAAAAAACCCATTTGGTAGATGTAAACTAAATGTTCACTAAATTGTCTTGTGACGCAGGCTTGCTAAAAATGAAAGACCAGCTCCACTTCTTCCATGGTTGTGGATTTCTTTCTGGAGGACTTTCCTTCTTTGAAATACATAGCAGATCATTCATTTTGTGAGACTTGGCAAGATCAGGGCAGAATTCTGAAAGACTGACAGCAAAAATAAATGAGAAGAGAGTAGTTCACAGGAAAAAATACCTTGTGTTTGAATCAACAATTGATCTAAAAATGCTATTTGATTTGCATATAGACCATTTCTGTGACATTTATTTTAAATATTTTTACAAAATGCATTTAAAACAGATTGTATAGGTTGCAAATGAAGTCAGATTAATGTTTCATTACAAGAAAGGGAAAACTGCAAAAACCAATAATGCAGGAAGCTAAATTGTTTAAATTCTAAAAACCTCTAAATCTTTTTGGGAAACTATTTTCATTCCTGCTATTCCTAGCAGAATAATGTTATTCAAGCCTCATAAATGCTGGATAAAGGTTCAGTTGATATCTGTTACAGAAAAATCTTAGATATTAGTTCTTTGATATTCTTATATGCTAGGTTCTAGCCAGGACAGAAGCATGTCCTTTGAAGATTGCCATAGAGTTGGTCTCACTGCAGGAACACCTAACTTTTATAACCTTTACTACCAAAATTGGACAAGATTGCTGGACTAGTTCACAAGAGACAGCTCCAGTGTTCATTATTTTATGAAGTGAAATACAAACGATACCTTCAGATGAGCAGCAAAGTTTCAGTCATAGCAGATTCCAAAAAATACTTCCCCCTTTCATGTGCAAGGTTCAAAGCTTTGCAAGTCTGGAAAGCTCGATAGAGGATGGAGAGTTGGCCAGATTCAATTCATTAGAGCATGTCTTAACTGTCAGCTTGTAAAATAAACTTTCTCCCCCACCTCTTCTACCTCCTTCAAAAAACATAATGCAATCCTGACAGAAAGCTGATAACTTCACCATGCAAAAGGAAACCTGAAATCTGCAGACAAGGATTTTACTATGTGCTGAGCCTGGAAAGTGGAAGGAAAATAATGTAGCATTGTCCCCTACACATAGAATTTCAGGTAGAAATCCTCCAACAGCGTAGGAAATGTGTTCAGGATGTACAGATTCCTGCTTAAGCAGCGATAGACAGTGGCTTATCTGTCATGGCTTGGCTTTTACAGAGCTATACTGTATAGAAAGGAAGGATTCATTATTTCATATAGCTGTCTACCTCTCTATCTCCCAAAACACACACAAGAGTGTGAACATACACATACTCCTGAGATATTTTTCTTTTATGAATTTCAGACTATTTAGAAGCAGATTGCTAATTTTTTAGTCTGTGAATTGCATCTGCTGTCTAGAGTTAGTCGTGCTCTTCCAGAGTGAATGGACAGTTAAACTATACAAAATATTGTGTCTTAAATAAATGTCCTAGGCAACACTATCCTCTTAACATGCAGCTGGGCAATTCTCAGAAGAGATCCCTGCAGGATATTGGTGTTCCTTCAATCATTTTCCTGATCAAATCCAACCCAAAATAAATGTGTAAGCACTGTGCCAGCACAATATTTCTCATTAACTGTCACACACTTGTATGCATGCAGTAGTTGGGATGCAATGTGTATTTATGACTGAGTGTGAATAAATATATATTAGAAACACACCACATAAAATTCTGTACTGGTTAACATTGTGCTGCTAGTTTTAGCACAATGTTTACAGTTTCAGATCTCCCAGATTTCACCATGATTAGAACAGTTTATTCCGTGTACAGTTTACTAGCAAATATTTCAACTATTGAATAGTTTCCTTTGGCAGTGGTTTCCCCATCATGATTGCTACAGTCACAGGAATAAATCTTATGGTTCTTTTCACTATTATGCTACAGGAATAAAGGAGAGAAGACAGAAATAGTTTTATTGTTTCTCCAACTATACAGAGACTTCCAAACTTCTCAAGGATACTTCTGCTACACAAAGTCCTGCCCTTCTATGGGTTTATGTGAGAATTGACTTTAATTTTATAAAAATTTTCTGTTGTATCTTTTTCAATGTTCTATAACCTTGAAATGGTCTCTCTAGAAATGATTTACCCCTCCGGTAGCTGTATATACATCTGGAATAATGACTTGGTTCTTAAACTTCAGGATTGCACCAGCCTTGACAATATTGTGCATTAAGAGAAATTAGCACTTTGTTTCTTCATAATATCGAAGTACATTTCCATGCCTTCCAATCCTGCAGAACTTGAAACATGAGAGATGGAGTGGCAGTGAGCAGAACTGGACTCAAAGACTGAGGATAGGGAGGGAAGAGTAATCTATTCCATCTCACTAAAGCAAGTCTTGAACATTTAAACAGCAGCATCTCCTCAAAACCAGGCACAGGTTAGCTGAGTGGAAGAGCAAGTGAAGAGAGGAAGAATTAAATTCTCTGTTTTCTTCCAGGTATGTTTACTTTGCAGCTGAAGGAGAATTGTTTCTTGCCCATGCTACATCACAAGGAAAAAAGTCAAGAAAATAGTACAGAAAGTATCAATTCCCCCTAATGATATTAATTCCCTGTTTCTAAAATTCTTGCTTGGGTTGAGACCTTGTTAACAGAATATGCCTGAAGAAGAATGGAGTAACTCAGCTGCTTACAGGAGCTGGTTCACTATGATAGTGTTCCCATTGCACCATTTTCCTCATGTAACAGTTCTGTCTGCCTTTGTCAGAATCTGAAACTAGAGCTGCTAAAAAAAAAAAAAAAAAAAAAAAAAAAAAGGGTGTTTTATTCTATGAAATGCCCCAGAATGACTCTCAAAAGACATGTTTCTTGGCTGTTAGGGTGGCTGCCCATCTGGTTATACTTTTCAAGAAAAATTATGATTGAATATTCCTTCTTATGTGAAACAGAATTGCTAATTCAGAAATATCAGAGTGATCTGGTTTTTGTTCTGTCACAGCCTGGTGTTCAGGTTAGTCTATTAAACTACTTCAGCACTTTATTTCACCTACTTCAAATCTGCTGTTCTTTAGCCAGGTTTTGAATACAGCAGTCCCGACTCACACCCCTTGCCATTCCCTCAGATATCTGTAGTTCAACAATCCACTTAGCATTAAACGTAAAACTTTAGGAATAAGCTTTAATGATCTTGTCCTGCAGAAAATGCACTTACTGAATTTGGAAAGAGTCAGGAACAAAATTGGACAAAACCTCTCCAGTTCATGGATCCAGGGATCACTTTTCCTCTGACTGCTCTATGGTTGTGGCACAGCTTCATTGACAGTTTCATATTTTCCTCTTCTCATTTCTCGTGTTAGTCAGTTGCCTGAAGTGTTCATTTTCTTGTTCAGTCACACATGTTCCCATTCTTCCTACTTTTAAAGAGTTTTTATCCATCTTGCTTTCTTGTGAGAACTTTTGGCTCTTGTTATCTTATATATATGAGATCTTCTATACCATGTACTAAGACCAAAAGGAGGAAATTGTGCTACATTTACTAAGTAACATCTTGCTTTGTAAGCGATGCTGCTTTGAGAAAGATGTCTGGATAAAGTTACTGTTAAAAGTGACTGGGGAGCCAGACTTCACCTGTGTGTTTTCTAACAGTGGCAACCTTCTGTTTGCCACCCAAAGTCTGGGAAATTCACATTAACTCACCATTTAGCATTATCTATCTACTTTTGGCTGATCACCTATTTACCTTTGAGTTTTATAAGTAAGCTTGCACCAAGTGCTGATTTAGTGCTGAGTGTGGTTCAGATTAAAGGTGCCTGTTCATCATCATTACAGCCTGTGAACCATCTACTCTGCTAGAACTCTTTCCATTTATTCATTAATTCATGCTTGAGAAATGCTTTAGAATTGTTAAGCAGTACATAAATGCTGATTTATTGTTTTTCTGAAATGTGCTGTTACTGATCATCCTGTTGAGGTTTGTTGCAGAGCTTTCTGGAGATTGTACTGAATGTACTGTGTTCTTGGCAAATCCATGGGCAGGGACTTCATAGCCCAAAGGAAACAGAAGAGAGCTGAGTAATGATGGCACAAACCTTTTGCTTCTTGGACAGAGATCTCAGCAATCTCTGTGGCCCTTGTCACTCAGAGGATCAGAAGGTGAAGAAAGCAGTGTGTTACTGCAGAGAACAGCCTTTCCCTCCTCCCACACACCTTAGGGAGACACTGGTACACCTTCAGCCCACCCTGACTGCACTTGGCAAACCAGGATCTCAGCAAATGCTTTGCCATCACGTTTTCTCTCCTCCTGAGTGCAACAGCAAAGCAGGTTTGGAATCTCCTCCTTACAAGCCCCACTGCTCTCACACATACATCACACAGAGACTCAGATCAGTACTAAAGTAGGATTTCTTGGCATCACATACTGCATGACTCAGTCTGGGTGGTCAACATCCGTTTGCATCTTTAAAGGAAAGACAAAAATCCAACTATATTTTCAAACAGAACAGAGTTCACCAGATAAAGGAAATGTTTTTTCTTGTATAACATGGAGGTTTACCAGGCTGTTAAGCTGAATTACCCAGCCAAACCCCAAAAGAGGTCCTAAATGGTGGCATCTCTGAGGGATGCCAGTTTGTGCCTGTATGGAGCAATTTTCTGCCTTTTGGAACAGTCTATCCATAATCTAGCAGAATACCTTAAAACCAGGCTACTAGAACCAGACCAACTTTGGAGACACTGACATCAAACGGTTAAGTAATTTATTACAACCCCAGAAACAAAAATAGAAACGTAAAATGGAACACCCAACTTTGTCTAAAATTTTAGTTTCATTCCTAGCTGCTGACACTGATCTTTCCCCAGGCTGTCCCCCTCTGTCTCAGGCAGAAGCCAAGCTCACACTGTCAGCCTGCTGCTGTGGAGAGCTGCCCTGTAGAAGACCTGAGCCAGCAAAGCTGAGGGACCAATTTGAGAAGCAGTACCAGCATGGAACAGACCTGTTGCTATGGTTTGTCTGTTGTTTGTACATTAGCTTGTTCATTGAAAGAAAACTCAGAGGAAGGCCATTTTAATTTTATTCCTCTCTGTTCCTATAATTATAATTTCCTGTAAAACAACAATACTTTAAACACACTTAAGGGGTAAAAGAGAACCAGTCTCATTGGCAGGAATAAAAGCTGTATCCCACCTACCAACAGAGGCTCTTCCTGTAGCAAAAATGGAAAATGGTGCCTGAAAAGGATTTTAACTTCACATGCCTGTTGTTCTTCCTTTTGGAAAATCCAGTTTCATTGGCAGTCTGTGATACATGACTCTCTCAGCCTAACTGTGGCATATAGAAAAGGAGTCCTGTTGCCATACAGACTACTTCAAAATAGGTTACTCAAAGATTTGTTGAGAGAAGAATGCAGAATTATTAATGAAAAGTTTGTCCTGCCTAACATAACCGTGCTGAGCTCATTCAAACCTAGCCCAGCTATGAATGAAACCCATTCAGTTTAACATAGGAAGGGTTTGCAGGATTCAGATTCCAAGTTTGACACAATTAATAGTGTTTATAAGTTCAGGAATGTTGCTGTTAGGATGGAGTGTATTCAAGACAAGTGATCATATTTCATAGCACACTTAGAGGGTGAAGAGGCACTTGACATAAAACACTCTTGTTTCCATAATTCAAATCATTTGGTTGTTTAAGAAGATTTATATTTTCTTCAGCCTCTTTCCCTCCCTTTTCCTACTAGTTTCATATGTAACGTAAATTTTATTTTTCTCCTATTCCTTTCCTTTGGGAGGATCTAAACAAACAAAAAACCTCCCCAAACTATTGTGATGTGAGTTCCAGCAAAACTGAATAGCAGCAAAACTAATGTATGCTTTTGCATTTAGTGTTTCTGCAGCTGTATGAAACAAACTGTAGCACTGTCATGAATTTCATATAGTGAAATGTATAGCAATGATTCTGCCTGTTACAGGCATAAATAGAAAGAGAACATGCTAAGAAATCCACATACAACCAGCATATCTTGAAACAAATCAGAAGAAAATAAGGAGGCACTTGAAAAAATGAACATAGAATTTTGTAAATGCAAATTCTGCAGTCAGAATAACTGTAATATTGACTTTTTTTTTTTTTTTTTGCACTCACAGAATCCTTTTTTTACCACCCTGGAAATGCAACTAAATTAGGACTGCTACTGAAATATCGTCCTGACTTCACTCTCCTACAAATCCAGAACATATTAACAATAAAGCAGGCTCTGCTTCAGGAGAGCATCTATACTTAGGTGCCCAAGTTCCACTAAAATTCACTTGCTTTAGATCATACAGCTGCTGCTTCATGTTGGGGACAAAAAAAGATTAAAAAGTTCTATATGAAGGAGATATTTTTCAATAAAGTGTACCGCTAAAGCAAGGAAGTAGGCATGTAGAAAATGAAAATTTTTTTAGGCTGTAAAAAGGACAGAAAAGTTATCTCAATTACAGAGAGGCATATAAATGTGATTGATGGGCTGGGATAAAAGCAAGAGAAAAGCAGAATCAAGACAGCTTCAGAGTACAGGAAACAGCCTGTCCATCAGATGCTATGTTTACATGCCACCCCCAGTACTGCTGCAAAGCTGCTGGAACAAGAAAATGTTTCATGAAAGACCAATTAGTTAGATATTTAACATGTATGCCAGAAGGAAAACTTGGCCTTGATCGATCAACCTGGAAAGCATGTTTACCCTGCAGCATTTATTGTATTGTGGTTCCTCAGCTCCTCTAAGAGGTGAAAGCACTGGCAACACCTTCTGCCAGAGGCCCTCAGGGGCCGTTTAAGGGTCTTCTTGAGATAAAAGCCTAGCCTCAAATTAACATGAATTGAAGATTTAAGCTGAAAGGAACTCTTAGCAGATGCAAAAATAATATTGATGGAACTGAGGCAATTGCAGAGCCCTAGACCTGGAGTGGAAATGAAGCAGCCTTACTGGGCACCTAACACACACTGCACTCTACCCTTTCAGGTGGTAAGGCTTGGCTTGTGCTTTTGTTCTTTACCAAACCTGAAAACTGAAGAACAAAAAAACAAAACCAGAGTTAAACAAAAAACCAACCAAAACCTAAACTAACCAACTAGCAACAAAAACCCCACCAAGTCTTCCTGAACAAGGAGCTCCTTTCAGCTGGATATTAATTAGAGAAGCAAACGCTGAATCTCCTGGCCCTCTGCTGAGCTCCTCGCACTGCAAAGTACAAAGTGAGGGCCTGCTGTGTGGGTAAACTGATGACTCACTTTTAATATCAGGTTGAGGCAGGATCTTGAAGGCTGCCAAGTTAGCTCTACAGGGATCCCCACTTCAGCCCACTCACATTTCCTAATAACAGCGCAGCATTTCAGCAGGCAGCGCTTAAGCGGGGCGCTTTGATTTGTAAACAGAGGCGGTCTGGGCAGGAACGCACCGGTGCGGTGAGCTGGGTGATGTCGTGAGACAGCGAGGTATAATGGCAGCACTGCTACTAAATGGCCAGAGGATATTGCTCAAATTTGAATGCGACAGCCATTAATAAGTGATAATTTTTAATGGTATTTTAAAATTCTACCCGTGCTTTCTGGGGTCCCAGGAGAGGTATTACTGCCCCTCTCTGAATCACATGGAGAGGAAAAGGCTGCTGGTAAATGCATGCCTGCAGAAGTACACATTTTAAAGAATTTTAATTTATCGTTAGATGACCAAAAAATATTTTTTACAAAATAGACTGCTTGTTCCTGTGTTTTGACATAAGGGCTTAAGCCGTCATGCTTGCTGGAATAGTTTTATGGGTTCTTGAGACACTTTACTTCAGGTCCCCATGTCTTAGCCTGGTAAAATTTAGGATGTGCAGAAACATCCCAGAGTACTGACTCACTCCTGGCAGATTTGGCTCTCATTCTATCCTGGCATTAGCTACAACTCATGCACTGTTGCCACGCAGATCAAAAGATGCATGTTTATTGTCTTGGTCACATGACTGAAAATATATCGCTGTGCAAGTTCTGCATTAGGCTTCCTGCTTGAGGAAAAACCTCTTTCAGTTTAGACATAAAAAGGTTTCTTAAAAGAGATGTCTGATTTTAAGACTCCATTGCCAAGCTGATTGCAAATCCAGTAGTGTATTCTGAAACTTTAAACAACTCTGTGAAAGATGTTTAAATCCCTACCCACACTTCTTACTCCCCTCGCCCACTTGGCTAAGGCTTCAACTTTCTTTGTGGCAAGCAGTCTTCCACATGCCTAACACTTGGCACTCTTTCAGAATTACAGTCTTGTGCCTGTCCCTTATGCACAGCATAATGTGCAGGAGGTTTAAGTCCTGTGGTAGGAAATGAGTGCTTTTTCCCTCTCACTAAATCACTTTTATTCCACTGGGCAGTCACAGAAAGTGAGGAGAAAAGATTATTTTTAAATCTGAACCCAGGCAAACGAAAGGAAAAGTCCTCAGCTGACTGGTGCCAGTGCACCCACCTAATCTCCCCAGCCAAAATCCTGGGTCAGGAAGCATCCACCACACTCTCAATCCACTTCTGTTTCATGTAGTAGGTTGTCACCCTTAGCTTCCTGCTAGGGTCATGCTCCATGGACCTCAGGAGGTAACTTCTCTCCACATTAAGGTCCTGGATAAGGTACTTGATAATCTTCTCAGAAGACAACACAGGGGCATTGGTTTTTTTTAGCAGTTTTCTAAACGAGGCCCGCGTTAAAAAATATCAAGGAGCCATCTATAGATATAGATGTCTCAGGGCATTCAGGATAGTAATGAGAGTCAGAGACAAGCATGAAAGAGTCTGTGGATGAGAAGTGGGAATGAGATTTACTGTATCATTTTCATCTCTCATGAACATCACAGGGATAAAATGACAAGCTTTTGTAATGCCCATGAGAACATAGGGCATTGTGAGGACATGGCAGCACAAAAATGAAGCAAGAAGCTTTCTTATCCTATTGCATTTGAGGAACGGAAGATTTTAACAATTGTGGGGTTTTTTTTTTGGTTCCCACCCCATGTAAAAAACCAACCCAAAACACCTTTTTTCCCTCCAAAATAGCCATGAGTCTAAAAGGCAGAGAACTCACCTGGGATACATAAGTAAGAAATGCCAGTGCCAGAATAGCTTATTATCAAGGCTCTTGCCTTGGCAAGAAATAGACAATTTTCTGGAACCACAGTCTCTCCCCAGGAGCTGGGGCAATTTATCAAATAATCTCCTTTTCTGCAAATTTTGGGTGTTTTAGTATCAACAAATTTTCTGCCAGTGCTTGGCTCGAGTGAAAAGACACTGGTGCACTGACATCAGGGAGTTTGCATTGCTTGTGTCTGCTGTGAACTCAGCACTAGTTGGGAGGTTTCTGTAAGGTCCTTCATAATGTAGAATTCCATTTACTTTTTATCCACAATAAATTAGCAAGTTCTAAATTCCAGCTGCTGGATTGGCTTGGAGATTTGACTTTATTTGACTGCTTTATAATTGTAGTAGTGACATGTAAGAGACTTATTTTAGCATCTGAGAGATTAAACAATAGCAGGACTGCCAGGTCTCTAAAGAATCCCATGTGGCAGTAAGAAGTGCAGATTCAGCAAACCTCTGTTCTTTCTGTAGCTCTAGTTCTGCAAAATGAATGTATATATGAGCACTTCAAACTAATTGTGGATACTGAATGACAAAGATTATCGATATATTTGAGAGTTTAGAAACGTAATTGCTATGAATTTGAGAAAAAAGTATAAGTGATTTCAAGGAAAAAGCTTAATACCATTATATTATTAAAGCAGGCAGTTGCAGTATTTTGAAAAAGTACAAGAGAGCTGTAGTTCCACAGGATTACAAAACCCCAACTTCTTATAGAAATTTTTGTGCTTATTTTCTTGCTTTTCATCCTAGACTATGGCAGAGTGGCAAGGACTCCTTGTCTACAGATGTTACCAATTGTCATAATTTACACGAAAGATGCTCAGATACTTTGGTAATGAGCAGTAGGCAGGTTAAAAGGGTAAGAGCAACTCCATTTTTCTAATGAACATTTCTGATTTGACACTACTGCATGAATAAAAAATTATTAGCACCTGATAAGAGGCCAGATATTGCAATACACCAGTATGAATGACATTCCTTCCCTGCTTGTTGTGCCTGTTCATGGACTGAGCAGTGAATGAACGTCGTGAATGCTGGTGCCTGTTACCACCAAAGCCAGATAAGATAAATCCTTTGCTATTTAATAAGATGTTCTGATGAAGATTCTGGGAATCAGGAGGACCTCACCTATTTCTCCAGAGTAGGATTTCATCTCTAGTGAATTTTAAGGTCAGAAGAATGAGTTCAAAGACCACAACCACTTCTCTCTGCAGGTATCAACATCATTTTGCTAATCTAATTAACATCCAGAACAATTTAAACAATACATTGACTCAGCTGCTCTTGGAGCCCCATGGCACCTAGTTAAGTTTCTTTCCAACACTGCTGTAAATCAAAAGAGAAAGTCTAAGGTCACTGTGTTTGCTGTATGTTTCAGTTTGGGACCCTGATTGCTTTACCAACTGCTCATTGATGTTGTTTTCATTACTTGCTAAGGAATACTTCATTCCTTGCTCCAAGTTTTTCATTTGTATCCTCACCTGACATGCAAGGTAGCCTTTAGCTTGAATATAATATGCTTAAATTTAAGAAACAAAAAACAATTCAGGGAAAGTACTTGCAAAGGACAAAGCATACAGCTAAGATTTAACATAAGCAGTAGAAAACCATGTATTTCTCTGATGTTTTGCTTTTAAGATGGTTTCCATTCCATCTGGGCACCATTCCCATTCTTACAGGGAGTAGTACAGACATATTGTTTGAGAGGAAAGTAAGAACTTGGACAAAATCTTCAAGAACAGTTTCTGTGGAGAGAGCAGCCCAGCAAAACAAAGTGATGGATAAAGAGTGGATCAAAATGTTGTTGGCTTGAACTGGTAGATGGCAAGGGAAAAGCAGGAGAAGAGAGAGCAGATGGGCCCAGGGCAGAATCAGTCTCAGGACAGATGTCCATCACTGGCCTGGCTGGGACAGCTCCTCTGCTCTGGGCTGGGGTGGTTCCCAAGGGCAATCAGAGACAGAGCAGTGTGGGGATCTCTAACATGGAGTTTCAGGCAGGTCTGGGTCGTGATGCATTCTGTATTCAAATCAGTACCTTTTATTGTGCTGAGAAAGTGTCTGGGAAGAATCAGCGCCCAGCTGTGCAAATGTTGTCACAATGCAATTTCTAAACCAACATTAAAAAAACAGTGAAAAACAACTTTCATCCACAGTAGATATTTCAATTTCCCATCTAGCAGACCCTTAATATTTTATACCACTATTTAAGTAGTTTTTGCTGTCTTACATTTGTTCTGCCTTTCATATAATACTGTGCATACAATTCTGTTAAATATGAAGAAACCCCAATAGTATAATTAGGAGTCAATGCAAGGTGAGAGTATTAATAAGATTTTCTTAAGTCTTCTATTCAAGGAGTGTTTTTTCTTGAATAGTAATTACTTATTTATAGACAAGACTGTTAGAGCTGGCAAAACTTAAGGAGATTACAAAAACAAGGGATTTGATGTAATCCTGTGAGTTTAGACACACAGATGCTAAATTTTCTTCCACTAACAAAATGCTGCATAAAAGAAATAAGTCTTGCAATGAAATCAAATATATTTATATTTAATATTTGGTCATCCCCATGAAATTTTTTTTTTCACAATATTTTGCAAATGTCAACACCTATAAAATACAGCCTCTGTATCTGATATCCTTTGTGCAAATACCTTTTAAAATACCTTTCTGAGACACTTCAGGCAAGTAATCTTCAACTTTGTCACTTTTCTGTGTGATTGTTTGCATTTATAAAATTTCCCTAAATGCTCCTAAAGTCCTCAGTGATTTTTTTATTCTGGTTTTGTGGTATATATTTGGCAATAACCCCTATGCTTGCATGCTTGCATACATTGTCCCATTGTCTCTGCTGGGAGTTGTATACATATTTTGCAGGGTGAACACATTATTTATTTCTATATTATTTAATAATCCTTTCCTTGAATGGATTGCATACTAAAAATATTATTTGTGACCTAAATCGAGGCTGCAGCCAATATTTTATATGATCACACATTGC
Source organism: Urocynchramus pylzowi (assembly GCA_013397555.1). Taxonomy (NCBI): domain Eukaryota; kingdom Metazoa; phylum Chordata; class Aves; order Passeriformes; family Fringillidae; genus Urocynchramus; species Urocynchramus pylzowi. The sequence goes on from VZRH01006480.1 coordinate 169,125, forward strand.
AGACATGGAATAGATTTTAGTTTTAAGATTCACAAACCACTCTTGAATTTAAAAGTGTAAGGACAACAGAGGACTCAAAAATAATGTGAATCTGGCTTTGAGATGACTCTGAGAAGCTTCTGCTGCTATAACGTAAGCAGGAGTCATAGAATCATAGAATCATGAAGGCTGAAAAAGCCTCAAAGATTGTCGAGTCCAAGCATTATGTTCTGAATTTGAAAAGCATCTGGCACCATGTGAGTGTAGTTCTGACTTGGATTGGAGGATGTACTGCAACATACTTTTATTTTTATCCTCAGTGTGTAAATGGATTTCCCTAACTGTAAAATCTAGTTCAATGATTGAACTAGTCAAGTTCGACTTCACTGCCTTGAGGTGTTTTGTAATTTAAACATACATGGTTTATAATTCTAGGGCATATCTGTTCTGTATGTCTAGTTATTAATTTCTAATTTTCATAGAATCTATCAAATTGTAAATAGACATTAGATGTAATTTTTTAAATCCTCTCTGTCCAAACAAATCATAATTCAATGGATAACGTGCGGGTTTTAATTGGACCAAGAAGAACTAAGAATGGGGTGTTACAGCTGCAGTGAGCATGGCCCAGTGCCACCCAGAGGGTTTGTCAGAAAGATGACATTTCAGCATATCCTCCATTTTCAAAAATCTCCAGAAGACTTTCCATGGCCAGCTGTAACTGCAACCCCATCATAGACACAGCTGTGGAATGAATGGGATTTACCACTGCCACTTCTCTTAATCTCCAGAGGATTTCTACTCACACTCTAACTAGCTCACCCTGTTTCATTTCATAGCAACTCAGTTACTGGTAGACCTGTGAGACGACAGGGTTGAATGGGCTGCTGTTCCAGGAAAGCCTCTGGGAGCTGGAGGGGCTGTGCCAGAGCTCTGGCAGAGTGACCTGCAGGCTTGAGGCTCCTGCTGGACTCCCACCACTTGCCCACCTCCAAGGGCTCTGATGGAAAGCCACAGCCCAGTCCTTTGGGCTCATAACAAGATGCAACCCACTTGAGAGAGTTAAAGACAGGATGGAAAAAGGCAGCCAAACCACCAGGATCAACTTCTGTCCTGACTACTGGTTCTGGAATAATACCTCACCTGAAATACACACTCCCAAGTTTCTCCTCCAGTTTCTGGAAGTGGTGGTTATTTCAGAAGAAATCAGTAAATGTCAGTGTGCATAAAATATGGGGCAGATCAAATAAAGGTATTTCAGTATTAAAAGCCATTAATTTTGCACAACATACATTTGAATTATAATATTATTAAATTCCATTAAGCTAAAATGATATATTTAACTCAGACTTCAGAGTGCTAATTTCATAGTCCCCTCCAAGCTGTTCCTGCAAAGGTGTTAGGGGTAATTAACTGCCATTTTCTCAGTAATTCAGAATCTGCAATCAATCAAAATGCAGGGCCTGGGTGATTGTAGAAAACAGTAACACTTAGTTTATTATGTAGTACATTTTTATTCTGATTGTTTTATGATGGGATCAGCTACACTTTTTCCTCAGAATTTATTATGCCTACCCTTCAGCCAATTAGTTTTTCTCACTTTATTTTAACCCAAAACCTGGTGAGTTTGTTATATATATGTGTAAGTTTGCCTGTCAGTTATATTGGTCATAGACCTGCAGGACTGCGTGTGTTTAAACAATTAGGAACCCAGTATTGTCCAGAAAAATGGAAACTTTGCTTTCTTAAAGCAGTGTTTGTTCTTTAAAATATATGAAGGGAAAAAAGGAGAGCAATGGGAAGGCTATTTCCCATAGCTACAAGTGCCTGGCATGGAAGGATGCCCAGAACCAGGTACAAGCTGAGGAGTCCTGGTCTCCAGTTGCTGGCTGTGGTACCTGGATGGGCTGTGCCTCCAGGCTGTGCAAGCACTGCCAAATCAGTTGTCACCAAGGCATTGTGATAATGATGAAGCCGAGATATTTGATCTTCATATTCAAAATCAAGCACAGAGGTAGTATTCCCACTGAAGTTCTCATTTACTTTTGGAACTCAATCCTGGTGCTTTGGCACATGTTGACTTTACAGCTAGTCTCGCAGGGAAGGAGATTTTAAAATTATAGCCAGTTAAGTGGGTGGTTTGCTGAATGTTACTGGTGTGGATAACAGTAGCAGGCCTCCAAGATGGCCTGATGGGAAAGTATAATTGACTTAGTCCATTTTTGTTTTCTAGCCATTTAAACCTGCATCTGGAAATCCTTCTCTAATTTCACAGCTGTGGTGTTTAAACATATGGGGTTGCAGTGGAGTTTAATCAGTATTAATGAAAATACGAAAATTCTGAAGCAAATCAAACTTTCTCAAGAAATTTACCAATGTAAAGCTATAAGAAGGACAATACTGAAAGACTCCTGCTGTTCCTGAGAGTGTTGGTAGAAATTATTGTCCCAGTGTGATAATGCTGACTGGACATTGTGCGATATTGTTCAACCACAGCACTATAAACACCTTGACTAGGACATTATTTAACATGAGTATCATTTTAAAATCTTGCTACCCTATTTTATTGGCTCCAACACTCTGGGTGCCTACAAGCCCAGCACTCAAAAGCAGCTCTCAGGTGGAGCCTGTGCTCTTATTCTGTCACTGCAATACGGTGTGCCCTGTGTGAATGCATTCAGAAGTCCTTGTTGGACTTCAGAAGTCCTGGCAGGACTGGGCATTGTGTCTGATTTCTCAAGGGCAGGTTAGCACATTTGGCAGATCTATAAAGAGGTCCTTTATGGTCAATCTCTACTGTACTGGTGCTGCTGCTGCCCTCTACTGAGGGCAGAGACCATTTGGCTGAAGGATGGGGTTTGTCTGACTCCCACCGCTATTATTTTCCTTTATTGATCTATAGTGGATAAAAAGACATTTTTTGATGGAGTCACAGTCTAGATCAAGAGTATGACACAGTGTACTGACTGGTGGCAGACCCAATATGTCTCCAAAGTACAGGTTTTGCATACAAAGGAATTGTCCCATCAGCTAATGACAAAGAATATGGAGGCAGAGGATATTCAGATTTTAGATTGCATCACTAAATGTGGTCCCGTTGGGATACACAAAAAAACCTGAGAGAATCAAAACAAACCCCCCGACTTGAAGCAACTGTTGTTTTAAAGGTACACTATATTACTTTTTGACTCAAGTACCCTATTTGAATCTGAATAATCCTAATGACCTCACAAAGTATCGGGGAACACAGAGTTTGGCAAGATAAATTGAATATTTATTTCCTAGAAAGCTTAAAGAGACAAGATATTCAAAGAAGTGACACAAAATTGAGATTTTACAGTGTTCTAGGTAAATGTTAGATAAACATGAAAAATAGCAGTGTTACCCTTGTGATGGTTGCAGTGATGTAGCCAAAAACTAACAAGTGGTATTTCAGTCTATCTGCCATAGCACCCCACAGCCTTATTGGGTTTTTTCCCCTTGAAAAAACTGTGCCAACATATATTTCTCTTTCTTGGTTCCAAAAATAGAAGATTATATAGAGAGAGGTGAATAGAGGTCTCTTATTTCCTTTAGGGTGAAAGAGAAACACACAGGGAAGTGGAGTTATTAAGAAATTTTGAGATAATGAAGTTAGGAACAGATGTTGCTGTTTATTTTTAGTTCTCTCTCCCCCCTCCCTATGATTACAATAAATTATCTCTTTTTGCTATGATTAGGGAAGAAGGGGATTACACCAAGGTTAGACAGAAGCATCAGATAAAACTGACTATAACCCCACTTAAATCCTCTATTCAACATTACTCTGAGGTGGAATTAAAGCTTCTGTGTAATCTGGTGCTTTAAATTAATGAAGATATCAGAGAAGTGCACTGTCTTAGACACACTTCAGGAAAAAATGAAGAGAATTTTCCATCTGGTGTTTGAATTCTGGTCTGAATTAACTATATCATCACATAATTGCCTATTTTATGTTGGTTAAAACATGAGAAATAGGAAAGGCAAGTAAGGATTAAGAGATGTCAAAGTAGAGGTCATGTCAAAAAATCCAGGGTTATTCCACATACTGTGCAACTGACAGTATAAAAGACATTTTTATTGTTGAAGAGAAGGTTAGTTTGTCTGAACCATTCATAAGTCTTTAAGAGTAATACCAAAGAAACAATTTAGTTAGCTGCATTTTTCACTGTTCATCCTGTTTTCCTGTTTTTTTCATAATTGAATTTAGAAAATTAAACTAGACATTTTTACAGCAGACTTTTAGCCCTTTGCTCCAAGTGTGTTTCCAATGTTCCAGAGTTTAGAAAAATATCCTAATCCACAGCTCCTTGCAACAAACCCCTTAAGAATTCTAGGCTGAATAAAAGTATTGCTAATCATATTTATGTTATCTTCTAATACAAGCATAGGGATCAAATAGATAGCAAAAGGTAAAAAATACTAGGCACAAACCTCTGTGTTAACATGATTATGACAAATTGTTTTCCATCTTCAGTAGCATTAACTTCTATGATAAATACCCTGGCTCATTAAGAGTTTCCACTTTGGAAACCCTGCTGTCTTAGAATCCAAATATATTGTGGTTTTGTTTGGGGGGATTTATTTTCTTTTTTATTCTTTTTTCTTTGTAGTCAGACAATTCATGTTATTTATCTGCTCCACAGAGGAAAACCATGAAGCTTCAGCAAGGTGTAACTGAGAGGAGACGTTCAGACCTTCAAAAGCCAACAGGGTCTAAAAAAATATGAACTAAACCCAAAATTATTGGAGCATCTCCACCTAGCCTGAATCACTTGGAAAATCTTAAACAGGGCCAAAATGTGTGTGAATTGTCACCAGCCATGCAAATACATCTTTTAAGAGGTATTGCTAAGTTTCCTTTTAATTTACGAACTATTACTTCTCACAAAACCATACGACAAATGGCTTTTTACTTTCTCCTCCCATAAAACCATACAAAGCTTTTTGCCAGGCTAGGAACCATTAGCAAAAATGTTAATGTTAGTTTTGTATAGTAGGACTCTATCTCCTGGGACATAGATACAGTAGCATGATTTAAAGCTTCGCCATAGTAAGGGTCTTTAAGTTTCTGCACACGCTGCAATTTTAATAGAATGTGTACATTCTTTCTGCACTCAAATGTTTTTTTGCATTATACTTTCTTCTATTTAAAAAATGACACATATGAAACTGTACTTAGAATCTTAAATAAGATATGAGCACTTCATTATACAATTCTCATACTTTAAGGAATGATTTCCTTTAAAGTGATTCAAGCTGAAACTTGGCACACAAAGTTCTAATTGGGGAAAGGCTGGGATGCAGAATGGTTTTACAAAGTCTCACATAAATCAGTCTTGTCATTTTTTAATTATTTTTACAGAAGAGTACGACATCCATTTTTAGTACCATTTCTCGTTCTCTTAATATTTGCCAAGTCTTAAATAAAAATAAGTTATTTTTCTGAGTTGTTTTCACAGTATTTTCTTGTCAGTTTAAATAATTTCACCTTAAATAGAAAGTTTACAAAGTCACAAATCCTACTTAGTACTTGCTTTTCTTCTCTCAGAGCATGCGTAGTGATGAACGTTTTAAACTAATTTAGTGATGTGAAAAGTGCCAAACTGTCAGATGTAGAAGCTAAAATAGTGTGTTTGTGCTGAGGAAATTTTATTTTATTTTATTTTATTTTATTTTATTTTATTTTATTTTATTTTATTATTTCATTTTATTTTTAAAATTTCAGTTGGAGGCTTCTCCAGTCGTACACCACAAAATTACAAAGGTCTGTAATTTTGGCAGACATGGGAGCTGGTGACAGGGATGAGGCTGGTAATGGAAGCATGCTGGCTCATCTGTGCAGCATAAAATATGACCTGGCCCACAGCACTGTTTTTTAAGTACATCTAGGATACTACTCTCATCAGACTATCCAAAACTTTGCTGAAAGCAAAGCACGCTGGGGTAAAAGAATGTTTGAAAGAGACTCATTGCCAATATGCAGCAAAAATATCAATTTAATTGCCCGTGATTAAACACAGGGTGAGCTACTGTTGAGACCTCTTAGCCAGAAACTGTCCCCAATTGCTCCTCTGTAAATCTAATTATTCAGTTATTTTCACAAAGGCAAAATAGTAGGATATTGATTTTCTCTGGGTAAGGACAGCAACTTTTGTTCATTTCTTACCAGTTCAGTAAAGAATATAAACCTTACTTCACCTATTTCCTCATGATTTATTTTTCCTTCTTTAAGTTAGGAAGTCGTTAATCTATGTGTTCTAAATATCTACATCCAAAATGACTAGCAATGGACAGATTTCCACAGATACATTTAAGACAAAGGATGGACCTAATTCTTCAACTGGGCTTTTATTCATTTTAACTGTAGCTTGTTATTGCTTTTCATTACAAACAGTACAGTACAGAAAGAGCAAACTGTTCCACTTCTGGGGCAAGTACCTACATTCACAGTAACAACCACTAGAGTTATGTGAATTAGAAAATACCAAATGCCAATATACCTTAAGACCACTGTTTTTATTTTTCATTAAATTTATATTCTCTTGCCAGAAGCATTTTCTTGGTAAAAATAATTCAAATCCTTTTGGGGGTTCTTTTTTTTTTTTAAACTATTTTTTTAGATTTAATATCTGCTACACTCTGTTCAATGTCACTGTGTTAGCACAGGAATATGGCTATAACATTCTTGCATGTGAAACTGTACATCAGGCACATTTTAACAGATTTATGTCATCAACCCCTACACAGTATTAATCATTCTTCAAGGTCATTTTTAGCTACCAAAGTAAGAGCCTTCGTAAAATTTCCAAGGCAGCTTTCAAGCCAGGCCAGTTGCAAGTTTTCAGGTGCTGGGAAAAAAATAAAAGAAGAAGCTGAGGAATTCACAAAATAAGTTTCTTGGCAAAGTGTCCATAAAGGTCTGTGATGGGACCATTCATCAGCATCCATGTAAGCTGTCTCTGTTATGAAAACCAGGGCACATTTAAAGGAAAAATAAACAGATTTATCAGTCTGATTGCAATTTTATGAAGTACAATATTGAAAGGCTTCCTCTGTCTGTTTCAGACACTGACAAGATAAACTAGACATGGCTAAGGTGGAATGTGTCACTTCTGTCAGGTGCTGTGATAAGTATGAAAAGCCAGGTATGCTTCACACATGGACTCCAAATAAATTTCAGACAAGGTTTATGTTCCTTTATTTTGTTTTCCACGTTTCATCATTGCTGAAGCAAATCAAAGACACCAGATTTGGGGATGTTTATTACCACACCAAATGGCTGAGGCCTGCAAGTATGGAAAATCACATCAAACTTGGGTTTATGTGAGACCATGCTGACATTTAGCAAAAAAATATTTCAATTATAACTGCATTGAGAGTTACTCTGCTTGCTTTACATTTTGGAGGACTTGGTAGCAGGACAATGCTGGCTTTCTGGGTCAAATTCAATTACAAAGGCTGTGCAGGGACAAGAGGCAGCCTGGAGAACGATTATACACTAGCGTTTTACTGGCATGTATGTACCAAGTATCTGCTGTGGAGTGAATTCAAGATCTGATCAAAGCTCACAATGTCACTACATTAAGTTTAGGATGATTTTTTCATAAAGAAACCTGGCAGATATTGTTATTTATATGTTCTTTAGGAATATGAAATGAAAATGTTACATGTGAGGATGTCTGCAAAGAAATCCTTTTTCGCCTACTTCTTTCTCTCCTACATTTTGCACCCAGAAGCCCTTTTGCTTGAAAGAGACAAAAAAATATCATATTAAATAGAACTTCTGATATTGGAGTGACTTCCTAAATGACATACATGGGCAAAACAGGGGCTGATATAAGAAACAGACCACATATGATCCCCTCTTTGCTACAACAGTTTGCATCCCACAAGTACTGTTAAGCTTCCTTTAGTAACTCATTACTAATTTAAGTCCTTGTCACACCTAGCAGCTGTGTAGGTAATCATAACATGTTTTTTTAGATCTGAAGAAAGACAGAAAATGAAAAAAAAAAATAAAAAAGAAAAGTGTGAAAGAAATTGAGGAACAAACCTCAAAATATTTAGGGGGAAATGCAATTAAAAGAGAAAGCTGATACAAGAAAGATGTAATTGATCAAACTGTAAGGCAAAAATATGAAAGGTGAAAGAGTTTACTGTGCTTTGTTTTCTAGGTTCATCTCTTTGTACTCTGCTAACTTGTCCCATGATCCTCTTGAATGTTTGCCTCACTTTTAAAATAAAGTCAGAATCAATGCCTTTGCTTTGATGTGCTGGCTATCCTCACTGCAGGACTGGCAGGCATCCCATTGGGCTGTCCTGATGCTCAGACTGCCTTAGAGACAGGACATGAGCTGCACAGGAGCTTGCTATGGGCTCTAGGTTCAGCCACCATCACTGACACCCACTCTGTTTGAACTGTGCTGACATCAAATATGGATTATTTCCATTGTTTAATCCTTCCTTCATAGCAGTCAGTGTTACATGAAGATGCAGTGCTCAGTGGGTTTTATTGCATGAGGCACAAATAACTGGCTTGATCCTGGTGGGTCAGAGTAACACCCAATGAGATGTGAATGAAAAACTAAGACCAGAACACAGCAGAGCAGGGGAAGGAGGAATGAAGGTCTGGTTCAGGACAGATCCCTGGGTTTGGGAAAGCTGTATGAGACATGGTGTTGAGAAATCAGACAAAAATCAAAGCATAGATTCGTTTGCATTTAGTACATGCATGCATTTAGAAGCTTATTCTGAGAGAAAGGTGAGCACCAGAAGTATCTGTCTAAGAGCAGAACTTGGTGGAACAGCTAGAAAAAGTTTGCATCCTTTTTCTAATGTATACCTGAAGTGTATACATTGTTTTGTGGGAAGAAAATGTACTTTGTTTTGTGGGAAGAAAGTTCCCTTTACAAAGTCCAGCTTGCTTCAAGATTAAACATTTCAGCAAAAGAAAAGTAATATGCCATCTGTTACTATGTAGGAATAATGAATGTCATGTTTCACCAGAATAGCCACTGCAGAGATTTTTGTGCTGAGCTTATTAAAAGCTTGATGCTGCTGATTAAAAAATCATAAAGGGGAATAGAGATATTATCTAGTACTCAGGAGAAAGAAAAGTCTTGATTTCATTCTGCTACCCAGCCAACATCTTCAAATAGGGATCAATAAAAGAGTGACCTTCTAATGTCTCCATCTGCCCACAATAAAACATACCTTCCCTGTAACAGAGCACTTGACTGTGTTGGTACTTTATAATGAAGAGCATGGCCATTTCTCCCTATTTGCTGAATCCTCAGGTATGAAATCTTGGTTTTGAACTCAGGAATTGCTATTTATGTTCTTGTGATATTAGACAGCACCATTGTTATTCATACATGATCAGTTAAAGGGATTGGAGAATTAAAAAAAAAGGGATTTTTCTGTAAATACTGTTATTAGTTATGAAAAGAAACAGGAAAAGCAGAAGATTGATAGATTTAAACTACAAACAGAAAAAATCAAAATGGCTTCTCTTATGAAAAATTGGCACTTAGAACTGGGGAAAAAACATGAAATATTTAAGAGACCTTTTCTCAGTTATGCACACTGATTAAAAGCCCTTTAAGCCCAAAAAGAAGAAATTAAAATAAGATGGATTCAATGAGCTCTATTTCCAGCTCTGGTAACTGACTGAACACCTTATGTCTATTTTCCATTATTAAAAGGACTGCTAAAGAGACAGTAGTGAAGAGATCAAAGATAAGAGGCAATCTGATACTCATAGATAAAAATAAACAATAAAAATATACCTTCTGGGATCATGGGGTTGATGTCAGTAGCCCCACTACTCTGTGCAAAAATCCTATTGACTTGATCAAGGCTAGACTTTCAACCTTGGCTTTTAAAAGGGAAAAATTATTTTAAAGGAATAACATAGGCATTGTGCCAAGTGCACATTAAATACAGATGGGGATTCCCATTTAACTTCTGCTTCAGCTGAAGAAAGCAAGCATTTGTGATTCAAAAAGTAAAGGAAGTTTGTCATTCTTGGAAGATTGGAAGGAATAGGATTTATTTGTTGGGGTCATGTTGAGAAAAATGGTGACAAGAAGAGCACATAGTGAATGGGACCCAAAATGAGATTTGGGGATTCTGTTTACTTCTGAAGCACAGACAACCCAATAAACAGAAAGCTGAGAAACAGTTCTAGGAGAAAGCCATCATCCTAATACAATGATCAATTAAAACATACCGTGCTCTAAGCAGCAAATTTTAAAACTGGATAATAGAAAAAAAATAACAAAAACATTGTCAAATCCTTCTTAAGGGAAGTCACTCACTGACCCAAACCTGCATGAAACTCACAAAGGTGGAGCAGGGGCCAAGGTTTTGTCTCCTTGCTCCAAGATGCCTGTGCATATGCCTCCCTCTGGCTTGTCCTGAAAACCTGCCTTTGGCTTGGTCTAGGTAAGAAATGTCCTTAAAATTCTCAAAATTCCAAACAAATATTTTTGCCTTAAGCAACAATCCATTCCTGTCTCAGAGAGTACATACTAATGACTGGAAGATGATGAAATTTCATTTAAGTTCCTGAGATGTACGTGTTTTGGCTGATATGAAGAAGGCCATCAAAGGGCCAGTTCTTCTCTCCATTCATGACAGTTATTTCTTTCCTTTAGAGTTATTCCAGAATTTTAATTAAACAGGAATATACTCAGCTGCTGGCAGCAGCTTCTAACAGCTCCAATTATACTTTGAATGGAGCCCGTGCATATGTGTACACCTCCAGCCCTTGCAAAGGAAAGTGGGGAGCTTTGGCTGGGTGGGGGCAGCAGCTCACCCTGACAGTCCCCTGATCCTCCACAGCAGGATCCAGCTGGTGGAGCATGTGGCAGAGCCCCTGGCACAGCCATAAATTACTTCCAGTGTGTATGACTATGATTAGCTGTTTGACTTCTTGTTAAGCAACACTTCCAATATCTGTAGGCACACAGTAAGCAGTTTGGAACTGCTGATTGCTCTCTGATTTACGAGGGGTGGTGGAGAAGGATGAAGAGAGACATAAGTCTCATTTCACTGCAGTTTGGGAATCGGAAGTAAAACGTAACTGACAAGGAAACCAGACAGAAATTTAGTTGTCACCCCACAATACACACTTTTCACTGTTTTGGGGCTTGCCTT
>VZRH01006480.1:180311-191099 GCA_013397555.1 Urocynchramus pylzowi
CTTAAGCAATTAACACACTATTTATCTTACAAATTTCAGCAAAAAATTAGAGTATCAATATGGGGGAAAAAAAATCTCTCCCGATAGCATTTATACAATATCACATCCAGACTAAGCAACACCAGTACTGATAAATGTAAATTCAAAAGACAGTTCAGATTCATGAGATTTCCAGACCAAACAAGGTTAAATGTACTTGGAAGAATTTCAGCTACAGATCTGCATTTTGGACACATGTCCCTTCATAACTTCCCAACTTTTGGACACTCGCTCATCATTTCTTTCTCAAACGATGTTTCCAGATCAACAAACTTATCCTTCCCTGGGATCAGTCATTTCCTTAGTCTTGCCTTTTAGAAAGCAACCCTTTTACTGTCTGTTTTATGACACTAGTAACACTCTGTGCTCCATCTCTGTATTAATCTTCTGAGAATGTTATTTATTTTACAGTATTGGCACGGCAGGAAACTTTCCTCTGCTTTTGACGAGGGCCCCTGGAGACAGCAGACACACCACCAGCACAGTGCCAAAATAATACTGCAGCACATTCAGCCTAAATTAGCATAAAATACGAAGATAACAACATTTATTTTTCTTCTGATACTGCTCATAATGATACATTACGTTATGAAGAGCAGACTGAGATCATGGTTTTTACTCTGCTGTAAGCCCCTAACCATACCCTCCTAACTTTCCTAGCTTCAGGCCCTCAGCAGAAGTCCTGCTATTCCCCATCTTGGCTTTGCTGTACAGTGCTGTGAATCATCCCACATAAACTGCACAGACACACAAAACTAAGAATTTACTTGATTTGTCACTTACATAATATTGTAGTACCGATCTCACAAGGAGTCTGGTAATTTTATATTGAACTAGTGAGAATACTACTCTCCTTATAATTTGTGTGAGAAATTTTTCTAATTAGAAAATCTAATTAGAAAAAAAAAAAAAATAAATTTTGTACCTGAAAACAGAAACACTGTCAGTTTATCAGCACTAGGACTTTTTTATGAGAAGACATTTTGAAAACTGTTATTCAAAATGTATTATTGGAGTTTCAAGACTAAGAGTAAATGAAATAGCTCAGTGGTGAAAGGCACTTCTTAGTAAGACTGACAGAGTGGAAGTCTTTCACTATGGGTGACATCTATTGAAGAGAAGCTTCTGTTTCCTAGAGCTTCAGTAAGCAGAGCTGCACAAACACTGGTCCCATGTAGGCTGGTTTTCTTGATAGGCATCCACACTAATTTTTATATCAGATCCCTGTAGAATGCAGTGTGAATTAACATATTCCATTGTTTATGGCACATTTCCATTATATCTCATTGGCTAAATTTATAGTGAATTTAGCAAATGGGATATAATGGAAGTGTGCCCTCAACTTTAGAGCTGCCTCTAAAGTAATGAATCAGTATTTTTATTTTTCAGAGAGTCCCCTTAATTCTACTCTCTAGTTAAATTAAAAAAAAAAAAAAAAAATCCCACAATTCCTAATATAAGTAAGTGGATAATTTCATTATTAATTCTGAAGCAACCTGAGTGACATCCACATCCACTCCAGAGCTCAGACATAATGCAAACACAGTTGCATATTTCATCATATTCTATCATCAATTTTCACACACACCTGGCAAAATCTTACTGATGTTTTTGAGTCCCCATGAACACAAGCCTGACACCCCCCTGAAAGGCAAATCCCCCCAACCATTTCATGAGCAGGGCTCAGTTTTCTTTAAAAATGTCATTCATTACTAGGGGTAAAGAATTTGTCATCTACCTTTTCTGCAAGATTCTAATGGTTACATTACTTACATGTAAAACAAACGGATTTATGTTGGGGTGGGAACATCACTCACCACACTGAAGAGGATTAAGACACCTTTTAACCTTCCCAGTGAAGCTCTACAGAGAAGCACTTAAGGGTACCTTATTAAGAACAAGGCTAAGGGTAATTGAGCACATTACTGTATTTCAGTGAAATCAAGTGCATTATGGTCTCAGCCACCAAGCCAGTTTCTGTATTTCACTTTGTGACTGACATAGTGCAGAGGGCTAAAAGTGTAATCTGATGTCACTCCTTTTACATTAATACATTTCAAATGTGTCTACTAGTGGTATTGTCACAGCACAGCAGCCTACTAGGGTTGGTGGTATGCAGAGAAATTACCCCACCTCCAATTTTGCTCTTTAAAAATCTTAATTCCAAGTCTTACATCAGCCATTGATATTTAACATGAGTGATACTGAGGTTTTGATGGTTAACAGTGGGCTTATGTGAAAACTAAAATGCTTTGATGAACTCAACACTAACATATTTTCCCTCTTTTTCCTCTTTTTGCCTTGTTCCCAAGGGGAACAAACTAGTCTACAGCGAACCCAGAAAAAAAAATAAGCATGTGAATAAACACAAAATAATTCCAAGTTATAAAAAAAACCCCCAAACCCCAAAGTGCAGTAAAGACAAATCCAAGTTGTTTCCTCACCAGAGCTAAGGATGCCTCCCTCCCCTTTCCTTCATGTATAATAAGGTGCAAAATTCTGCCTGGAGCTTTTCCCAGTGCCATGGAGTCCACAGAGTATTCACCACAGATGAACTTGGGTCACTTTTTCTCAAATGGGGGAAATAACATAATTTCTCTCCTCTGCCCCACAACTAGTGTCTATGAAACTTACAGAAATTCAGTATTTCATTTAAGTTGACAGGAATCTGCCAACTGGCCATTAACTAAAAATTTACTAAAGAAAAGCAAACAAATGCACCTACACATCACAGCATTTGCATGAGCTTTTATTCACAGCATGACCACATAAATGTCTTTTCCTACACAAACAAACTACAGAATGGATATGAAATGTGAACAGTGAAAAACTAGATAAACAGTTTTAACAGCACTTTGAAATATATGAAAAGTAGACTATAAACTAAAGCAACATGGTCACAGCAGCTAGGGTAGATACCAAGGTTTTGATGCTGACACACAGAGAGGGTACAAATTTTATCTCTTCTAGTCTTATTTCAGTTAGCTGAAATATTTCTCATCAAATATCAGTTTACAGAAGTTTTGAGCTCTTTAGATGACAGATGTGGAGAAAAAGCCCAAAAGAAAAAGCAATACTCCACCATGTGGCATTGCATGAAAACAGGCAGAACCCTTCCTCAAGTCAGACTTTTCCAAGTCTTACACTGATTTGCAATGTAAAGTGTAAAATCATAGTGGAACAGAGCAGTTTTGTGGAATCATATTCTGACACATTTGGAAAAACAAAAACAAAAACAAAAACAAAAACAAAAACAAACACAAACAAACAAAAAGACACCTACCAAATTCTGTCAATTTCACCAGACTATAATTTGGGAGAAAAAAAACCTTTTGGCTCACTCACTAACATTGCAATTTTCACTAGAATGAAAAAGTCCTCTATTTGAAATTACTACTTACACACTTAAAATATTTTATGTAACATTCCAAAAAATTAGAGAAGCATTTTTATTGGACTGAAAATATTTAGTGGAGAGATGAGAAAGGCCTTTAAAGAAAAAAATTCAAATTTCCTTTCATTCTTAGGAAAAATGTTGAGATTTCAAAAACCTCCTTAAACTGAATTCTTTTCCTTTGTACTCTTTATGAAAAAATCCCCACCTTTTTCTCTTTTTTGTTTAAAATCTTTCTCTTCTAGTCAATTTTCCATATATTAATTGAATTTTGTAGATCATTTTCCAAAGTGTGCTCCAGTGAAAAAACAAAACAAGTCTAACCATAAGTAATTGCAGTAATAATTTTTGCCTGGGAAATGACATTTACTATACTCAATTAATAGGAAGATATAAAGTTATTTGCAACAGCTTGTCCTCACATTCTTCATCATAATGTGGCACAAACAGAGATTTACAGGATAAATATAAAACAGTAATGAATATGATGATGCTGGGCTCTATTTGGGGATCATTTATGACAATGGTTTTGCAAAGCAGACATTGAAGCAAGATAGAAATAGGCCCAACACAAATGACTCCAAAACTAATCTGTGAGCATCTGCATATTTTGGTAAGTACTTCAGAAATACTACATAGGTAAAAAAAAAAAGGATGTGCAAATGCACTTAAATCTGTAACACATGCATATTTTTCCTCTACCTCAGAAACCTTAGAATTGTCCATAATATCATTCCTTTGGCCCAGAAAACCAAGAGTTCAAGTTTAACAAATGTCTAGTCATAATGAAAAGATGAATTTTCAAATTATATTTATGAAATAGGAATTAGCCTCTCAGAGAAAACTAGAAAAATATGGGATTTAGTAATAAATAATTTAGACATAAAGCCAGTCACTTGTGATCAATTCAGTTTAATGTCAGGAAAATCATATCAAAAGAAGCTATCAGCACACCCCATACATCATCAGTGCAGACTTATTTTTAGTCACAATATATGAAGATTTTTTGAAAGGCAGAGGTCCTGAACTGCTTCTCTGGGGAGAATGCAGATACACCAGAGGTGAAGGCAAGCCCATCTTCACAAACCCACAAGCTAACACTGAGAGGCTCCATAATGAAACTAGGAATACCTACACCATCTGTGCACTTTTTGGTTTGGATTTGTTTGGGTTTTTTTTGGGGGGGGGAGGGGCTTGTGGCTTTTTTTTCAGCTGAGAGACAAATGGCTGTCCTTCTAGGAAAGTGCTTCATAAAAACTGGTCAACTGGGCCCATGTAGAGATGACCAAATCTCTGGAGAAAAAAATGAACCTTCAAACATATATATAATAAAATGGCATTATTCTGAAAGGCAGTCAGATGTCACTGCTTTGTTATCTATAACAAAAAAGGAGCTGATCCAAAAATTTTATAGGGCTCTAAAACCAGTCTCATTTTTTCTGATATTAATATTCATGTTTACTGATGCAGGATAAATTTGTCTTCTCTTTTAGTCCAGCTTTTAAGTGTTGATTTGACTAATCCATACAGAATTTTTAAGTTGTCCATGTGCTAACATGTTTAGTATAAGGAAACAAAAGCACAGGCTGTGACTTATCACTGGGAGCTGTAGCCTACTCCTTGAAAACAAGATGACTCTGGCTTCAGCCAGCTCCCTGAATGACTGGGAGTTATTCCATACTAATTTTGGCAAAAAGCTTTCAATGAAATCTGGGACCATACTTGCAGAGCCTGCAATTCCACTGACTGCTGCTCTCCAAGTCTCCATCAGGAGCTGTGTGTGCTGGGCATGGAGGTATCACAACGAGCTCATGCCCACTCATTATGGCTTTGCAGGTAGAACTGAAATGTATTTCTGAATGCAACCTCACCTGCAACTCAAGTCAAAGCATTTGATAAAGATCTGCTTCTTCAGTGTCCAAACTTCTCATACCTAATGTGAGCTTCTAAGCAACACAGTCCTGACAGACTGGCTCTTACCAGAGCCTCTTAAACACACATTTCTCCTCACTCAATTTGGGCAGCACAATGAAATCCCTGAATGGGACATAATATTTCCAGTGTATTAAGCATATTCTCAGAGAAGTTTCCATACACCAAAGGCACTAGTGAAAGAAAATTTAAAGGAAAGAGGAACATGGGTAATAATGAGCGAGAGAGCTTTGAAGGGCAATAGTTATTCCTATCTTTTCAACTGTTTTTTACTAAGTATCATACAGACTTAGAGACCAGAGGTCACAGCTTAACCTTCTAATCATATGAAAAACTCTGAAATAATCCATGAAAGAGGAAGGTATTGACAATGAATCTTGTAGCAAAATTCTTTCCTCTGTTTGTAAGGTTTCTTTGCTACATATTAAAAACTGCTGCAGTTTCACTCACCTTCTGTACAGAAAGTTCATTTCATCTGTTTTTATAGACAGATTTCGCAAATAAGTTCTTTTGAAAGTTCAGCTGTCTCTGGTTGTAACAGAAACATTCTAGCAGCAATGATATTCTATAGATGTAACAGTTTGAGAAATGGGAGGAGATCACCTTGTATTCAGTATTATGGAGCAGGGGTCCTTAAAATGGGAAAATTAAAGCTAATTCCTCCTTTGCATAGGACAGCTGGCTTCAGGGGAACTTGAGGTCATGGCCAGGCTGCAATTGCTTTTACTTGTTTAACATCAGGTCCGTGGAGTGGCTTGGGACAATATTTACAACTGAATTTAACCCAACTTAAATTATGTGTAAAGTCAAACCAAATGAACCAAACTTAATTATGTGAAAAGTCATGAAGAGCAAAAAAATCTTGAGTGGTGCCTGTAAAAAACTTATTTACTGACAGTACTGGAGAAATGCAAAGCTTGGTTTTCAGATTTATTTTTGCTCACATGAATCCAGAAGATAACTTCTCCTTATAAACAAAGCCTACTGGATACTGAAGTCTCTCAGACTTCATTAAATATACAGAATTTCTAAAAACTAAATAGCAGAATAGAATCAACATTTTGGTAAGAAAATTTAGGCCTTTTTAGAATGAAACTATTTCAGTCCTTCCCTAGCCAACAGTAATAATCCTGAGAGCATCAGATCACATAACCTTTCCACAGCAAAGGTCTGTACTGTCTGAGGGCTGTCTAAGGTTGGGATGCTTCCAAAGGCAAACTGTTTACTCAGAGGTAGATTTGATCACAGCTCATGTTTTTCCAAAAGGCAACTAGCTTGCTTAAGCCCTTTAAAAAAAAAATATCCTTTCCCTAGAGCTCATCCACTGGGCTATTTGGGCTAAGTATTTAAAGAAGTAGCAAAGTGCCAAGTCAAAAGCAGAGAATTTGTTTCTAAGAGAAGCAAGGAAAAGACAAAGAGCAAAAGTTAGCACTGCAGATTATTGAAAGCTTCAGAGAATACAAAACAATTGTTTTAGAAACAGCTAAAAATATCTTCTTGTAAGACTGCTTGCTCTTCTGCCAAAGGCATACAATACACTGAGAAACATTTGCAGAATCTAAATATTTACACAACAAAGTAGCAGTTTCTACTTTAGAAACTTATAGCTGATTAAGTTGGAACTACATGTTCCGTAATATGGACAAAAGAATATCAACTACAGCCATAAGTAAATATTGGCTTTGTTGCAAGCTTATTGTTAAAACAGGAAAAAAAATCCAGCAAACTTTTTTTTTTTTCTCTAGATCACAGTTATCTTGGTGTAACTATTAATACAGTTATAAGATTAAATACAATTTCACTTTCTAACCTTTTCTTTGCTATGTGGCATGAGTTGTACCAGAATGCACCCTGAAAAAAATAACAGAAGGGATGTACAAAAAAAAATGAAGTCCCCTGGTTTCTCAGGAAGCTTTATAAATGATTGTTCTATATACTCAAAAATCTTGTCTCAACTTAAAATTCAATATAACTCTTCATTTGTAGTCTAGGGGAACACAGAAAGTTAAAGGTTTATAGAGATCAAACTTCAGAGAAACTTTAATGGAAAGTGTCAAGTTCAGCTCCTTTGTTAATTACAAGCATCAGAAAATCTTGCCTTTTTATGGGGAAAAAACAAAGACAAGTGATTTAAATCATGATTAGAGTGAAAATTCACTTTTAAAAATCCAAGTTTTCTTGCCATATTTAGCAAATGTCAAAACAGTATTTACAGAAACATCAACAGTGCAGCTGTGAGGCTGCCAATATTGCCTCCAACTGTGTAAACCAAGTTTTTCTTCCTTCTTTTTTGAGGTCTTTTCTTCACTTTTCCCCTTCCAAAGACACAAAATTTATCAAGAATTTAACATGCTATGGTATTTGTATCACTGGAGAAACAACTTGTTTAGCAATCATTCATTGCCAGCTCCTGCATTTATTTTTAATTGCTCTCTTTTGTTGTAACCAAGAAAGAAAACCAAAAAAATTATAAAAGTGGGTGCCAGCAAAACTTTTGTGCCAAAAATAAACCTGCCTGTAAGGCCCAAAACTGAGATTATTGTAGGCTTTCAGAAAAAACAATAATCAACAAAACAGTTTGCTAAACTACAGCTAGCAATTCCCAGGAAGAGAACCGTACAGCAGCAGAAGTGGAAAAAGAACAAAGTGCTGAAAGCATTTATATTGTTTGTGTTACTTGATTCATTAGTTGCAACTTCAGTACTTCCCCCCGAATGTCTTCTTTCTTTGCATGCTGATGAAAAGGCAGAACAGAGCAAGACAAACTTTTGGTGCTACAAACTGCTTCTATCAGCTGGTGAGGCTTGACTCTGGAGATGTATTTCCCTTCCCTAAAAGGGAAAGTGAGGTACAGTGAGTATTAAAAAGATCAAACCATGTGACTCAGTATTTGGTCCATCTGCAACAGTAACTGCCTCCATCCTTCTCTTCATGTTGGCATCATCAAAAAAATCTGTGCTTGCCATCCCCCTCTCTGATATGTCCTTCTTACCCATCCATCCAACTTCTCCCTCAAGTCACTACCTAAATATACATACATATATATATGTGTGTATATATATACATATATACATATATATAAAGGGGGAACTAGCACATAATTTCTGACTAAATTATGTCTCAACCTTCAACCTGCCTGTGTACTTTAAATACAGCAGGGTGAGACTTCTGTGTCATTTTCTGCAACCATGAACACACCAGAATACTGCACTCAGCTGACCTTCAGCATGGTTACATCACAAACATCATCTGATTTCTCAGGTTTTGTCACAGTACAGGAGAAATGGATAGAAGAGTCAGTGTCTGTGAAACTGCACATAAATCAAGTGTCAGCATCATCACACGTAGAAACAGATCAGGGACAATTCATGTTCACCTCAGGACTGTTCAGAAACTGGCTTCAAGATGAAGTACACTGAAGAGAAAACACAAGAGGGTATCCTGCAGTTTCTGCTGCTACTGCTGGCATTAGCTACTTAAGTTCACTTCCTTGTAAGTCTTCAAAAAGTCTTAACTTGGTTTTTATATAGTGCCATAACTTTAAAATGCCTACTATGTACTGTCATGCCATCAAGCCTGTAAGCTGGTAACTTTGTACATTTGGAGCTTTAAAGAAGCATAAAAGACATTAACATAGCACGAAGTGAGCCCTAAAACAAGTATTGTCACACTTGAAATTCAGAACATGTTCAGTGGGAATGGATGTTATTATAAGTTGTAACACTTCTATTGAAGTGAGCTAATAGCATCAGCATTAATCACTAGAGCAAAATGCTTTACCACCTAGGAACAGAGATGAACAGCAAGTTTCCACATTCATGCTGTTTTTTAACAAGGCCTTCAAAGAGCTGGTTATGTTCTTCTTGTAACAGGTAAATCAATAGCAAAGCAATCACAGCCTCCTACCTTGGTGAAACACTAGACCATGTCACACTAGTTCTCCCCAGAGCTCCTCACAACTGAAAAGAGCTGCAATCAAAAGCTGAAAATTGAAACTCAAAAAATTTTCTCTTTTAAGCCTCCTGGGAATTGGTATGAATTTCCCAGAAACTGGAAGATAATCCTAATCTACTCCTGTAAAATTAAGACACCGATTGGCAAAAATGGAGTTAAGAGTAGCAAACATCATAACTACCAACTGGCTAATGCATGGAACTGGAAAGCAGACACAGAGGTGATGCATGACCTCCTGAATTACATGCCACAGTGCTTTTGTGCCTTGTGTTCTAGTAAAAAAGCTAGGCAGATATTGCTTCTACCCCATTTCTTCTATTGCTACTTTAAAAGATCCTGCCTTTCAAACTGCAGGTGCACACAAGCAGACAAACACCATCTGACCTAGCAGAGCAGACTGTGTAGTAAAGAAAAAGAGATACACATTTTCAAGCCAGGGTTTTATTGAAACTTATCAAAAACATCTGAAATGTAATGCAGGGAACACTTCAGACCTTAGTCCTTTTCTTTTTTGCTTTGGGTTTTTCTGACAGCTGAGATAATTCACTTTCTTCAACTTCATCACAATGCTTTCTTTTCTTTTTCTTTGACTTTTTATGGTCACTTTGGTAACCGCTAGAGTCACTGGTAGGCAATACAAGTTCCTGTTCTCCTTGCTTGTCCTTTTTCTTTTTCTTCTTCTTCCTTTTATCATCACATAATCCATTCACAGCATCAACACTTGGCTCTTCTTCATTTTCCCTCCCAAGGTTACCAGTCTCATTTAAAGGCTCTTCTGTGACATTATCCTCCCCACAGTTATTCAGGCCATTTTCCTGGTGGTCAAGCTTTTGAATTTCATCCCCATTTGTACTTTCAGTGACTGCATCAGATTTTTTGGGCCGCATGCTGTGAAGAAATATGCAACATAAACTGGATTAGAGACATGTTAGGGCACCTCACACAGTGAAATGTCAAAATTTGCTAAAACATGTATTTAGATCAAGCAGATAAAAGATAAACATTTGTTAAAAATAACAACAAATGGAGAACATAGTACTCTATGTTACAGAGAACCATAAAGTTTAATACTCTCAGGGTAATTTCTATTACCTTACTAGCTTCCTTCTTACCACATAATAAATATTCTCTTTCAAATCTCAGCCTAAATTTCTTCTCTAAAGTGCTATACAGACCATTTGGTAGTTCCTCTTTTCTTGTGCTTCTTCATCCCCTAATTCATAACTACACATTGTGTAGTAAAGCTTTTTTGGGTTTTTTTTTTAAGTCATTCACAAAAACAAACAGGCAAATAGCTAGTGGCCTATTCAGTCATATATGAGGCCCATTGCTGATCTTACCAAGCAATTACCCTACTCTAATTAAAACAAAGGTGATGCCTGAAAAGTTAAAAAAAAAACCAAAAAAAAAAAAAAAAACAAAAAAAAACAAAAAAAACCAAAACTCCAAAAAAACCCACAAAATTCCCC